>CM062816.1:420934016-421414016 GCA_031772625.1 Pinus tabuliformis
CCCCCACGATGTGTCAATTTCATGGTTGATTTTTAAGATTTCATTGCAATAGGTCAAATCTGTTTACATTTCATGTCAATTTGATGGTTGATTTTTTAATTTTCGTTGCAATTTGTCAAGTTGCTTTAGGCTAATATTTTAAAATAACGATACTTTTAGCATTTAAAAACAAATTACTCTTGATATAATGACTCTTCATTCAGGTGTTCATTTTTAAAGTTTTTTTTAGTCATAATTTTTTCATAATACCATGGTTGAAATATATTGAAAATTGAAAGTTTTTTTTGGGCATGATATTTGGTTTTAATTCCATGGTTGAAAAATTGACAAAATTTTAAGGTTTTTCTAAGTCACGATATTTTATCTTTAAATGCTATGGTTGAAAACATTTATAAGTATTTTATCTTTAACATCATGGCTGAAAATGATTGGAATTTTAATGGTTTTTAGAGACATGATATTTTATTTTTAATGTCGTGCTTAAAAATTGTCGGCATTTTAAGGTTTTTTTAGAGTCATGATATTTTATCTTGCTAACAAAATGTTGAAAATTTACATTAAATAAAAAAATAAAAATATATAATAATAATAATACATTATTTCAACATCAACACTTTTCATTTTCACAGTTTTTTTTGCACACAAAAAAATGGTTTTTATTGGCTTTTACTGACATTTAAAAAAAACGTTGAAAAATTGCCCTGATAAAATTAGGAAAAAATAAAAAAATGTGGTAATGTAAAATCAACACTTTTCGTTTTCGGTTTGTTTTTTCATGTTTTTTTGGGGTTTTTTGGTTAGAGTTCTTGTTTTTAGGTAATAGTTCTCATTTCATCAATAACTTTGTTATGTGCAAACATTCCTTCTCTAAGCTTATCTTGGTCTATATATTTTCCTAGGGCATTTCCCATGTTCTTTAAGGTTTCTTCATTCTAATATTGGAGAGGGAGATGGAGCTTAACCCATAATAGAACAATTGAGGGGATGTTTTCTAAGTTAAAGTTTGGATTCCAGTTGTTCAAGTAAAGTTATTGGACTCCCAAGAAGTATGGGCCACTTACACATATCAAATCCCTATATTCCTTCTCTTCAAAGAGGAAGGTGAAAAATCTTTTACCACAAAAGGATAAGGGGAGCTTACCTTTGTTTGGCAGGTCTTGTTTCTTGTCTACACAGGCTGTTAGAGTATGAGAGAAGGGCCAAATTTTGATGAGATTTATGATTAGTCTATGGTCATCTAATCACAACACACTATGGAACAAAATTGTGATGCATGTACAAGAAATTTGGTAATCTCTTCCAATATTTTGACAAGGAAATTGTGACTGCTTTGCATGTCTAGAGGTTGTAGAAATCAAAGATGCAAATGTGGCATTATTGGGGAGTAGGGGTAAGGAGGCAAGCCTCTTATTAAGGGTTGAGCCATTTGGAAGTCTAGGGTTTAGAGAGCAGTGATGACGCAACATGGATTTTTTGCATAACCTTGAAAGAATGTTGTAATCAATTGTACACAGGATATGCAGTGTTAGCAAATTTATTGTTGTTATAATATGTTGTAATTAGGCATTTCATATTTTATCATATGCTTGGAAATTATGTCTACACTAGCTTTGTCGCATTGAATGTTTTATTTTGTTCTCTAATGAAATTGGGTTGAAGAATAGTTAAATATTACCATTGTAAGTTCATATTTAAGATACAACCTTAACATTGAAAGTTCATAGGAAATAGATGTTGTTCTCCTACCATTTGATTTATTGGGTAATTCTTTATTATTTATTGAAATTTCTAAGTCTAATAATTAGAAACTCTCCATGCACTTTACTGATTTATTCCTACCTACTTGTTCTGTTAATTAACAAGTTATTTACCATGTAAATACTGAAAATAAATACAAGTGGATGATCAACACATTACAGATCATCAACTGAAGGAAACATAAACAAACACACAAATGACACCGTTATTTTTGGACTAATGTCCCGGAAAAATCCAATGTGGGAAAATCGGTGCAACTATCTAAGGGTTTCATTATTAAACAACTCTTTTCTGAGTACACTGGATGCCAAATTGGCTAACCCAATAGAGATAAAAAATATGGCAACAATACCTCCCTTCAAAAACAGGTATTCGGAAATCCTGCTCCACGGAATCCCTCTCCAGCACAATCTGAAGCTCAGTGTTAGCTTACTGAGGCTCTGTGGAGCCTCTCTGGCTCTCTGTGTCACTCCTGCAGCCTCTGCGTGGATGACGCAGGCCCTTCTGGCTCTGCTGCTTCTGCGTGGCTCCCTCTGGCTCTGTGTCTGCCTCTCTCTGCTTCTGCGCTGGTCTCTTAGCACTGTCCCTACCTTTTTGCCTCGTACTCACTGCCCCTCGCTGCAACTGATCACTGATTCCATCTCTCTTAGCAAATCCTGTTCTAGAGAATAGAATGACTGATCACTCTAGTGTATTCTCTAAGTCACCCTCAAGCTTCCTCTTATACTTTTCTCGTTGACAAATCAACGACCGAGATTAAGTCCCTAATCGATGGCTAAGATTAGATCTGGCTTGATCCATGTCTTTTGGACCATTCTAACACAATTTTATATTAATTCACATTAATATTTTAATTTCCCTAAGTTTAGTCTTAAAGACTCCATTAAAAATATTAATTATTTTAATATCTCCCTAACTGTTTAGAATCTGCCCAAACCCTTTCTGGGTATTGGAGATCTCATGTGCCCTAACCTCTCCACCAAATTTTGTGGCTAAAGCACATCTGATGCTACCCCAAATCAACACTCCCTCTTAACGAGGACTGTGCTCTAACAATACTCCTCACTGAGCATCACTCTGATCATTTGGCATTGGTCCCTATGCTGATGCTAGGCCTACTGCCCAACATCCTCTACACTGCTACCCATAGCTCTGTTACTGCCATTGTTGCCTCTGTACGACAGCTCCCTCTACATCCGTGCTGCTGCCCATGGCCCTGCCACTGCCACTGCTGCGTCTGCACTGCATCTCCTCTCATCATGCTGCATTGTGCTGCCCATAGCATTATCATTGCTAACTGCTGCACTGCAACTCAGTTACTGAGAAGTAACTGATCTCCCAACTTTGACCTCTCTGTCAAGCTAGAGTACTCTTGATGCTGAAGCTCCATCTGCCGCTGACACATGCTCCCTCTCCGACCTCTACAATGCTGCAACAACTCCCTACATCTTGCATCGTTGCACACCTCTCTGTGCCCTCCTGCACTGGTGCAACAATCCCATGCCTCTCACACTGTTGCAGCTTGCTAGCCTCGCGTTGTCTTGGGAATTCTGCATTGTAGCTCTCTTTGTCGCTTCATCCACATCCGTCTCTACCCACATCCGCCAGTCCTGCTACTCCTCTATGGGGCTCCCGTAGCATGGTTTAATCCAAGAGGCTGGGTACCTCGAGGATCTTGCCCCTTGTCGCCTGTAGTCCATCTGACTACAACTCGATGTCTCCCCACTTCCACTCAAGTGGTGTGTGTTCACTCATGGCACAGTCATCCTCTGTCTCCACTTCCTTCTCTGCCCTTGCTGGCGCTGCCTTGGTCTCGAAGGCCTCTCCCTTGTTCTTCTTCCTTGGACACTGAGTCGCATAATGACCCATCGCCCCACAGTGGAAGCATTTGACCTTGGAGAGGTCCTTCTTCTTCTGTTTCTCTTGCTTTCCCTCAGATGCTAGGTCAACATCTTCCTCCTTGACTTTGATCCCCTTGTTGCTACTTCCTGCCTTGCTTAGCCTTTTGATTTCTTCTTGGCAAAGAGCCGCCCACATTTCCGCCCAATGTGGAAGGGTCGCTCTGCCCAGTATACTTTGGACAAATACCTCCCAGTCTTCTGAGACTGCGTTCAGGGCTGTTCTCACCATCAATTCCTGATCCGATGTGGCCCCTATGGAAGTCAGCTGATCCCGTATCTCATTCAGTCGACCGAGGAAGGTGTCGATCGGTTCTCCCTTCTTCATCTAGTATGACCACAACTGATTTTCTAGTATCATCCTTCTCTTTACAGAAGTATGCCGGTACAATTTCTTTAGGGCCTCCCACATCTCATTTGTCGTTTCCTTCTCGACAATGTGTGGGTACTACATGGTCCTTGACGGGGTCAAGGATGATGCTCTTGGCCCTCGCCATTGCCTCCTTCTACTTGTCGTTATCAGCTGGGTCAACTGGGATTGCTATCGTCCTCAAGGCGAAGTGCTTGACACGATTTCTGTCAAGTACGGATAAGATTCTGGCCTTCCAGACTGCGAAGTTTGAGTCTTTGTCCAGTCTGTCTTGGTCTCTTATTCTGTGTAGTGCCATGCTGCTCTTCTACTTCCCTCTTGGAAGTTCTCGATGTGACTCCCTTTGAGCCTTGATTTCTCTCCTGCAAATCCTTCTGCCAATGTCGAGATGCCCCCTACTATGATCGTCTGTGCAACTGCACCACTGATCCGGACTTCTCGGCTAGAAACCCTCGGTAGCAACTCCCTCCTCCTTGGCCTTGCCCTGTTAGGTACTGTTCTGACTACAGTACCCCACCAGCTCCACTCTGCAACTTACCCACAACCTCCTAAACCCCAGCAGCCTGAAGGTGAGAGCTCCTAGGCTCTGCGTAGTCCCGAAACCGGCAAACTAACTCCCTCATCCAACTGCGTTGGCCCTCCTGGCCTCTGCACAGTCCCGAAACCGGCAAACTAGCTCCCTCAGCCAACTGCATCGGCCCTCCTGGCCTCTGAGTGAGCCTGTCTTTGCCTCCTTCAACCTCTGTGCAACCTTTTCTTAGCTCGAACTTGATGATGCAGTCACTGCGTCACCCCTTCTTTGATGCTAGGAACAACTTCTGTCACTTAGGACAACTGTTTTTCGCTGCTGCTGCTCTGCTCTGCTGATGTCCCCAATTCTCTTGTGATCTGCAACCATGCTTTGATACGATGTTGAAATTTCTAAGTCTAACAATTAGAAACCCTCCATGCACTTTACTGATTTATTCCTACCTACTTGTTCTGTTAATTAACAACTTATTTACCATGTAAATACTGAAATAAATACAAGTGCATGATCAACACATTACAGATTATCAACTGAAGGAACCAGAAACAAGCACACAAATGACATCGTTATTTTTGGACTAATGTCCCTGGAAAAACCCAATGCGGGAAAACCAGTGCAGCTATTTGAGGGTTTTATTATTAAGCAACTCTTTTTTGAGTACACTGGGTGCCAAACTGGCTAACCCGATAGAGATAAAAAATCTGGCAGCAATACCTCTCTTCGGAAACAGGTACTTGGAAAGCCTGCTCCATGAAATCCCTCTCCAGCACAATATGAAGCTCAACGTTAGCCCTGCTGGCCTCTGTGTCAGTATGAAACCCTCTGCGTCAGCCTACTGAGGCTCTACGCAGCCTCTCTGCCTCTCTGCGTCACTCCTATAGCTTCTGCATGGATGATGCAAACCCTTCTAGCTCTGCGCAATCTTTGCTATTTCTGCGTGGATCCCTCTAGCTCTGCGTCTGCCTCTCTCTGCTTCTGCGCTAGTCTCTTGGCATTGTCCCTGCCTCTCTGCCTTGTACTCACTGCCCCTCTCTGCAATTGATCATTGATTCTATCTCTCTTAGCAAACTCTGCTCTAGAGAATAGAATGACTGATCACTCTGGAGTATTCTCCAAGTGACCCTCAAGCCTCCTCTTATACTTTTCTAGTTGACAAATCAATGGCCGAGATTAAGTCCCTAATCGACGGCTAAGATTAGATCTAGCTTGATCCATGTTTTTTGGACCATTCTAACACAGTTTAATATTAATTCACATTAATATTTTAATTTCCCTAAGTTTAGGCTTAGGGACTCCATTAAGAATATTAATTATTTTAATATCTCCTTCATTGTTTAAAATCTACCCAAACCATTTCTGGGTATTGGAGATCTCATATGCCCTGACCTCTCCACCAAATTTCATGGCTAGAGCACATCCAATGCTACCCCAAATCAACATTATTTACTATTAGGAGTTGTGTGCTCGACATGTACATTCGCCATACCTAGCGGGTATGCTGGTTTATCATGCTTTATTATGATTGATGTTCATTACATTCCACATCAAATGTCTCAATTTCCAAGCCATGATATGATAAAAGTATAACATTCCCTATATCATCACTTTGTATGGGAATCCAAATCTTTCTCTTCAACTTTTAACACATTTTAGTAGAGTACCTACACCTTTCCTTGGCGGAGCTTACCAATTTTTTCAAACCTTTTGCTTAGATCCACATAAGACACATGCAATGACAATGGTTTATGTTAGAACATGTCGCAATCGACTCTTCCTCCCAACATTCTCTTAAGCATTGTGAAGCCAAATTCTCTTTTGTTGGCTTTTTATAGAACTTGCAACACCCTTTGCTTATCCACTTTAGGCCTCAAAATAAACAAGTTGAAGAGTTCTTACACTATTAGTTAGCTCAAACAAGAAAGGTTGAGCTTCTTTGAATATGATATCCCTCAATGTAGCAACATCATTAAATATTATGGCTTATACCAAGAAGGAGCCAACTTATTGTTTCTCAATTTTTTGCATGCAAATTGTACAACACATCCTTCCATTTTCCACTAGCCAAATTGCATGCTCACTCATGGTTTAAGCATAAACATGATGAAACACTAGGGCCATAATTCAAATTGTTATAGCCACAATGATTCTAGTAGTCTTCAAGTTCAACATGATACTTCAATCTACAAGAAGCAATTTGATTTGTCAACATAGTTATTCTGTGAGTATTCTTGTCCACACTTCGTCTATGATACTTAGTCAAAAGTAGGAAGATCAAAAGGTAGGATCTATGAACATACAAGTATATACCAAATTCATAACAAGAAGTTTTATATATATATTCAGATAACATAACGTAGTTCTAGAAACATAAGCATTTCTAAAAATAAAACTAATTATAACCTATGATCTACACATCAACATTCCACACATTCAATAATTTTGAAGTAATTTCAATTCATACTTTAAATTTAAAGTTCCTTATGAATGAACAATTTCTGCTTCACATCCCTCAATAAATTCGAAACATTGATAAACTAGTTTAAACTTCATATGCACAAATACAATTTGATATACTAATCAAGTTTCTTATAGCTAAGTTCACAATTTCTGCTTCACATCCCTCAATAAATTCGAAACATTGATAAACTAGTTTAAACTTCATATGCACAAATACAATTTGATATACTAATCAAGTTTCTTATAGCTAAGTTCACTTTTCAAATTTGTGATATAAAATAACATATCTTCCTTCTCATCTCTCAACCAAATACTTCACTTAGTGAATACCTTTGAAGTAAAGATGCAACCATTATCTTCATCCTCGAATAGAAGATCCCCTCTTTTATGAATCTTCTTGAAGCATGTCTTTTTAATTTTATACACAATTTTACCGAGAATCACAATTTCAAGTCACATTTCACCATTCCCATTTAAAAAAAATCAAAATCACTTCATATTCATTATCTAAACCATATCTTATTCCATCTTTTAAAAATCGTTTTTCCTTCCAAGGCACTAAAACCTTGCCATGTTTGAATCCACACTTCTAAATTACATCCATAACTTCTCTAGCAATTATAATTTGAGTCATCCCAATTGGGCACAATAATTCAATTAAAAAAACAAGACTTTCAAATTCCCTCTTCTATGAATCCTTGTGAGACTTGATCCATGCCTTTTTAACTTCACAAACAGTTTTTCCATTCATAACAATTCCAAAATACAACCGACTATTCCAGTAATATAATATTGATATCCATTATTAAAACCATGTCTTATAATTATTCCATTCCTTCAAAAATCATTTTCTTTCATAAAACGTTGCCATATTTGAACCTATGCTTTTTCAATTAATCATTTTCTTTCATAAAACGTTGCCATATTTGAACCTATGCTTTTTCAATTACATCCATAGCTTCTCTAGCAAGTCATCTAGCAAGTCATCCTAATTGCATACAATAAATCAATTAAAAAAATTCTTCAGAGTAACTTCTTCCACCTATGAATCAAATACGTCTTTACCAATATTCCATTCCTTGAAATGATAATGTCTTCTAGCACATCTGTTATTTCAATATTGGAATTTCTTTTCTAACATATTAATTGCGCCTAAAGATACATTCTACAGCTTAGTATGTAGAAGATGCATAAGTATGTCACTTCTCCAATAAAATAATAATAAAAATAATGTCAGCTCAAAACAAAAATGAAAATAACCATATAGATAAAAAAACTGCAATACAATTCAAACAAAAAATCAAAAATCATGCTCCAAAATCTTTTATTATTTCTTTTAATTAAATATTTGTAAAATGAATCTTTAAAAGGAAAAACCATAAAGTATGGATATATTAAAATCTTTAAATAACATATTTCCACGCCAAAGTTGTAATATTTGAAAATATTAATTTTGTTATCATGTCATGTAAAAAAATGTCAAATATTAATATTAATACCAATGTAGATCCATCTTAACCCCAGATCAATCACGTGCAGAAAGGGATCACATTTCTTGAGATACAAACCTGTTTTACTATGAAAAGAGATTCGATCCCTCTTTGACATTTGATAGATTCGAGGGTAAGATGGATCCAAGCTGGTAATAATTGAAATCAAAAACATTAATCCTCTCAGCGATTTTACTTACCCTTTGAGTGAGTTTGGAAATCAGTTTAACCTCTTATGCTTTAAGACAATAACGTGAATTGATTAATTTTTTTTTACAGTATATAAATCAGTTTAATTAACTTTTCGACCAATTCAACCAATTTTCGGTATTTTGGTATGTGAGATTCAAGGTAACCAAAATGCTAGATACCTTATGCTTTAAGACAATAACATGAATTGATTAATTTTTTTTTACAGTATATAAATCAGTTTAATTAACTTTTCGACCAATTCAACCAATTTTCGGTATTTTGGTATGTGAGATTCAAGGTAACCAAAATGCTAGATACCTTTTAAATGATCCAACAAACCTTGAAACTATAGTTTCGATCAGCAAGGATGGGTGTGAGAATGATTTACTACTTCCCCAGACTCCAATTTAATGGTAATCAAATATACACATGCCATTAATTACACACAATATCCAGAGATACCGTGGATTATATATGTAACACCTCATGGGGTTACTTGTATTTCCCAGTATTAACATTAAATCGTCATGAATTTCTAACTATACACATTAACAGGAAAAAAGCATTGGAATGCAAAAATAAATTTACAGCTACTGATGAAGAGTATGGTCAACTATTGAGATGAAGTGTATGGTACACGCGGTGAACTCGATTGTGTTAATATATCATCCTCCAAGAGTTTGTATGGGTCAATATAAGTAGGTTGTGCCACTTGTTTGTTGCCACCATGGATAAAACTTGGTCCAAAATACTGTGTCAAGAACAGATTCCGAACAATCATATTCATGACATGGCTAATCCAAATAAATTTTGCAGATGGCACAACTCACATAAAACTAGGCATACAATTGCAAGCAAAAATCATATACCACAAATATACAATGTTGAACACGAAAATCCTTACTACAGAAAACCATGCTATTTGTGGACAATAGTATACATTCTATTATCTTAACTTTCAAAATTTTATCTATATTCATTTGCCAAAATCAAAGATTATATATTGCTTTAGTAACAGGCAACTTGCCAACAATATTATCAGAACGGAACTGTTGACCAAACTGGTAAGCGCCCCGAATTGGGAACTGGTTAGAACTGGACCAGAACCATTAAAAAAACCGGAACAAAAAACCAGTCAACCAAAAGCACATAAATATTCAAATTTTAAAGAAAAGCATATATATTCATGTCCATCCATATGAAGCCAAACCATTTATACACAAATAGTAAAAAGTTCTCATATATATAGCACGTAACGGTGCACATTGTTGATATTACAAGACCTTCTAAACTGATAATTACTTCTTATGATTTCTTAGGTTAATTTTTTCTTGCATTCACATTCATCATAAAGTAATTACACAAGAGATCTCAACAGTGGAAACAAAATGCCAGTAGGATCATAGAGAGACAGCCAAACAAAAAACACAAGAATTTACCCTGGGAAAAACCCAACAACCTTTTCCTTAGAGAATTTGTTAAGATCAACAGAGATGCATCTAATTTTTCTAGTCAAATGCAAAGTCAAACAGACCAACAATATAGCTTTGGTCAAACCTGGTCAATCAGCCCTCATTTCAAGTCATCAATTTTCCCAATAAACTCAAGCCTGGTCTGCTCTGTTTAGTGCTGAATTTCGGCCTTCTTCTACACCCAAAGATCTTGGTCTTGCTTCCTTGATATGCTCAGAAATTCACCCTTTCTGTGCCTCAGAATTTCATCCTTCTTTGCCTAAAAAATTCTTCTCATCAGAAATTTGTCCTCTTCATCAAAATAGTGCCTTGGATAATCCAAATTCTTCTTTAGGAGTGATTCAATTTGATGCCCAAAAGTGGAGGACAAATTGTCTTTATATAGTGAACAAAGGTGTCCCCAAGAGGTGTGACTATTTGGCTGGGCCAACTTAAGTAGGTTGGAGCCGACCTTACATTTGGAGGGAAAAATCCATAATTAAAAATTCAAATTTTCTTTTTTTTTGAAGCCGACATGAAGAACATGTCTAGTATTTATTATTACATATACATCAAGGGCTAAAATGTTTAATATGAAGACCAACCATAGCTACAAAATTCAACACTCCCTCTTAGCTAGGGAGGTATTCATAATGACTCAAAATGTTCTCAAATTGAAAAATTTCTCTAAGAAAAGGTTATAACAATTCATCAGCATTAGCGTCATCCAATTACCATAATCTTGGTCACCAACTCTGACACACGGTAGATCAACAACATCAACTAGTTAGCATAATTCCAGTTGGTACCTTTGACCTATGGTGCACAATAATCCTAGCTGGTACTCCTAACATATGGTATATCATTAGCATCAACCAGTCACCATAGTTTTGGTCCCTCCGACACATGGTAATAGGTATACAGACTAGTCTCGGTTCACCGTCATCCTGGTCAATATCTTTGACTCATGGTGAGTCTCCAAAGGCCTCACTCTTCATGAGTAATTTTGAGCTTGATGCTAAATGTGCTCACTCAACCTATCTGGAGAGTTTGAGCTTGATGCTGAAAGGTACCCACTCAACTAAGTGATTTTGGTCCTCGAAGACCATTCTTCCTAATTCCGGTCATCATACTTGACATAGGAAAAATGATTGTCCTTTGCCTAACCATTCTCCCTAATTCTGGTCAATATACTTGACTTAGAGAGAATGATTGTCCCTAAATGAGCTAGCTATGTTGGTGTGTCAAGCCACTACCTATGGAAAGCATACTACATCAACATCATGCTCAACAAGTTGTCACTTGGATCAATTCACCAATTATCTAAGTTGTCACTTGGAACTTGGTCAACACCTGTGATATATGGTGAAACCCAATGCTATTACCATTCCTGCATGCTAATTGAATGGTAACTCTCTTGCCCGATGCTAGAAGCACTCACTCGCCCACTTGGGGATCACTTTGGGGCTTATGCTCTTTGGGCCATTCTCCCTAGCCACATTTTGTGGCCCCTGGTTAATACTTGACCTGTCTATATTTTGACCTAGGGTGAATGTCTACCCCTTGATGCAACAACATCACCACTCCCTCTAATCGAGGAAAATATTCTCAACCACTTTGTCTTGTCCCTAAAGTATGCAAACTTCTCAAGCTTGTCCCTAAAGTGTACAAACTTCGCCCTGCGATAGAGGTTTTTTTATGAGCATCACTGCACCCTTCTGTACCATGTCTCAGTACTTGATCTCAATGTTCTTCAACCTGTCATCATGGTCGTGTCTTGCACCTAATCAAACAATAATGTGAACAGTTACTGAAGCCACACTACTTCTCAACTTGTCAAACTAGCTGCAATATACTTAGCCTCTACAATCCTAAGTGCGACAAATGTTTGCTTCCTAACCAAGAAAAATCCAAACTAAATCATCATCCTGATGTGTTCTTCCTGTCTTCAACATGTTAGTTTTTGTAGCATCGAACAAGTGTTCTAGTCTCGATTTGTGTTAGAGAGGCTAAGAACACAAGATCTTCAAAACCCAAAAAATGTTTCGCGAGATAAGCTTTCAAAATGCGTTAATTAAATTAATTAACCATAATTTAAATTTTTCCTAAGTTTAACTTAGGAAAATTGGTTAATTAATAGCAATTAATTAGGAAAGGTGAGTATGCTTTAGAAACTCGCACGGATTGAGTTTGAAATGATCTTAGTCGTTGTTGTAGATCTAATCATGGTTGTTGGTTCACCAACGAGAGATTATAAAAGTGGGTCGATGGGGATGGAGATAGATACATTAGGAGAGCGAGTTCCTTGGCAGATTGAGCTATCTAACCGCAAAAGTCTAGCAGGGAAGAACAGTTCGAGTCAAAAGGAAAGAAGAAGTGAGAGTGAACAACAAAAGTGATTTCTAGTAGATTTCCAGTGCCAAAGAGTCAGCAACAAGAGGGACAAGTTATTCCTCAGTGCACTTGCACAGGGCTTGCACAAGTGGCTTCAAAGGGCAGTTCAATTTAGCTGGAGAGGAGGTGGATTCAGTCGCTGGTGGCTAGAAAATTTCCAGAAGGCCAAGCAAGTCATCTACAGAGGTTGACTTGGGCAGAACGACTGCATCAAAGCAGTGCGAGTTTAGCTTACACAAAGGCAGCGCAAAGGCTAACACAGGGGCTTTCGAGTGGCCCAAACAAAGCCAAATTTGGAGTTGGGATCAGTGTCAAGTGAGACAAATTGTCTCACTACTATTTTGGCAAGTTTATCTTATTGGGGGATTAACAGTTTGGCATCCAGATATTGTACTCAGATTTCATTGCTACATATAATAAAAATAAACCCTCATCTGCTGCATCAATTTTCCCAGTTGGGTTTTTCCGGTAACTTTTGTCCATAAATATTGATGTCATTTTTACTATGTGCGTGCATCTATTTCTCAGTTTCTAGTTTATTTTCTGGAATGTTTTTATTGTGAAGAAATTGTAGTGTGATTTACTCGTTATTTGCCATAACAAATAAACTGCATAATAATCAGTTAGAAGAATAAATTCCAGTTTCTACATGTCAAGGAATTTCACATGGTATCAAAGCATTGAAGATCAGATTAGAGGCTCAATAGCGAGAAGGAAAATTTGTGCAGGTTCAAAGGGAGTTCTGAGCACAATTTTCAGGATTTGCGCAGGCCAGCCAGACAGTTCGAATTGTTGGGCAGGAAATTTGATTTCTAGATCCAGACAGGTGGAAAAGTTCGATTTTCCCAATAGCAGTTCCAACAGGAAGTGGATTTGCTAGATAGAGGGTTCTGGTGAAGATCAGTCAGTTCGTTGAGCAGATCTACGCATAGTTAGTTTGCAGCTAGTCTAGTAGTAGCAGATCAACATTGGGCGGAAGAGAAAAGCACACAGATGAATTTCTCATAGGGTTTCTAGATCCAATTGTTAGGAGGAAATACGTGATTTTCAGTTGCAGTAAGTTGTAGCAGTTTTGCCAGTTAGACAGTGCGAGCTTTACGAGCTAGGTATTGTGCTACTCGGTACCTGTCTGTTTAAGGGATCGCAGGAACAACATTTCTATGGCAAGCATAGCATAACGGATATCTTATAGACTCCATAGGAGGATATTCCCGCACTAATGGAAGGGGCAATGCATTCTTATACCTCGTCTTACCTACTCCTCTACACTACTAATGATTTCTTCCACCTTTTCTGACCACTGGATAATGCAAGGAGGATATTTGCAGTAATGCACAAGTTGATTTATAAGGTGCTGCATAGTAATTTACACATTTTATGATTATGTAGCAACTCAATCTCATGTGTACAGGGATTTCTGTTTGAAATCGGGGATAGTTTCTAGTCGAAGTGTAAGATCGCTTTGAACATAGACGTCAGCACCCCAGGGTTTTTGGTCCCTAACAGCAAAAAATAGAAGCATTGAAATCGAATGGAGTGGCGAACACCATGAAACCAAGTTGTGGACCTGGCTTTGGTGTAGCGAACACTTTCCTCAGCTGCCTCGTAATATAGTGCAGGGGCGCAGATTGGGGCACAACTTACTTCATTGAACGCCTTTTCTTTCTAGGCTAAAGTAGTGGTGGATACCTATGGGAGAGGTACGTTAGTGACTCGACTGACAAGGAGAGGTACGTTAGTGACTCGACTGACAAGGAGAGGTACGTTAGTGACTCGACTGACAAGGAGAGGTACGTTAGTGACTTTTTTAGTTACTTATTTGATAGGGGCCACCCAATAAGTAAAATGAATACGTTAGTGACTCGACTGATAAGGACCGGAGGCGCTCGACCATAGGGAGAGGATGCGGAGGCAGGCTCGACTGTTAAGGAGAGGACCGGCAACGGGGCTCGACTGATAAGGATGCGTAAGCAGGCTCGACTGTTAAGGATGCGTAAGCAGGCTCGACCAACGCCCCCCCACCCAATAAGTAAATTAAACCTTTAGGGTGCGTAAGCACGCTCGACTAATAAGGAGAGGTGCTCGACCATAAGGTCCGTCAGGAGCTCGACTGTTAAGGAGAGGGAGAGGAGAGGATGCGGAGCACGCTTGACCAACGCCCCCCCACCCAATAAGTAAATTGAACCTTTAGGGTGCGTAAGCACGCTCGACTAATAAGGAGAGGTGCTCGACCATAAGGTCTGAAGGCGCTCGACCATAGGGAGAGGATTCATAAGCAGGCTCGACTGTTAAGGAGAGGATGTGGAAGCAGGCTCGACCAACGGGAGAGGACCTTTAGGTGCTCGACCATAAGGTCCGGAGGCGCTCGACCATAGGGAGAGGATGCGTAAGCAGGCTCGACTGTTAAGGAGAGGATGCGGAAGCAGGCTCGACCAACGGGAGAGGACCTTTAGGTGCTCGACCATAAGGTCCGGAGGCGCTCGACCATAGGGAGAGGATGCGTAAGCAGGCTCGACTGTTAAGGAGAGGATGCGGAAGCAGGCTCGACCAACGGGAGAGGACCTTTAGGTGCTCGACCATAAGGTCCGTCAGGGGCTCGACTGTTAAGGAGAGGGAGAGGGTCGCCATCGAGAGGGAGAGGAGAGGAGAGGAACGTTAGTGACTTTTTTAGTTACTTATTTGATAGGGGCCACCCAATAAGTAAAATGAACGAACGCTCGACTATAAGGAGAGGGACTCACTATTCATATGGTGAGGGAGAGGATCTCGGGTCTAGGGCCTAGGGCAGAGGGCTAAAGGTGAAGTCTGAGGATGTAGGTATCTCGGGCTGTCTGTGTATCCGTCCAGTTCCGGTCAGTGGGAACACTTCATGCATGGGTTTTCAGGTGATGCACCACCTCACACTAGTTCACTTCCGTCCCCTTTGGCCGCTCCTCCCGGCCAGCCAAAGCAGAAGACCGGCCAGCCCAGAATCCTCAAATCAGTATCCGTGCACCTCCCCTCCCTAACTCACTCACTCGGGTCAGTTTCGATCCGTCCGCTCTTTCTTTTCTCACATTGGTTGTTCACTCAGCTTCAATCTGTTCATCTCTTTCTTAGTTCGCTCAGCTTCAGCCCTTTCTTGTTCGCTCAGCGAACCCCTTCAGCTCTTTAACATCACATCACTTCACTTCTTTCTATCTGTCTATCTTTCTTTATCTAGTTTGGTATAGATTGATATGGATTTATAAGCTATATAGATTGGTATATAGATTGGTATCGAGATCGGTATCGTAGAGAGTATCGGGTATCGTTATAGCGGTATATATATATCTGTTGGCAATCAATCTAATCAATCCAATCAATCAATCTCAATCTATCTCTCCTTCCTATATCCATCACGTAGACTTCACTGAACGTCACTTCTTTCAATATCCTTCACACTGAACATCACACAAGCAATGATTGCATTATAGACGTTATTATCCAACAATAAGCACCACCTTCCTTCTCTCATGCTTGTCCCTCCCTCCCCCTCCTTTTTTCCATATTGGATAAAAACCTACCTCTTCATTATTCCAGCCAGCAAGCATCCCGGTATCCAAGGCCAAGCCAAGTAGCCCATCCAAGTGGGTGAGCAGAGTCAATGGCTAAGTGTGTGAAAGTAGTAGTCCCAGCCAAGTGGTTTAAAGGATCCAAGCCAAGTGGGTGAGCTAGTCCCAGGTAACATCCGTAGTCCCATGAGAGGTGTACAGGTGGGAGCCCAGGAGGTGTACTGTTTAGTGTGTAGGCCCATGTTTCTTGGCCTGGTGGGAGTGTGGTGATCCTGCCCTGGTGGTCCTGAACTGATTGGCCTGTCCTGTTGGTTTTTTTCCAGTTGTTATTGGTGGTCCTTGTCCCCAGCTAAGGTTGGCGGGGGGGGTTACGGGGGTCCCTGTAAGTGGCGGGTAAGCGGGGACTGTGTCCTATCGGTTCTAAGGTCCCTAGGTCTTATGATTAGCGTAAGTATAAGCAAGATATATCTATATCTAAATGGGCAAGCAGCAATAGATCAGCAGGTAGGTGCGCCTGTTCCCAAGGGCTAAGGTCGTTGGTGGGCAGGTTTGTTGCATATCAATAAATGCACAAGAGCAACTAGAGATTCTAGCAAGTAAGCATCCATCTATCACTCAAGCTCTGGGTGTAACATATATAAGATTGATATCTCGATCCATCCAGCTCCTCCAGCTCCTCCAGCTTCTCCAGCTTAAGCTCCAGCTTCCGATCCATCCAGCAATAAAGCTCCCCATCCATCCAGCCATCCAGCCAGCCATTCAAATACTTGGCTAAGGAAGGTCCGGAGGTCTTGCAAGGGGTTACGATTCTCCGATCACATTTAGGCTGTCGAGGTAGTGAAGAGCTCCCTTCTTGCTTCCCTGGTCTATGTTTGTTTCTGGATCGACTGAAACAGCTGCTACCATTGACCTATGAATCAACTGCCTATACTTTAGGGTAATCCAACTAGCTCTCGAAAGGGAAGAGGTGCAAAAGCACTACTAGCGCTGATCGAGGTGGTAGTGAAGCCGCTACTGGGCCGGACCCCGCATATAATGTAGCCCACACCAACTAGGAAAGCTAGAAGGAAGGGTTGGGTACCAATCGTTCCCCTCTCGACCATATTCCGTTAGGCTTGCTCGATCAAGCTGACTTTTCCCTTAGATTGCCTAACCAACCTTAGGACGAGGGAGAGGCATAAGAGCGAGGAAGTTAGATTGCCTAACCAACCTTAGGACGAGGGAGAGGCATATTTCTTATCACCAGCCAATAGCCTGTGAAAGGGCGTTCAAGGGCGTTGGCATCAGGGCAGATTGATGGCATAACGTACCCATGGTAGATATAGATCCCGTGCCAACTAACCGACTCTATCTATCTCTCTATCTACCTACCTGCCTACCCAACCCACCTAACCTACCTGCACACCTCACCTACCTTCTTAAGGTCTAACCTCACCTGTGACCTTACCTGCCTTCCTCTCCTTATCAGTCGAGCCCCTCTCCTCTCCCTTTTGGTCGAGCACCTCTCCTTATTAGTCGAGCGTGCTTACGCACCCTAAAGGTTCAATTTACTTATTGGGTGGGGGGGCGTTGGTCGAGCGTGCTCCGCATCCTCTCCTCTCCCTCTCCTTAACAGTCGAGCCCCTGACGGACCTTATGGTCGAGCACCTCTCCTTATTAGTCGAGCTTGCATCTTTATATATGTAATTACTGCATCGTCATAGCATCGTATATAAGAGAGTAATAGAGAACTTACGTTTAGATCCCTTTATATCCCTTGGAACAGTTCCTAAGCTGCAGAGTTATATACGTTCTTCCAGGAGCTTATTTGAACAGTTGGAAACCTTTGATCGGGAACATGAACCGAATAGACGTACGACATTTGCGGGAGCCGAAGAGAGACAATTACACACGGAATGGAATTACAGTCCCGTTAGCCCAAAATAAGAAAGAATACCGGTCAGAAGGCAGGAAATTCAATACCTAGTTCATATGAGTATAGCAGTTATATATGTAATGAAAGTGCAGTCCCGTTAGCCCACAAGATAAGAAAGAATACCGGTCAGCAAGGAAGGCATAAAATAATACAAAGTTCATACGAATAGAGCAAAGTTATATATGTAATTCTAGTTCAGTCCCGTTAGCCTATTAGAGAGAGTTACAGATGTTAGATCAGTTGCCTTAGCCGAAGAGTTATATACGTATTGAAAGGAGCGTTAGCTGAAGGGTTTTGGGGGAAATAACAGTTGCGTACCAGAAGCTTAGCCCAAGAAACTACGTACGACATTACGAGATTAAGGAAGGGTCTCGGATACAGATAGAGGGTCGGGTCGAAACGAAAGAAAGTAGCACAGCCCAGTCCCGTTCCCTATGAAGCAAACGGTTTACGCTCCCATCTCCATCATCTCATTACGAGATGAATTACAGGCAGGCGGGAAAGAGACAAAGAAAGCGAGATTAGATCCGGTCCCACAGAGCTTGTACCGCAGAGAGAGAATGGAATGGGCTTACAGAAGCGTCATGAGATTAGCTGGCACTAACAGAATGGATTTCACTATTTACCTATCATTTTCACTATTCTCATTTGAATTTCATAACCAATAGGATTTGGAGAAGGACTTCCGAAAGGTTGAGTGAGTTGCCCAATTGAGGTAATAATGTGAGAACCAGAGAAAGACTTCCTGAGGCATACAATATCATATCTGTGCATTCCAGAAAGGAGTGCAATTAACAGAGACAGAGGCCGAGCAAGAAAGGGAGGATATTCTTGTTTATTTTCTTGTTTTTGAGTTTCACAGAGATGGTTGCAACATGTCTTGGAGATCAGGATAGACTTGATGGAGCCTCAACTTTGGTATTTGGATGGAGCCTCAAACTTTGGTATTTGGAAAGCTAGGATGTTATTCCTATTGGATGAGCATGGCTTGAAAGAGTTCGTGACAACAATCATTGCTGTACCGATAGATCCGATCCAATTCTGTGAATTTAGGAAGGATCAGGCCAAAGCCAAGAGGATGGTCTTGGATGGAGTCCGAGATCATATCGTTCCACACATTGCAGAAAAGAATACGACAAAGGAAATATGGGATGTCGTCGTGAAGTTATACTAGGATCCATCAGAGAACAGGAAAATGGTTCTCAAGGAGAAGTTAAGGACCACGAAGATGATGAAGGGTGAGGTCGTAACTCCATATCTCACCAAGATTCGAGATGAGCTAGCAATTGTAGGTGAGAAACCAGAGGAAAGTGAGCTTGTGCAAATAGCACTCAATGGGTTTACCCCAGAGTGGGCCTCGTTTGTCCAAGGAATCACTAGATGAGATAGATTGCTTGATTAGGAATGCCTATGGAGTGATTTCACACAAGAGGAGCTAAGGTTCAGCCTTGTCAAGGGTACTTCCAGCAACAACAACAACAAAGGACCGAAGGTTGAGAAGGAGGATGAGAACGTAGCCCTTGCCAGTAAAGGGAAGGCGAAGAAAGGTCCTAGTCAGGGACAAGGCTCAAAGGGAGGGGAGAAGAAGAAGGATTTGCCAAAGATCAAGTGCTTCAGGTGTGGTGAGTTTGGTCACTATAACACTCGGTGTCCCAAGAAAAAGAAGGAAAAAATGGGGAGCAACAGACTGCAACTTCGACATACATAGGATGGAGGAATTTGCATTGCATGCAATGATACCTACAAGAGAGAGGTGGGGAGACCTAGAACTCTAGACCCCATAGTTGCAAAGATTTGGGCAAGATCCAAGGAGGATAGCATCAAACAAATGTTTCCTCATGGATCAGTACCTTAGCTACGAGGGCCCTGTTGACCACTAGAGTCGCACTTGATGATTATATGAAGACTCCACGCCCAAGGATGATCCAGAGGACAGTGGTATCATCATATATCATCAATCAACACGGTTTTTTAACTCTACTTCTATCTTCTCATCATCTTTCTTGTACCCAGATTCCACACGCTACGGGGAATTGTAATAAGTGATACTAGTAATGATGAGTTTTGAGTTTGTAACAGGCCTAGGATGTTGGGACTCGATCAACAAACAAGTACACCTTGGAGTGTTTTTTTATCTGGTTAACTATCCCTTCTTTTTCAGAGACGGATAATTTTCTAGGTTTTTTCACTCACTTTTTACCCCAAAGTCGGGGTGATGGTTTGAAGGTTGAGCCCATAACACATCTTAGTGTCTAGAGTTGATGTATATTACCATACTAGATTACACAAAATTTTTCGTGGAATTTGGTTAGGTCTAGGTAGTCATTTTTTAATTTTTTAGATTTCCCGTAGGTCAAAAAGTGCAAATAAAATTGTATTTAAATTGTAATAAGTGTAGTCTAGAGAAGTTGTATATGGTATGAGTAATCAAAAGTACACCTCACCCTCAACTTTCTACTATGACACATTTTGAAGGGTTAATAATGTGTTTTGGACCCTCAAAACCCACATTTAATTAGGCTAAAATTAAATAAAATGGAGAGATAAATTATTCCATGTGACAAAATGACGTGGAAATGACTTGGAAATCATTCTAAGTCAAAGAGTTGAGTCAACGGACATGTGGAAAATCACTGGGCACACTGCATCATAAATACACCGTTATTTCATAAAATTGAATTTCCTAGAGATAAAGCAGTTGCACATGTGGAAAATCAAATTTATTACAGGAGATCATGCACTGAAGGAATATTCTATGGTATATTTGGATTGAAGATTAGGTGGGGCCTCATCTCACAGTTATCTCAGGTTCTTCTACTCTTAGCACTCCACTCTCAAGGATTACGAGTTTCACTTGGCCAGACTACGAGTTGCACATGTGGGAATCTCACAGTTCCTGGGGACCTACATAGAGCTATCTGGGGATCAACTACATATGTGACATCACTTAGATTGAGTTTGCATTTGTCGACTGAAGTTATCACAGTACTTAGATTCACTCATGGATGAGTTTACTAAGCCATATATGGAATTCGATTTTGCTCTGATGCCTCTACCTTCTCCACATCGAACTTGACTTATCTTTCCTTCGGATTTGCTCCAAGTTCAATTCTCACATGCATTCTTCCTTGGGATTTTCTACCAACTCTCTATATAATGAGGCTATATGCTCCTATATTGTATCATGTAATAAGCTATTGGGCTTGAGGAAACTCTGCCATTTTATCCTTGCATACTTTTTTAATACAATCAAGACTTTGGGGTTATTTGGCTGGTGTTCTCTTGGTGTTATGAGGTGATGTCCTTTCATGCTATTGCTATTGTGTTTAATTTCTTTCGCATATTGAATTAATATTAGTTTATACTTGCCATCTTGCTTGGATTGATGTGTGCAAACTATCTTGCACATATCATTGATTTAGAGTAGTATTCTAGGGATAAGCTTGCCAATTCATTTTAGGATGAATGCTTGATTTATCTCATTCATTATATTGTTTTAATCTTGTGCAAACTAATACGTGTTCAAGTGTGTAGGAAAGATCTTTCGTATTGTGTGCAAGAATCCATCTGGAAGTGGGAGAAATCTCAATTAGATCAACTCACTCCTAGAGTCACAGCGATCCAAGACTCAACCATTTTTTCGCTTCAAGTTTTCCATCCAACGAAGAGAAAAATGGAGTTTTCTTACTCTATAGTTGTTTGATCATCCATTTAAAATTTAAAATACTTCTTTGATTCTAGTTCTTTCAAAGTTATATCTCTTATTCAAGAGTCATTTCTAAAGTTAGGCAAGTATGGGGGTTCACTCTCATTACTTGAGTTAATACTTTGTAAATTAAATTCTAAGTTCAGTTTTGGTTTCTTTTTCCTAATTTCACATCGACAATTAGTATTTCTTTTTTGTGTTTTGTAGCCCATAGGCTTGAGCATTGGGCAACAAGGAGCTTGAGGAGAAGCTTTGGAAAACTACTCACTCGTGTGTATGCAGGACCCCTTCACGCTATCCAAATACTGATTTTTAGGGAGGCCATAAGCACTTTGGAGAGAGTTGCAAACTCATCTAGGCCGTGGGCCTTTTGAGCCTTGTGAATATCATTTGGAAAGTTTGTTCCATCTTCAAGTTTGTTGTTGCTATATTTTTAGGGAGAGAGTCTAGTTTTGTTAGAGTCTCATCTTTGTAAAGATCTCTCTTGTATTGTGGGCTGCCCTCTTCGAGGCATTTCTACCCGATTTAAGCGCTAATTAAAAAAAAAATTGTTGGAGGGCGCTTGGGATTTTTCTCATGGCATCCCCCTTCGTCATTTAGAAGAGGGATTCTTGTGGGTGGCTTAATCTTGCTTCTAGTTTTTCTTAGCTTTCTAGTTTTTAATTTCATATTGTGCATGCCTAAAATCAACACATTTCACTCCACAAACAAATTTTTACTAATCTTGTATTTAAATTCCCACATGCATATGCTTCCAAATTGTAAACTTGAAAAAATTTCATCTTATGTGTAAACACTTCATACTTTGGCAAGTTTTAATTGTTTCATAATTTCTTCAAGTATATGCTTCACTACTTGGTCAATTTATGCTATATGTCATGAAAACTATTGGAGCACTATCATTTATTTGAAACAATTGTAGCTTAAAGAAATCTATTCCATTTTACTTGTTTATTTTCCATTCAATGGTGCAAACACATATGAGCTTATTTACATTTTAGCCTTTCAAGTTTTGCAAACTACTTTTTTTTGAAGCATTTGCATGAAACATTAGTTTAATTTGGGGAATTAATACAATTTTCACTTCATCTAGGCATTTTAGTATAGGAAGGCCCCAAGCCTCACTAAAACTTACCTCCAACTTAAGTTGGTTGAATAGAATTTTAGGGACCCTCTACCTCTATTGACTCCTCATTGTGAGATCCAAATATTTGGGCGAGGATGAGGTCTGAGGACTAGAGTTCAATTGTAACTTTGCCTTAGCACTAATCAAATAAAATGAACCAAGAACAACATTCCATCACATTTGCTTTGGTTTAAAGTCTCACATGCAAATCTTATTTCAAGAGGCACTTTGGATGCAAGCATTGTAATCTCTTTTAATTTTGCAACAAGTTTAATTTTCTTGTACTTGGAAATTGACTCATCTTTTGGTTTAATTGCATATTGTCATGAATGGTTGATTTCACTTTCAAGTACTATTATTTTGGGTTGCAAACTTAATTGCATGTTGTCATCTTGGTCTAACATTTGAGTTCTTTTTGTATCCTTTTGAGCAAGATAGTTTCCATGCTTTGATTTGTAGACTTATTCATCTTGAAAGCATTTATAATATCTTGCGCTAACAATTTATTGTTTCACTTTTCAGGGTTATTTTGGCTTTCCATTTGAAAGCATTTCACCTCATTTTAAGCAAAATACAATTTCATTTCCAAAAAAGCAAATACTTGGAAGGCACTGGTTGTTTATGTATTTCATGCTTATCTTATGATGGTTATTGCTCATATCAATTTTTGCTTATAAATCTTAGTGAAATAATATGTTTAACTTTAACAATTCTCCTAGAAACTCACATCCTTTTTAACTTAGCTTTTCATTAGGGACCATCACCCTTAGCTAACCTAGGAGATAGCTCAAACAGAGAGAGTGAGGATTAGTTTGATAGCCCCTTCTCTGAGTTCCCTGCCACCAACCACACCTTGTGGGGTTGAAGGCTTTTCTCACTGATTTGTAGGTAGGTGTAGGCGGCAGGGTCAACAGGCCCACAATTTTTTTTCCAGTAGCAGGGGGAACAATGTCAATTTGCATAGTCAAATCATGAGAGACAGTTGCAGAGACTACTTGCAGTTAGTTACTCAGTAGATAGTGCAGATACTAGTTGCAGTCAAAGATTCAAGAAACAATTGCAGAGCCAATACAGAGACATAGTGGATCCATAGTTTGGTTCTCAGTTGCAGTAGTTATAGCAACAACATGAGGTCAGTTGCAGTGCAGAGCAATGTTGGTAGCAGCGTAGGATGGCACAATGCAGTGACAACAACAACGCAAATGCAAGGTGGTTCAGCGACAGAGTTAGTAGATGAATCAAAGTATGTGAAGTAGCTTAGGTCACAGATGTTAGACATCAGCAGCATCAAGGAAGATGTTACAGGTGAAGGCAGTAGAACACCTTCTTCGTTAAGAGGAAGTGTTAGTTTTTGTAGCATCGAATAGATGTTTTAGTCTTGATTTGTGTCAGAGACGCTAAGAGCATGAGATCTTCAAAACCCAGAAAAGGTTTAGCGAGATAAGCTTGTGAAACGTCTTAATTAAATTAATTAACCATCATTTAAATTTTTCCCAAGTCTAACTTAGGAAAACTGGTTAATTAATAGCAATTAATTAAAGAAAGGTGAGAATGCTCTAGAAACTCACAAGAATTGAGTTTGACATGATCTTAGTCATTGATGGAGATCTAATCATGGTCATTGGTTCATGAACGAGAGATTATAAGAGAAGGTCGATGGGGATGGTGATAGATACATCAGGACAACAAGTTCCTTGGCAAATTGAGCTATCTAGCTACAGAGGTCGAGTAGGGAAGAAGAGTTCGAGTCAGAAGGAAAGCAAAAGTGAGAGGGAGCTGCAGAAGTGCTTTCCGGTAGATTTACAGTGCCAGAGAGTCAACAACAAGAGGGTCGAGTTATTCCTTAATGAGGTTGTGCAGGGCTTGTGCAGGCGGCTTCAGCGGGCAATTCAATTTAGCTGGAGAGGAGGTGGATTTAGTTGTTGGTGGCCGAGAAAATTTCCAGAAGGCCAAGCAAGCCATATACAGAGATTGATTTGGGCAGAACAACTGCATCAGAGCAGTTCCACAGGTAGTGTGAGTTTAGCCTGCATAGAGGCTGACGCAAGGGCTTTCTAGTGGCCCAAAAAGAGCCAGATTTGGAGTTGGGATCAATGTTAGGTGAGACAAATTGTCTCACTAGTATTTTGGCCAGTTTATCTTGCTGGGGGATTGCCATTTTGGCATCCAGATATTGTACTCAGATTTCACTGTTGCATATAATAAAATTAAACCCTCATCTATTGTACAGGTTTTCCCAGTTGGGTTTTTCCAGGGACTTTTGTCCAAAAATATTGGCGTCATTTTATTGTGTGTGTGCATCTATTTCTCAGTTTCCAGTTTAATTTCCGCAATGCTTTTATTGTGAAGAAATTGCTGTGTGATGTATTCGTTATTTGTCGTAATAAATCAACTACATAATTAGTTAGAAGAATAAAATCCAGTTGCTGCATTTCAAGGAATTTTCACAAAACACTCTCTACCCAATCTGAATTTGTGTATTCTTGCAGTTGTTTCCTTCACTGGAACTATCACCATAGTTATTTGATACTAAAGTACAACTTGACTGCTCCCTCTATCATGGAAGCAAATCTTCCTGCCACTGTTGCTCCCTCTGTCATGTGAGTCTTGCTCCCATCAGAAACAAGTCATATAATAACAAGATCAACCAAGGCTCGTTAGATATCCATCAATCCAAGAATACCAAGCCCAACGTGTTTTCTTGTGATCGTACAAAGCCTTCTTCAATCATGAGACTTCTTCTCATGTACCTCAAGGCCCTGAGGCAACTCTATGTACACTTTTTCTTCCATTGAGAAAAGCGATCTTTGCATCCACCTAGTGCAATTTTCAAAGCAATAGAAATGATAATAGTTCTAACGAAAGTGTACCTGACAATTGGAGCAAACGTCTTGTCATGATCCTCTCCCTCTTTCTCAGAGAACCTTCTAGTCTCAACTCTTGCTTTGTGCTTGTCTATGTTGCCATCTGCTACATGCTAGATCTTGTAGATCCATTTGGAAGTCACCATTGATTCCCTTTTGGCCCAAGTTACCGGAAACATCTTTCCAAACCCCCAAAATGTCGTTCAACGTTTTGGAATCGGAAACGTGCATGAAACGACACAGAAATAACACTGAAACACTTCAGTTTGTTTGGAAACGCAAGATCTTATTTCTGAAACGTTTCAGTTTTTTTGGAAACACAAGAACCTATTTTTGAAACGTTTCAATATTTTTGGAAATGCAGGATCCTATTTTTGAAATGTTTAGAGCATTTTTAAGGGTTTTGGATCCATTTTCAAAGTTGCCTGACTTGGATATGACATTGAATGCCATGTCTCATATGACTTTGTTTGATGAGAAGACACCAATAATTGCATCTTCAAGTGGACATGGCAACAATGCCCCCACTCATGGAGAGGATCCAAATGTAAATGCAATTTATGATGATCTTTTAAATTTTTGAACAATAAACATTGAATACCATAATATGTCATATGATAGTAGACTACCAGTCATAGTTCATTTTGCAATTTGTACTATGTGTTGTGCATTTAGCATTATTATTTTTGGTGATGATGTTGATGATTGAAATTGGAAACAAAAACTTGATGATGTGCTGAATGTTATAATAGTCATTAATGATGACGGCAATGTTTAAACTTTATGTTGAATTGATGATGTTGATTATGTATTTTAAAATGTAGAATCTAGATTCTAAAAGATGAATGGTAAGATGAAATTTTTATTCTGTAATATATATATATATATATATATATATATATATATATATTTGTGAAGCACGGGTTCGCAAACCCGGGGGTGGGGTTCACGAACATGTCTCGGGTTCTCGTCCCCACTAATCGGGTGCTGGAGCGGGTCCCAGATGAACCCATACGAACCAAGTTCATCCATTAAGAACCCGGTACTCAATAACTGCAGCCTAGGTTATTTTGCTTAAACGGGTTCACCGAACCCCGAAAATGGGTGCGTGATGGGTTCTTATGTAACGCCGGGCAAGAATTTTTTTCCCTATCTTAGTAAAACATTTCAATTTTAAATTTCTGAGGTCTTAAAGTCCCATCATTTCGAAAGAAGTATAGGTTTTTTTAATTTCTTTGCCATGATTTTTATCAAAATTCCTATCTCAATAAAACATTCCAAATCTAAAGTTTTGAGGTCTTAAAGTCCTATCATTTCAAAAGTACGGGTTTTTAAAATTTCTTTGCTATGAATTAGTTCCTGGATTTTATTTCTTAATGATATAATCATTAATTAGTAATCCAATGCCTCTAAATGAAATACGACATCCTTTTACAAAAATACCATTAAGTAAAGTCATCTTAAGAAGGATATATGCATTTAAAAAAAACGTAGAAATAACATTAAATACAAGTCATCTTAAGGATATATGCACTTCAAAAAATATGTTTTGCTATCTTAAACGTTCGCTAATTTCCTTGCGTTTCTTTCGCTTTGATAAATTTCTCCACAATGTCATACCCATATAATATAAATGTTTCATCACGCTCAACACAATACTTCGATACCAAGTTCTTTATTTATTCAATAGCATCCATATGTGAGGAATGTGTTTTTATGGTTTGAAGTTCTTTAAATAGATATATTAATTTTATAATCTACTTCGGTTTTCTTCTTGAAGGGAGTTATTGTCTTCATTTCAATATATAAATTACAATTTCCAATTGATATCAAATTTGAAATTTCAAAGTGAATGTTCATGTTTAAGTCTTTAAATGATTTATTTTTCTTGTTGTAAGTCGGAAGATTTCAAAATTCATATATATTATAATTTATAAAATATATAATATATATAAATTATAATGTACCCCTGACGAACCCACGTAAACTATTTCAAAAAGTGATGCACCTGCCCCTGTCCCCATCCACGAACCCACATTTCCTAGCAACACACACAAACACAGATATATATATAGTTTCCTTGTCGTATCATATCTAGATTTTTTGAAAATTCGTTGTCTGTTTCAAACCCAATTTCCGTATCCATTTCAGTGCAACTTAACCTTCGACACAATTAAGGTATATTTCAAACTTGTTTATCTGCCTACTTCCTCTGAGCTTGAATCTCATCTAGTACAATTTTTCTCAACATAAATCACAGATTTGGGAGAGTGCTCTTGTCACAAGTTTTGCTTCGTTCTTCCACTACTTCCATTTGTTGCTAAATCCTTGGTAGCATTCATTATGTACCTGCAATCCTCACTAGGAGGCCATGGAAGAACAATTACAACCCAACCCAACAAAAGAAACAAAGGCAAGAGGCTAACTAACAATAAAGCACCACCAACAATAATAATAAAAAAGAGAGATATAAAGAACTTATCTTTTGAGGATTGTAGGGAAATGTCAACTCGCTCTTGATCTTGGCCTTCTTGCATCCATCTTGTAAATTTATCAATCTCATCATCATCATCATCAACACAATTTCATTCCTTCCTTGCATGATCTAGGGTTTCTTCTTTCAGCAAAAACATTAATCTAGGTCCATCCCTAGGGTTTTATCCACAAACCCTAGGGTCTTCTAGTCTACTAAGGTTTACAAACCGTAGAACTTTCATTTACACCCTTCCTTCTTTAACAACAACCATGATCAAGCAATGACACCCTCATACCTTTTTTTTTTGTGTAAATAAGCTTTGATATTAACAAGAGTAACATATAGTACAAAAATTCTGCCGAAGCAGTTGACTGGCCGCTTTGAGGCAGGCCTTACCAGCTAAAAACAGTTTGAAACATAGGACTGGGAGAGTAGCAAACATGAGAGACAGAGTGCTGCCAAAAAGTGCACCACGCAGGGCGACTTAGGCCAAAAAAACTGGCTAGCACATAACTGAGAAAATGAAAACAAAACATACATGACAAAGTCCGACAGAGGGACAGGGAAGACTGATCAGAATTTTTTTGGGGAGTCTGGCACTGTGTGCATCTCTTTGCAGTTGAGTGCATTTTCCTGGTTGACCTTCGACGGACCACCCCGTTGCAGCTCTGGAGGCTTGCTGTCTTGCTCAATGCTTTTCCTGAGCAGCTTGATCAGGACAGTGAGCTTTTTGCTTATAGTATCAACCTCCTCATGCAGAGCGGTGAGTTTAAATTCACTGCTTTGAACCACAGCCATGTGCTCCTTAGTCATTGTGGCAGCAAACTGTTGGAGAGTTTGCAGTTGCTCAGCCTGTTCAGCTTGGACATCCATGGCCTTAGCCAGGATGGTCTTCATGCGCCACGCTTCTGCTTGAGTGCGAACGAACTGAGTCGCCCGAGTGCTGGTCGTCCCCGGATCTTGCAGCCAGTCTACTTCCTGGCTTAACTGATGGTCGGATAACTTGCTCTCTTCCTCCTGTGCCGAGGCCTCCAGGTCAATGATTTTCCGTTTGTTCCGTTGGGAAGTTCTCCGCTCGAACATATCTCTAGCCAGCTGCAGGTCTCTGTTTGCAGATTGATTTCGACAACCTTCCCCCGCCATGGGAGCCCTCTCCTGATTGTTGCTTGCCTGAATGATAATGCAAATCGATGATCTCTGATTGTTGAGCACCGGAGCAGTGATGCTCCAATGGAGAGCAAGGAAGGATATATAGATAATAGCGGGAAGATTTCGGGCGGTGGAACGGATCGCGACATGCAATTTGCATGTCCGATCAACATAAATGCTGCAATTCGGAGTTGTGGAGGGCAATTGCGATGATTGAGAATGTTTTCGATCACCTCCTCCTGCACGGTTCTGAATGTGCCAAGTGTCCCTCTGTCCTGCGGTTCTGTGGCGGCTTATGTCACTCCGGATCATGATACTGTACAATTGTCTGTGGCCTGCGGTGCGCATTATTTCCCTCAACCAGGTTGTCCTTCGATGCTTGCTGTGAATTGATGGCTCTCGTCCCGTCGGCCTATCCATACTCTTGTGGTAGTGAATTAGGCGGCCTGCCATTCTACCTTGTCAGCTGCCACCAAATCTATTCGTGCGAGGTGAGAGCACCGTTCCTTTAATTGATTACTCTCGACCTGATGCCAACAGCTGTCCACCATTCCGTTTGGGTTCTCGATCCCATGGTTTGCCAAGTGGTCGGCAACCGAATTAGCCTGCCTTCTTACCGCCTGGAAGATGAGGCCTTTCATTTTTCCGAGCAATTTCCCTATGCTCTCTGTGACCATAGCCAGGCGCCAGTGCTTGGTTACCTTGCTGGCCGGCGTTCCCCCATAGATTTTCCTTGCCACCAGAATGGCAATCTCAGAGTCACCCTCAATTACTGCGTTTTCTGCCTGGTTTCTTTGAAGAATTGTTAAACCTTTTTCCATTGCTGCGAATTCCATTTCATTATTAGTGCCCTCGCCCAAAGCTTGACTGTAAATATGGATTATTTCACCTCTCTGGTTTCGAATGAGGCCTCCTATGCCAGCTGGTCCCGGGTTACCTCTCGAGGCCCCATCAAAGTTCAGTTTCAGGAGGCCGAGTCCATCCCTTTGGTGTGTTGTTGATGTTCTGCTGTTTAGCTTGGGGCTTTTGGCTTTGATCGTAGCGAATGTTGAAAGCATTCAGGATTCTCTGGTCTTCCGCGGAGATTTGGTTGGATGGGTCTACTTTACTTTTTACCAGAATCAATTGGCGAATGTTCTCAATTAAGGTAATTCTCAGGTGCTCTATATTCCTGTGCTCGTTTTGAAAAATTCTTCTGTTCCTTTCTTTCCATATTGTCCATGTGATAAAACCTGGCAGAATTTTCCATATGCTATTGATTTGAGGGTTTTCAGAGTAATTGCTTGGCCAATTGGTGATGGTGTTTTGGATGGAGTCCATATCTCTTCTGTTTTGCTGCATGATAGTTTCTATCCCTTGCCAAATGTGGTTAGCCCATTCGCATGTATTGAATAAGTGATTCATAGTTTCTTCTGCTTGATTACACATAGGGCAAAAGGAGGGGCCTTCGAAGCCTTTTTTTCGCAGGTTCTCCCAGGTGAGCGTCTTACGCCTCATAAGGAGCCATAGAAAGGTTTGAATTTTTGGCCAGAATAAGGGATCCCAAACCTTGGTGAACCATGGGGCTGTCTCCCCCTGCTCTGTGAGTTCCAACTGCTCTCTGGCTTCTTTAAGAGTGAAGTTGCCATTGCCCTTCATACCCCACCTCAGCTTGTCCGCCTCCGAGGTTATCCTAATTTTTCGTTTGTGTAGGACTTGAAGCAGGTCTTGAATGTTATTATTTTCCTCATTAGGGTTTTCGGTATCTGGAAGGGTCCATTCTCTCCAATCCTGGTCAATGCCATTGGGGATCCAGTAATGATGAACGGTGTATTTTCCCCTGTTATGACAGTTTATTTTGTAATCTTCAAGGTCTGGGTTTTCAAGCTTTGGATGTTGTTGCCAGGCATCTTCCCAGAAGAAGGCTGATTCCCCATTTCGGATCTCCCAGAAGCTGTGGTCCTGAATAAGGTTTCGGTTTCTTTTTGCTAGATTCCAGATTGGAGAACCTTCCGGCAATTCCTGAAGTCTTATGAGGTCCTGGTCTCTGCAGTTAGGAGTGTATTTCTCCTTCCAGTGTCTGGCCCAGGGGAGGTTGGTCTCTTTCAGCCAGCGCCACCACAGTTTGGCTCCACCAGTTTTGTTGCTAATATCGGGGTCTATTAGGTTTAAACCTCCAGCAAGTTTCGATTTACAGATCTTATCCCAGGCCACGAGAGCCCATTTCCTCTTCTCTGCGCTGCCACTCCATAAAAAGGATCTTTGGATGGATCGGATTTTCTGCAGGATGGCCTTGGGCGCCGGGAGGATAGAAAGCATGTACTGAGGGATGGCCTGCAGGATGGCTTTAGTTAAAACTAGGCATCCCGCAAAGTTAAGAGCCCTGTGGGTCCAATGTTTGCATCTTTTTTCCATGTTTGCTATGAGCCTTTCCCAATGAACCTTTTGCCAAGGCTTGGTGGTGAGCGGGGCTCCCAGATACTTCGAGGGTAGAGAACCTTTTCGAAAGCCTAGGATGCTGGTGAGATGGTTCTGAATTGAAACATGAGTGTTAAAGAAAAAAATAGTCGATTTGGAATGGTTTATGTCCATACCTGATGCCATGCTGAAAAGAGATAAGATAGATTTGAAAGCCTTGGCCTCTTTGACAGTTGGAGAGCCATGCAGCATAGTATCATCGGCAAACTGCTGGTGAGTAGTTGCAGGGGTGGAGGGGAGAGGGCGCAATCCATTAATTTTCCCTTCCGCTTTGGCTCTGTGAATATATCTGCTAAGCCCTTCCATGAGGATCACAAAAAGGAAGGGGGACAGTGGGTCTCCTTGCCTTATGCCTCGGGAAGGAGAGAAGGTGGCCGAGGGGGATCCATTAACCAAAATAGAGAAATTTGTTGACTTGATAAGAGCGAGAATCCATTTGGTCCACCGATTGTCAAAACCAAAAGCCCTTAATGTGGCCTCCAGGTAATTCCAATTCACTTTGTCGAAAGCTTTTGAAAGGTCAAGCTGAATCATCATACCAGGGATTTTTCTGGACTGCAAAGTATGTATCATCTCCTGCGCCAAGAGGATGTTGTCCAGAATTTGTCTGCCTTCCACGAAGCCTGATTGCTCCTTCGAGATGATGTCAGGGAGGATAGGTTTAAGTCTGTTAGCGATGACCTTAGAGATGATTTTATAAATCACGTTGCACAGAGCTATGGGGCGGAACTTTTCTGGAGTTCGGGCTTCCTCTTCTTTGGGGATTAGGGCTAGGAAAGTAGAGTTTAGGCCTTTAAGAATTGAGCCAGATCGTCTTGAATCTTCAACTACTTCCCAGACCTCTGTTTTGACTGTTTGCCAACAAGCTTTGTAGAAGTTTATAGTAAAACCATCTGGGCCCGGAGCTTTATCATTTGGCATGTCTTTAACAGCCTCCTCCACCTCCTCCATTGAGATCTTTCTTAACAAAGAGGCATTTTGTGCTGGAGTAATGATTTGGGGTATGGCCTGAATTATTTCCTCTCTGGCTTCCGATCGATCTTCTTGAGATTCCTGGGCAATTTGCTTAAAGTGACTAGTAAGCAAAGTTGAGATCTCATTGTGGTTTTGAATAACTTCTCCAGATGCATTGGTAAGCTTAAGGATTTTGTTAGCCCCCCTGTAATCCATCGTCGATCTATGGAAGAACTTTGTATTTTGCTCTCCCTCCTTCAACCATTGGATGCGAGATTTTTGCTTCCAAAGGATTTCTTCCTGTTGGCAGCGGAGCTGCCATTTCTGCATTAGTATCTTTTCCTGTTCATTTGAGTCCTCCCTGTTAATCCCTGAAGCCCAGTCCTTATGAATTTGACTTAGTCGGTCTTCTATATTGTGCTTTTCCTGGAAAATATTACCAAACTCGGTTGCATTCCATTCCTTGATTTTGTGTTTGATGTGCTTTAGTTTGGACTGGAGTTTAAACATTTTGGTCCCCCTTATATTCCTGGGCTCTTCCCACCATTTTTTCACCAGTTCAGGAAAATTTGGGTGTGTTAGCCAGAATTTCTCAAATCTGAAAGGCCTGTTTTTGGGGGTCTCAAGAAAGGTAGCTTCCAGGGCGATGGGCCAGTGGTCTGATCCTCCACTGGGGAGGATATCAGAGTCAATTGTTGTTCCTTCCAATAAGATGTTTTCTGAGATCAAAAAGCGGTCAAGGCGAGAGGCTATCCTATTTTCTCCTCCTCTTCGGTTGTTCCAAGTGTAGAGCCCATTTTTTGGGGGGATGTCGACCAGTTGGGCGGATTCCATGAAGTCAACAAAGAGTTCTGAGTCTCTATTTAGTCGCCTAAGGCCTCCTTTTTTTTCCAGGAGGGTGGTAATCATGTTGAAATCCCCTCCCATTATGATCTTTGAATGTTGGTATCTTAGCTTTAACTTCATTAACGAGTTCAGGAAAGAAATTTTATCTTCTAAACGCTGAGGCCCATAGACATTTATACAGAGGTAGGTTTCAGAATTACCTGTTAGTTGAAATTCTGTGGCAATGTATGATCTGGTAGCTTCCATAGAGGTGATTTCGATGACTCTGGAGTCCCAGAGGGTTGCAATGCCTCCTTCCCATCCTTGACTGGCTATGTCTATATATTTGATAGTTTTTCCTAGCTTTTTGGTGATGTTCTCCAGCTGATCAGTGGCACATTTTGTTTCCTGAATGAGCATAATATCTGGCTTTTCCTGTTGTAACTTCCTCTTGAGAAGTCGTTGTTTGACGTGGCTGTTGAGCCCTCTTGTATTCCAGGAGATGATTTTCATTAATAATGATGAGGTTATTGGTAGGACAGGAAGGCGTGTAAATCCTTCATTTTGCCTGAATTGATCATTAGGATACCCAAATCATGAAGAACCTCTCCATTCGTCCTTCGGCCTCTTCTCTTGTTTTGCTTCCGTCCTAATGAATGAAGAAAAAGACTTTTGGATTGGTTACCTGTGCCTTTCATGATTCCTAATCTTTTCTTTTGCTTGTCTAGCGCCGCTTGTTGTCTTGCTATGAAGAGGTCGCTGATCTTCTTTATTTCTTCCTCCGGGATATTTTCCAGCCCTTGTGTTCTCCAGTGCTTTTCCATATCTGGCAGGTTTACCCCTTCTTTTTCTAGAACTTCATTGAGTTCCAGGTCTTCGCTTCCCCCATCGCTTGTTAGCATGTCTGTGTCTTCATCTCGTTCATCTGCTACTTCATGCGTTTGTATTTCTGTGTTTTCAGTGGTTTCCTCTGCATCCGTTGATCTGTGGTCTGTCTTATTTTTTTGAGGAGCTTCTGGTAGCTTTGTCTCTTTGTTGTTACCTTCCGAGTCTGCTTCTGAGTCCAGAATGTTGAAGGGATTAAGAGTTTTGCTGGGATCTGTCACTGCTTTGTTTATTCTTTTCCTGTAGGCCCTTTGTCGTGATTTTGGCTTTTTGAAAACCTCCTGGTTCTTGGCTGGCTGCTCAAGCTTGGCATCTTCCACTGGTTTGATTAATGGGCATTCCCTGACAAGGTGACCGTGTTCATGGCATTTCCTACACCGGAAGGGGATCTGTTCATAGTCGATGGCTTGAAAGTAATCTTCATCTCTGAACTCTAGCCACAGTCCTTCATGTAAGGCACCTGAGACATCCATTTCAACGCAGATCCTGGCACAGGAAGTGTACTTCCTTTGCATCGTTGCCTCCGAGGCTTTAATGAAGGTGCCAAGTCGGTCTCCTATGCGCTTTAGGGTTGCTAGGCCCCAGTAATCGATAGGTAATGAGAAGAGGCGAATCCACACAGGGACTTGGGTGAAGGTTTCCTTTTCAGGCGCGAAGTTCGCCTTCCATGGCCTCATGTAGAGGCCTGCTGATGAAAGGAAGTATGGCCCTCCATCGAAGACCCTATCTTTATCTTCTAGGTTAGAAAAGACAACAGTAAAAAAACCTTTAGCTCCAAGATGTAGTTTGACATCACCTTTTGGTCGCCAGTGCTGCTTGATCCATTGGCAGAGAGCTCTTTCTGTTGGCCACAGTCCCATAAACTTACATATGATTGCATGTTCCATCATGTGGTCTCTGTAGGCCTGAATGTCTGGATCTGAGAAGACCACACGGAGGGCTTCCTTCTTTTTGGGTTTGCAGACTCCTTGCAGGGTATTTTTGGGGCTGAGGTTGGAAGCTTCCGTTTTATCCTCATTTTCTGTAGGACGTTTTCCTTCCCTGTGTTCCTTTTCTTCATCTGACGGAGCGATTATTGGATCCGAGCTGTTTTGGCCTGCTTCCGGTTTGTTCCCGTGCTTCTCCTGTCTGTCACTGACTTTTCCTGGCATCTCTGATCCGTGATTTGGATCTTTCTGCCCCTGGGTTGTTCTTCCGCTGCTTGTCCCAGAACTGTCTTTTCGGGCTTCATACCCAGAGATATTGAAACCTTCATGTGCTTTGTGTTTCTGCATGACTATTTGCCTGTAAGTTGGGGTCCCAGTGGACCCCCCGTCTGCCATTTGTCGGGCCAGAACACGGCCTCTGAGGAGAAGATCAACTAATCGGTCTTTGTGCGCTGCCAGAACTGTTGGTGAACCTGTTCAGAACAGTGCTAAACCCTAGGTGCAGGGTTTTCCACGCAGAGACATGTAAGAGTTGTTTCGATTTACGTATACCATTGTCTTCTTATTCTGCATTCCATCTCAACATTTTTAAATTTCATAGTATCTCAGCTACCTTGCCTCTGTGTATGACACCCTCATACCTTAATATCAGCATATTTTTGCAATACCCAGCATCTTCAAAAACTTATCAATATTTCTGGTATGTTCAATAATGTCAGCATGGCCTTATAAAAGGCCTCAGTTCCAACTTCCAAGTATATATCAGAAAGCTTTAATATTTCTCTCCTTTGCAGATGCAACGTAGTTTCACTCTATCAAGCCACACAACTTTTGTCAAAGAGAAGAGCCACTTCAGGGAAGCCCTAAGCAATCATCGTTGGAACATCAAGTGTTTCAAAGAGGCCAACATTTGTGATGGAAGACAACAATTGTTGTAATGTATAAATGAAGAACAATTGTCATACCATTCTTAATTTTTAGCACAAACCACATATCTATGTACTCTATGCCTTAAGGTCATTTCTTGAGATCACATGTCAAGTCACTGTACCACCCTCTAATTATGTATGGCCTCAAACGAGATTTTGTATGTTCTAATCAATAGAGGAATTATGTTCCTAAATATGGTCTTATTTATGAGATTTCTGAATTTATGTGACTCAAATCAATCACTATATTAAAGACAACAGGTACTTCAAGTAGTTGTCTTTGTTTTATGTATTTCATTACTTCTCCAAGTCCCAACACGATCCTCGAATGGAATATAAATCAACTTAATGTGCTATTAGTTCATAATTCGATCTTCAACCAGACTTTGACTCTTGTTTTCTTGAGCGAACATATGACCAGAATCTTCTGCATATGGAGCTTTAGTATGTTCCTTGATAGACTCACTACCTTATGGATTTATGTGCCAATAGATGTTATAACTACCTCCATGTAAACGTTCATTCTCAAAATAGCCTTTTCAGATTCATGAAATAAGGGGACTACCATTTTTTTTATAAGCAATATACAATTTTTATGCCAACTCATAGATTCACAAAGCAGGAGGTTGGCCTACTCAAATTATGTGATGTTCAGTGGTTAGGTCTCATAAGCTGTGTCAAATAGAGAGAATCAAGGGAGTTGTTCTACTAGCAGTCATTCTTCACATCATCATAAACCAACCCAAGTGTGAAAACAACCCACATAAGAAAAGGTGCTTAGGCAACAAACCTCGAACCAAGTCAAAGTGGATCAAACTAGTTGTTAAGAGTTATAGGATCACCTGAGGCAACTTCTATCAAAGTTTTTGACTTCTGGAAGGCTAAAATCATCATAAAAACTTGTAAATTACGAGCAAGTATCACTTTCGAGGCATCTCGCCCTTATTTCCAAGGTCTGCGGCCTTTGTGGTTATATTCGACCTCTTGCAACCAACTCTCTCGGCCCACCTGAGGCATTTTTGGCCTCTTTTTCCAGGCTACTCTTCAAACATAGCTCTGATACCATGTTGATTTTACAAGACCTTCTAAACTGATAATTACTTCTTATGATTGCTTATATTAATCTTTTCTTGCATTCACATTCATCATAAAGTAATTACACAAAAGTTTTCAACAATAGAAACAAAATGCCAGTAGGATCATAAAGAGATAGCGAAACAAGAGACACAAGAATTTACCTTGGGAAAACCCACACGTAGAAAAACCCAACAACCTTTTCCTTAGAGAAATTATTAAGATCAACAAAGATACATCTAATTCTTCCAGTGAAACAGACCAGCAATATACTTTGGTCAAACTTGTCAATCAGCCCTCATGTCAAATCATCAATTTGCCCAATAAATTCAGTTTGGTCTACTCTATTTAGGGCCGAATTTCAGCCTTCTTCTGCACCAAGAGATCTTGGTGTTGTTGCCCTGGTATACTCAGAAATTCAGCCTTTCTGTGCCTCAGAATTTCTTCCTTCTTTGCCTCAAAAATTCGTCCCCTTCATCAGAAATTTGTCCTTCATTTCATCATAAATTCATCCTTCTCTTCATCAAAATAGTGCCTTAGATAATCCAAATTCTTCTTTAGAAGTGATTCAATTTGATGCCCAAAAGTGGAGGACGAATTTCCTTTATAGAACAAAGACCCCCCCAAGAGGTGTGATTGTTGGGTTGGGATGACTATAGTAGGCTGGAGCCAACCTTACATTTGGAGGGAAAATCCATAATTAAAAGTTCGAATTTTCTTCTTTTTGAAATCAACATGAAGAACATGCCTGGTATTTATTATTACATATACATCACAGGCTAAAATGTTAATTACGAAGACCGACCATAGCTACAAAATTCAACACACAACCAAAATAGCACCTAATGCAATCCATCTCTAAACCACAAATACATCAACAAATAGGCTCTAAATGACCTGTAGAATCCAAAAAAAGTCATTCTACAACAAAAACTTACATATTATCAAAATAATTTCCTATAATGGGATCTTCATCATCAATATCACCATCTAAGCATTAGAATAAAATAGAAAAAACTTAGCATGTAAAAAAATCAAGATTTTGTTCGAGTGATGGCTACATTTTTAGTAGGGTCATGATAGAGGAGTTCAACAATCAATGCCACTAACATCAAGGTACATAGAGGGATAGGTGCTCTTGATTAAATGCTAGTTCTATACCCTCGTACATGACAAAATCTAATGGAAGTGTTGCAATCCCCCCATCCTAAAATCCTAAAAACTATTGACTCTGTTGGATTTTGAGTAGGATCTAAATTTCTACTTTCTCCATACGAAATCCAATAGGTCAAAATCACTCTCAAACATCCTAAGTCAATTAATGGTAATGTTAAAAATGTAAGTAAAAGTACAATAATTTAATTTTACGAATTTAATATTACCATTAATTGCATAGCATAAGTAGGGCAATATGGTCAAATACTAGCCTTCCCCACATATAAATTATTGCTTTTTTTAAAAAAAAAATAAGTTCAAAGGGTCCTTGGTAGCATTGTACGAAACTAGCCAATTCGATACTAAGCCGTCCTTTTTAGGTTTGTAACAACGGTTCGAACTAGTTTCCCCTCAAAAACAACGAAACAACGAGGCCATCAAGACAATGTGGTGTAATCTCTTTCTAGCATTGGAGCTCCATGATGTGGTACAAGCCCTCCCTAGTGATCTTAGGGATGACCATCACCATCTGGACTCTGGATCAAGCTATGCCCATCAAAGAGTGTCAAGGCCAGCCTAGGGGCATGTTGGGTCCACTGGGTATATCATCAAGAATCTCCAACACTAAGCAAAGTGAGGCCAATGTTTTAGTATCTGAGAGCGCTCTGAGGTGTCAATCAACTGTTAGATTCATTGAAGTGTCCAACGCTCTGCTATGGAGGGGCAACACTACATTTGCAAGGTCATCACTACTCATTCAATACAACTTGGGCATCGTGTGGAGTGAAAGCATAGAATGTATGCCCTCAAGGCCTCTGTCGCTCAGTGAAGGGACACTTGGCAAAAATATCTCAAATTCAAGTGAAAGTAACCATTCATTAGGGGCAATGACCATAGATGCTTCATAGTTGACCACACTTAATTGTTAAGGACATAGTAACTTCAAATTGGGTTCACCTTCAAACATCTCACTAGACCAAGCCCATTAAAGTGTTTTCTACCTTGTTAGGGGTGGCTAGATGATCAACCCTATTAGGTGCTTCCAGCCCCTAAGGGGAGGTGACATGTCTAAGGTCAACCCTTCAATTCATACATGTTTGTGATAGTGGTGGCAACGGAGGGGAAAGGCTTCATGGCTAGGTGCCATGGTCATGGGACCAACTGATGGAGGTCCATCATCTTGAGTGTATAGATGTATGGAGGGAGAAATCGTGGAGGCATGAGTTACCCCTTTCCTTGGCTTGCTTTTTCCACCCCTCTGGTGTGCCTTTTACTTCTTTTTGATAATGCTTTGATAAGGAGCATAGCTCAGGTGTCCAAGCTTGCTTTTAATGATATAGCATTTATTTACCCCTTAATGATGAGTCAACTTCTCACTCATCAAGGTTGGGACATGTAAGGGTTCCTTTATTATGTGATGGAGCATCTAGTGCTCAAGAATTGGGTGATGAATAATGGGGGTTAGAGCCAATGCTAAGATTTTTCCCACGAGCTAATTATTGTTCCAGCCATCTTTTGCATTTTAACTTTTCTTTTTCTTTTGTTGTGGCCATCTTCTTCTTTTATCTTTCTTTTAGCTGCATCAACCTCTAGGAAAAAGCTTTTCAGCCCTGACTCAACGATGTGGATATGAGGGTGCCAAATCCCAATGAACCAATGACAACAAACCTAAAGGATGAATGTGACATCAAGGGAATGATGTAACATGTTAAGTATGGAATGGTTACAGACATGCTACTTCAATCCAAGTCTCCCAAGAAGTACTCCTCCTATGGCCCTGTAGGCCTTACAAGAGGTCCCATTGGACTAGGGTCAACGACTAACCCCTTTCATAAAGCGAAAGAACAAGTTTATAGTCAAGATCAGTCAATACTCCAAATCACCCCTTTACCCATGTTAGAATGCCCACAACATTAAGTAAAAGAACTTTATTGCAAAATGGTTAAAGTACCTGTTGAGTGATAATCCACCTTCCTTTGAGAGGAATGTTGGATGGTGAGAGGTGTATGATTGGTGCAAATGGTGGAGAATGTTGTTATTCTACAATCATCCCAACCATCCCAGATAGTGACTTTGAACCACAATGTCAAGATTTAAATATGGAAATGAAATCAATACGCAAATATACATAATGAAAAATAATCCAGCAATACTTCAATATGAAAGTATACTCAATGATAAGTACTATAGGATAGAAATACAACTAAAAAAATTACTATCATCTATAAACAAGCATTCAATGGGATGAATCATGAAAGCAAATTGTCATTCTTTCAAAGTCCAGCCTTATAAGTTGAAGTACTTGAAATTAATTCACAAAAAGATAGCTCATAAACTAGGATATCAGAAATGTCCCTCCTGACCCCTAGAAACATCATTCAGCATTTCAAAAACAAAGACTTGTACGATTTGGCATTGAAACATCAATGACACATTTCCTGGGTGTTTTTCTTTTTTGGAAACAACAGATTTCAGTTCGGAAACGTTTCGGGACATTTTTTAATCCTATTGGATATGTTTCCGGAAATCTAGATACGTATCATGATTTTCGTGATACATTTCTCGATTTTCGGAAACATATCCAAGCATAAAGTGAATGGATAATGTGTTTTGACTATTTTTGCATGGGAAAAAGATTGAGTTGAGGGGCCCGACCCCCTCCTAACCTACATCACTCAATGAAAGGGCCCATTAACCTTATTTTCATGCTAGTTCGTTGCTTGGAGGAGGTTGTCATTTCTTTGCTTGGAGTTGGAGGAGGAGGTTGTCTCAACTTGGAGGAGAGATTGGAGCCTCGGCTATTGGTGCTTGGAGCTTGGTTGCTAGAGCCTAGAGATCATGTGGAACTTGGAGATTGGAGGTATTTACAGTTTACTCCTAAGTTCTAATCAATATTCAAGCTTGAAAGTCGAAATATTGAAATATAGATTTATAGATTATGTAACATGTTGCTTGTTGAAACTTGAAATATAAATAGAAATAGATTCAAGGATTTTTTATTTTTATTTTGTAGTTTCCATTTACATCATCATCATGGCATCTTTAAGTTCATACATTCGTAATGAGGAACAAGGAATTGAATTGGACCCTAAATTTGATCCAAAGTTACCACTTTGCAAATATGTAACTATTGTAGGGAAGATCCAAGGAGGGGGATCATTGGTATGGGTTTGCAATGAGTGTCAAAAGGTGTTTAAGGGATCATACACCCGGGTTAAAGCACATTTACTTGTGTTAAGAAACAATGGGATTTGAATATGCATTGGCCCACTTAAAGAGAATGTGACATGTTAATTTGGCAGCTCAGTGATAAATTCCAATCATTGGGCTAAATTCCTCTTTCAGAGAGGATCGATTTTGACTTTTGAAGCACTAGATTCGGATAAGGGAAAGTGTAATTTTGATGTGAAACCCACAGTATGACATTTGATCAGGTCGGCCTAGAGGCTAATTAGCCCTCCTCCAACGCCTATAAATTAAGGACACCTCAAGCTCATTCGGACACCATTCATCACACACTTCTCTGTAAAAATTTCTCATTTCCCACCCCGCTTTTTAGTTTCACCTTATTTCTTAAAAATACTTAAATGCCCTTTCCCATATCCATACATTCAACAACAGGGAAATAAATTTTGCTGAAAACACAAATTCTGGAAATATAACAGAATGCTAGAAAATGCAGAAATAAATATCAAGCACATACAAACAACCATTTAACACATTTAAACACAGTGATTTTTGGTCAAGGTGAACCTGGCAAAACCCCCTACAACTCTTGGGGAAAACCAGTGCGAAAGCTCCTTCTTATTTCTGGAAAATGCTTTTACAGTAAGAGAAATATTCAACAAAAAATCAGCAAGCAAACTTTTACAACTTATCTCGTTTTCCGTGCCTCACAGCCAACTGGAAAAACTTGCAAACAACAAAACAGAACAGCAATAAATGCTGTACAGCCTCCTCGAAAACTGTTGTATGGCCTTCTCCAAACTTGCTGTACGACCTTCTCCAAAACTGCTGTACGGCCTCCTCCAAAACTGCCTTTCACTGTGTGCTAACTCAGCTGTACGGACTTGCTGAAACGCTGCCTTGGAATGTGTGCCAAGTTGCTGCCTCCTTCTCCTCACTGTCCAGAAATCTCCCTTGCTCTCTTGCTCTCCTTCTCTCAATCTGCTCATGAAAGAATGAATGACCTTTTCCTCCTTTCTCTCCTTTAATCTAACCCTAAGTGACTTTTGGGGAATCCCTAAATCCAATGGCTGAAATAGATTGAGATCTAGGGCTGAGATTAAATGCTTATTTAAATCTCACTTTCTATTTTTTAATTCACCCCACTTTAATAAAGACCCACTTAGTCATTTATTTCCAATGTCACTTTTCCTTTCTAATTTTACATTGACTTTATTAAAGTCACTTTAAAATTAGACTTTAGTAACTTTATCACTTAAAGTCACTTTTAAATTAGATTTGACTTTATAAAAATTATAAAGTCACTTTAGGAGAAGAATTAAATTCTTTTGGACACTTTTCGCTAGGCCAAAGATCAAAGCCTTAGGGAATCACCTGTCCTCCGATACCAAATTTCAACATTCTCTCTCTCATCTTGGGCTCGATACATCTGAAATTGTAGGAGCTTCTTTTCACATGTGCGAGCAAGAGGAAGGATAAATTGGAGGGAGGTCAAATTCTAATTTTGACCAACACTTTGACTTGGGTTGACTTTTGGAGATTAGGCATGTTTTGACTCATTTTGACTTGGGTTCTTGCATTGTTTTTGAGGGCCGAATTTCTAGGCACACAAATAGAGATTTTTTGGGCATGTTGATTATGGTTGACTTTAAATCTACAATTAGGGTTTCTGTAGCGTTTGACTTTGACTTTGACCAAGATTGAAGGTGAATATTAGCACTATTTTTAGAGAACTTTGACTAGTTGATTAGGCCGCATTTCTTTTTACCGCTGAATGAGTTCATTTGATGGATTGTTGACTGTTGACTAATTGCTACTACTACTGTCGTTGTTGACTTTAACTAGATTTGACTATTGGCTCACATTTTGGATTTTGGTTGGTTATACTCCTGGATAAGTCAAACTTTTACTGGGATTATTATTTGTGGATTTGGGCTCATTGTACTCTCTATTGAACATTTTATGACAATCTAATAGAAGAAGAATTTCAAAGGGTTTTCCCCAATGTCTCTTATTGATGTGTTGATTGTCTCCTATTGTCATTGCATTTATTGTTCTATCTTCAATTACTGTTGATGAGTGGAAGAATTAATTATTTTTGAATAGATTGCTAATTGAAGAATTGAATTGGGCTAAAGTAATTGATATAGCATAGAGAAGTGGAAAAATTAACATGGTTTCAGAGCTAAGGTGAAGGATAAGCCCAAAGGGGACAAGAGTTGAAGCAATCATCTTTGAAAAAGTTGAAAGAGCCTATCTAATCAGGTCAAGATCTTACTTCAAGGAAAATGAGAAGTTGGGTGACTCATCTAATTTTGCTGCTTGGAAGATCAGGTTGGAAATCATAGTTGATGACAATGATGTCTGGGAATACATACAAGGAAAAGTTCCCGAGCCTCTGGAAAATGCTCCTGCTGATGCCAAGAACAAGTACAAAAAAGGTGAGTTAAAAGCAAAGAAAATTATAATTGATGGTTTACAAGATCATTTACTTGCATATGTTGGAAATTTGAAAAAGTCTAAGGACATGTATGATAAGCTAGTTGGAATGTATGAAGTCAACAATTTGAATGAAATCATCTCCTTGAAAGATCAACTTAATGATGTGAAGATGAATAAAGGAGAGTCTATGCAATCCTTCATTATGAGGATATCTCGTCTTCGAGATTAATTACAAAGAGTTGGGGAAACTGTACCTGACAGGGAGTTGGTAGTGGTAACCCTTAGAGGTCTCCCTCCTATTTGGGAAACCTTCATTACCACTATAAGCAATAACAATGTTTTCCCATCATTTGATGAGCTCATTGGAAAACTCACTCAAGAAGAATCAAGGATGATCTTAAGAGGTAGGATACAAAAGCATGAAGAAGGAGAGCTCGTTGTTTTTGTCACTCATAACAAGAAAAAGAAAGGAAAAGGAGGGTCATCGAGTTCAAGGAAGTCGCCTCCTTGAAATTTGAATAGAAGGAATGAAAGAGACAAGGAAAAGTTGCACATTGAATGCTACAATTGTCACAAGAAAGGTCACTATGGTCGAGATTGCCCTGAGAAGAACAATGCTCCACAACACAACACTATAAGCAACAATAACAAGTTCAACAATCGAAGAAGAGGACATGATATCGAAGGAACTATTGTAATGGAAGATATGAAAGAAGAAGGGATTCTCCAAGTGATCATGAAGACCACCGTCCTCAAAAGAAGTCAAGAAATTCTAGGTACGAAAGTAATGTTGCTAATCAATCTGAATATATCCTTATTTCTGCACTTTCTAGTTCCTCTCCTCTAGATACTTGGTATGGTTGGTTGGTTGAAAGTGGGGCCTCTCATCATTTCTCTAGATATAAAGAATTTCTCTCTAATTCAATAGAGAGGGAGTCAAGTTTGAAGATTATTCTTGGAGACAACTCCACTCATCCTGTCAATGGCTTTGGTTCTGTTAAATTTCATTTGGACTTTGGGGAATCTGTTTTTGCTTTAGAATGTGATGTATGTGCTAGGATTGAAGAAGAATTTGGTATCTATATCTGCTTTGGAGGACAAAGGGATGAGGGTTGCCTTCATCAGGGGAAAAGTACTTACTTGGCTAGTAGGATCTCCTATGAGAGATGCCTTCACATTGGGATCTAGATTTGAAGGACTTTATAGAGTCACTAGAAGACCCCTTCTAGCGATGGTCCATGGCAATAATCATCAAAGTGAGTTGTGGCACCGTAGATTGGTTCATATCCACTATGAAGCTCTTTCGAAATTAAAGAAGTTGGTCTCTGGGATCCTTGACGTTCAAGCTCATCATGATGGAGTATGTCCACGATATGCCAGTGGGAAGAAGACAAGGGGACCATTCCCCTCTAGCAAGGATAAGACAAACAACATCCTCCAACTCACTCATTCCGACATATGCTATCTACTACCCATACATTCACTTGGTGGCCATCTCTATTACATAACCTTCATCGATGATTTCTCAAGGAAGACTTGGATATATTACCTGAAGCATAAAGATGGGATCTTCGATTTGTTCAAAGATTTCAAGGCTTTGGTCGAAAATCAAACAAGGAAGAAAATTAAGATTTCTAGGTCTGACAACAGTGGAGAGTACATTTCAAATGAATTCATAGATTTTTGCAAGAAGGAAGGCATCAAGAAGGAAACGATTATGCCCTATAATCCCGAACAAAATGGAGTGGCTGAGAGAAAGAACAGGTCTATTATAGAAGTTGCCCGAGCCATGCTCCATGATCAAAAGTTGTCAAAGTTACTTTGGGGAGAAGCAACAAATACAACGTTATACGTTCAAAATAAGTTGCCTCATCAAGCATTGGACATCAAGACTCCCGAAGAAGTATTCATAGGTGCCAAGCCCGACATTGATCACCTCTATATATTTGGTTGGCCCGTATATTTCCATGTGCCAAAAGACAAAAAAACAAGCTGGAAGCGACTGGAAGAAAAGGTATGTTTGTTGGGTATTGTGAAGATTCCAAAGTATTTAAAATATATATACATGGTCAAAGGAAGGTTGAAATTAGCAGGGATATAACATTCGATGAAGATGTTGCCCTTGGGAAAGAAAGGGACCTTCCTCCACCTCCTCCTCCTAAAAATAAGAGTGATGATATGGATATTACAGAAGGTCCTTTCATGCCTGAATTCGAGAGAGACATTGTTGATGATCCCATGGATCCCATGGACCCCTTGGACCCCTTGGATCCTCCTCCATGTGATCCCCCTGCAAGGGAGAGGCCACTTTGGCTTCGTGACACATTACAAGATGTCGAGAGACACATTTCCGCCAGAGGGACTTTTAGAGAAAGTAAGAAGTCGTGGAGGTACCAGGGATATGTTGTAACTATGAGCAATATGATTCAAGTTGAGCCTCCCACCTTTGGAGAAGTCGTGAAAGGACCAGTGTGGAAAGATGCTATGGCTGAAGAATACGAATCAATTATGAAGAAGGACGTATGGGATGTTGTGCCAAGACCAAAGGGGAAATCTGTTGTGACTTCAAAATGGCTATTCAAGATCAAACATGGAGTCGATGGAAGCATTGAAAAATATAAGGCAAGGTCTGTAGCAAGAGGATTCTCCCAAAAAATGCTTGTGGTCCAATATACCACCATTCATTTGATAGTTGCCCTTGTCGCAAGTCAAGGATGGACCCTTCATTAGATGGACGTGAAGATGGCATTCCTCCATGGCATGTTACAGGAAGAAGTTTAGGTTGAGCAGTTGTAGGGATTTGAAGTAGAGGACCGAAAGACACATGTTTGCAGGTTGAAGAAGGCATTGTACAACTTGAAGCAAGCCCCCAGAGCATGCTATGCCTGCATAGATAGCTACCCGGTGAACCTTGGATTCACAAGAAGCAATGTCGATCCCAACCTCTACTTCAAGGTGATCCAAGGTATGCCATTGATTTTAGTTTTATATGTTGACAGTCTATTGTTGACAGGTAGTGAGCCCCTGATGATCGAGTGTAAAAGGGAGCTAGCCTCTGAATTCGAGATGAAGGACCTTGGACTCATGCACTACTTCCTAGGCCTTGAGGTATGGCAAAGGCCCGGTGAGATATTCCTTTCATAGGGAAAATATGTCGTGAATTTGTTGGAAATATTTGGAATGGCAGAATGCAAGTCCCTGCCCACACCGATGGAAATGAATTTCAAGAAGCTATCTGGAGAAGTTGCAGGATCCAATTTGGGGAATCCATCCAAGTCGACAATTGATTGGGGCTTTGATGTTTTTAGTGAACACCTATTCAGACATATGTTATGCAGTGAACACATTGAGTCAGTTCATGACCATGCCCCTCCATGCACATTGCATTGCTACCAAACACATTTTGAGATACTTGCATGGAACGATCACCCTTGGTTTGAGATATTCTGTCGGAGACGTGAGACTTCATGGATATACCGATGTTGATTGGGCAAGAAATGTTGTTGACAGGAAGAGCACTTCTGGATGTTGTTTTAGCCTTGGATCTGCCATGATATCTTAGATGAGTAGGAAACAAAAGTTCGTAGCTTTGAGTACTATCAAGGCAGAGTATATTGCTGCTAGCATGGCTAGCTGCGAAGTAGTTTGGTTGAGAAAGCTCTTTGGAGAGTTGTTTGAGCAGGTCTTGGACATTACAGTGATATATTGTGACAACAAGAGTGGGATTCGATTGGCAAAGAATCTCATGTTTCATGATAAGTCCAAGCACATAGAGATCTAATATCATTACATTCGAGACATGGTGCAAAGAAGAGCCATTAGACACCATCACATATCGACAGATAAGCAGATAGTAAATATTCTTACCAAGGCTTTGTCGAAAGGGAAGTTCTTGGTCTTTAGAGAGTAGCTTGGACTGGTGGATGTGACCCCTCCTGATAAGAGGCTTCGCTGATTAAGAACATTGACCATAGCTCTTCCCCCTTGGTTGAGATCCCAAGGCGGGAATTGTTAAAATTGGCAACTAGGGCCAAACTTCATGTGGGTCACCTTATTCATGGCTGATTATATTTTTCTTGGATTCCTCTTGTCGAGAGGTGTAGGATTGATCTAAAGATCATCCGATTCCGATAAGTATTTATGGAGATATGAATTTATTTAGATTATGGACTAATTGTCAAAGTCGGCTAGCAACTTATGTAGACTCAGAAGCCCAACAGACACATCTCTTCAATCATCAACGTCTGCATATAAATACAGGATGTTTCCTCCTCATTTGGACACACACTTCTCATCCATCTTTCTCTCTCTTCTGCGCAGAAAAGAGTCTCTCTCTCTCCTGCGTAGATAGGTTTCTCTCTCACACGTGGGAAGGAAGGACACAACTTTTCCAGGGTTTACAAGCTACAGATTGAAACTTTGACCAACGTTGACCAGCATTCTCTCTCTCTTGACTGCGTAGTAGGTGAAGCTGACTCTCCTTGGAAATCCGCATTTTTTGGCATAGGAATCGAGGTGATCTAATAGATATTGACTGATGCTACTGATGTCGTTGATGCTGTTGATCTAGGGTTTGCTGCTGCTGATATAAATAAGATTTTTGTACTATTTCTCTCTGCTGAATTATTGAAGATAAAAGAAGATTTGATCAAAGGGTTTCTCCATATTGGGTTTGTCCCTAGCTAGCTGCCACATCTTGTGTCTCTTGTCTTGGCTTGTTTTTTGTTGATCGTTTAATGTTCTATCTGCACTTTACTTATGTACATGTGATTGCTAATCTGTGGATAATAATAAGAAAGATAAGTAAACTGCTCTAAGCATAGAACATACCATAATTTAACAGGAATGGAGCGTTGAAGGCTCCTGGGGTTGAGGGATCTCTGGACAATAGGGTATCTCCCCTATTTGTCACCCATAGGGTGTGCGTGATCCTTGTCTGTTTTGACAAGTTGGTTATCTTCCCCTATCTTGGTCTAGTAGAGTATACCCTAGTTGGCATCATACCCACAAGTCAGGCTTGTAGGGATTGTCCCTCCCCATCTGACCAATGGGTTGAAGAGGTGTAAAAATTAGTGCTAACAAGAAGATAGGTCAGATTTACTGTTGTAATTACAACAGTCATAAAGTGAATTCCAAATATTGTTTTATGCATAATAGGATTTCCCTCAAGAGTTAAAACTTGTTGGCATACTTTGGTATATTTTTTTCCAGTATTGCCTTCTTGATTGGGGTTGTTAAAAGGTAAAACATTTTTTGTTGTCGTTGTTTTATTTAATTTCATAATAGCCCTAAGGCTGGAAATTCACAAGGCAAAGATATATGAAATCTCTAGGAAAGAAATGAAATTTCAGAAGTTGTATTAATGGCCCTAGAATCAGTAACAATTAACATGTGAGATGAAGTACAAGTACATACTGCAACCTTATCACAAAGTAAATATAAGTTAAACTCCCCTGATCCTAGAGAGGGAAACTCTAAGAAAACCCTAGCGACCAACTCCTCCTAGTGAGGAATTACTCAAAACCAAATCCTCTTTGGCACCTATACTTGTATACCACAAGTGTACAAGATGTCTCCTTTTCTCCTCCACAACAAGCATAACAAGTAGCAATAGGGTTTCCAAATGCCACGAAACCCAAGTCTTCTTCTCTCACATGAGTTATAAGATAAAATGTTTCCTTTGCTCCTCTAGGGTTTATCCCAAACCTTAGTCTTATTTTCCTTCATAGAGTGAAACCCTCACCCTAGGCTTTTCAAAAGCCTATATCCAAGAGGATAGCTGATATACATGAATAATATTACAAGAACAAGAACTCACCCTTGTATCACATCTCTAACTCAAGCCTGTGACCTACAAGAGTGAACAAGTACAAATATGAACAAATGACTCTCTCCTCCCTCTGTTTATGAGCGTACACGTAGACCTAATCCACTACAAGCAACTAATTCTACACAAGATAGGCCCACATGTGGAGGGCTCCAACTTTAGGTGACACATGTCAAGCTCCAAGGCATGTGCATCCAAAAAGCAAGGCTCCAAGGTTGATTGCTCCTTCTCCAAAGGCCTTCAACCCCTCCTAACCTATGTGCCCCTTTGGGTCCACAACACCTACATAGTCACTCCTCAACCTAAGTGTCCTCAAGTCAAGTACAAGTCTCTATGCAAGTAACCAAGTACATGTTGTCTAGGGCTCAACACTCTTATCCAAGGCAAGTCCCTCCTAAGCAAGCAACCACCCTCCAGTGTGTCAGCTACATGAATAAGTCACCAATTTCCATAGGCCGACAATGCTCCAAGGAAGCATGCCACATAAGCATCAATACTGTGCATAAAAATCAATAAGAAAGCTAATTTCAATGTCTATGCCCATCATAGAACATCCAAGAGTCATTCTTACATCATGCACCTCACATGACATGAAGCACCCCCAAGCATGGTGTAAACACTTTAAAAACAAACTTGAAAGCTAACAAGGAATGCAAGGGTAGTATGTTGAACAATGTAAACCATTGATCTGTATCAGATCAAGAAATTCGATGCATGCCTTCCCATATCAATATAGCAACAACAAGATGTCATAATACAACAATAAGATGTTGGCCACTGCAAAACAAAATAAACATATCAAAGTTGTCAATTGGTACCACCTTCAACTTCATGGTGCCACAGAGAGGGATTGTCTTATTTACCAAAGAATTGTAGAGGTTGGAATTATTATTGATGAATTTGATAAGCTTTGAGATGTGTTCCTACATGGTGCCCTTGATGTTTTTAATCTTGTCAATGGCATCCAATGTCCTCAAACTTTGAGATGCATTCCTACATGGTCTCCTTGATGTTTTCAGCAATCTTGTCATTGGCATCCAACCTCTTCTTCATGATGTTGGTGATGGACAAGGATCAGAAATATGCTCACATGTGCAACCAGGGACTTCTGATAAAGCGAAACCCATGCCTGGAAAGGTGCTTCAGTACCATTAAGAACACCAGATCCCTGACAAGTTTCTAATATTGCTGCTACTGTAATTATGTCTACTAGCATCATTCCAATCAAGGGAGTTTACTTGCTGGACTATAACACCTAACAAATATAAATCTAGCATAGAATGTCTCAATATTTCTAAAAATGTAGCAAGCTAGTTCCCACAGAGGCAAATGGAGGTCTGAGGGTTGAGGAACCCTGGGGCCTATACTGCTCGCAATCCATCTATGATGTTTGTAGCACATAGCCTAGCAAATGGACTTCAAGAAATGCTAGAGGATGTGAATCCACGTTGGCACTAATTAACTGAATTTGAGGCACTGAGATCTAGGGATGCTTCAATGCTGAAAAGAGGAGAATAGATCTGCAAATCTGCCATGGAAGCCTCACAAAAACCCTAGATTTGAAAGAGTACCAATTAGTAATGAAAACCATCAAAGATAATGCACAATATTGTCTAAATAAAATACACTACAAATATATGATGAGAGAGTTGGGGAAGGATTTCATTATGATGAAAAACTTACATGCAAGAGACCATTTGTCAGACCTCTCCTTACAAGTATTAACTCTCTCCCTATTGCTATTTATATCGATGACTTGTTGATGAAGTCAACTTTGATTAACATTCACTTCATCAACTAATTACACATTTTACTCTCCACTATGTTCCACTTTATGCATTTTTTATTAACTTGTCTAGTGTTGCAAGTAAAATGGTTAGGAGCATGTGTTTCCTCCTTAGAGGTAACAGGATCAAATCCAGAGGAGGGTAGAGTATATATACCTTCATAGAGTTTAGCAGTCACATCACTGCATGGAGGTGGGTCATTTGTACCACAAATAAAGGGATTTCATACACCAATTTGGTGTCTAGCTTGGCCATGACCTTAAAATTGGATTATTATTATTATTATTATAATTATTATTATTAATTTCAAGGATCCTCCTATTTTCCTATAACAGTCCTCTTAAATGGGGCCCAGTGGAAGGGTCAGATGAATATCTTCTCCCTTCTCAAACTTCATTGGCTAGAGTTTTTTGGCATTCTCCCTGCCAATTGCTTTAGAGCATCCTCCCAATCAAAGTAACTTCAGCTTAATCATAATTTTTGAGGATCATAAATTGTTAGGAACAGGAATAACCTTACAATTATATTTACAAGTATGGTGCACAACGATCTGCCTTTGGTTGCACATGACAGTTATGTAACTAGGTCGCATAGCTAGCATTCCTTGCCACTTGCTTTGATTATTGAATTCTAAAGTTAGCAAATTAGATGTGTTTTAATGTATAGAATAAATAAAACATATTTTATTAATCAATAGCAAATTTACAACACAAAATCCTTGCAAACAAAATCTTTCCAAAGGTTTACAACTTTATAAGCCAAAGTGCAAAGGATAACAAAAAGCCATTTTATGGTTTGATTGGAATTGTTGTAATGAACCTTGGCTAAGAGCAGGAAGGAAATTGAAGCTATCATATATAGTCTAGTTCATGGAGCCTAAGGCTGCAACATTATTAGCATGTTTGAGGCACTATCATTGAAATCCTTTTGTGAAAATTTTATCACTGCAGCAAGTGATTTATTTTTCCTACTTATTCCACAATAAGTTATTTATGAAATTACTTCAATAAACATTAAAATAAATATTGTTGTAAATATCACACCGTAATACAGGAACAAACATATGCACAAGCATTAACACATTGACACGGATATTTTGGACAACAGTCCCCGGAAAAACCCGATGTGGGAAAACCGGTGCAGCAAAGGAGGATTTTATTATTCAGCAATTCTTCAGTACAACAGGGTGCCAAACTAGCTTACCCACAGAGAGAAATAATTCTCCAGCACTTCTCCCAATCCCAGCGTCAGCCCTGGGCCTCTTTGCGTCACCCACGCAGGCCCAGCTAGTGACTGCGCAGTCTTCTGTTCCCTCTGCGTCTACCTGAAGAGTCTTGTGTCTACCTCTCCTGCCTCAACGCTGATCTCCAGTGGCTGATCCCGCCTCTCTGCTCCGTACTTGCTGCCTCTTGACTGCTCACCAGACCACTGGTTCAATTTCTCAGCTAACCCTGCTCCAGAAATTGAACTGATTGGTCTCCCTCAGTGTGTTCTCCAAGTGACCCTCAAGCCTCCTCTTATACTTTTCTTGTTGACAAATCAACGACTGAGAGTAAGTCCTTAATCAATGACTAAGATAAGATCTAGCTTGATCCATGACTTTTGGACCATTCTAACACAATTTTATACTAATTTACATTAATATTTTATTTTCCCTAAGTTTAGACTTAGGGACTTTATTAAAAATATTAATTATTTTAATATCTCCCAGGCTGTTTAGAATCTGCCCAATCCCTTTCTAAGTATTGGAGATCTCATGTGCCTTAGCCTCTCCAATTTTCGTGGCTAGAGCACATCTGATGCTACCCCAAATCAACACTCCCTCTTAGCGAGGACTGTGCTCTAGTAATAATCCTCACTGAGTATCACCCTGATCATCCGACATCGGTCCCTGTGCTGATGCTAAGCCTCCCTGCCCAACATCCTCTGCACTACTACATCCTGTACTATTGCCCATGGCTCTGCTACTGCCACTGCTACATTTGTACGACAACTCCCTCTCCATCCGTGCTGTTGTTGGTCCTTTCTCCCAACACTACATCCATACTGCAACTCCCTCTGCATCCTTGCTATTATCACTCCCATTTCTGCTACTGAAACGGGTTCTTTACCATCCCCATCTTTTCCTTGAAGTAATCAAACTTTGTCTTTCCAAGGGCCTTGGTGACGATGTCCGCCACCTGTTCTCCTGTAGAAGTGTAGCTCAACTATAAAGCTCCTCGTTGGACACAATCCCTGACAAAGTGACATCGAATATCAATATGCTTCGACCTATCATGAAACACTGGATTCTCAGAGAGCTTGATGAAACTCTGAATATCGCACATGATTCTGGTCGCCTCCATATTCCTTCTGAATAGGTTCACAAACAGTTTTCTAAGCCATATGGCCTCATACGAAGCTATGCTTGTCGCCATATATTCTGCCTTAGATGAGCTCAGAGCCACAGACTTCTGTTTCCTACTGCACCAAGAGGTCATTTCTTATCCAATGTTCAAACAATACCCAGAGGTACTTTTCCGATCCACTGAACTTCTTGCCCAATCTGCATCAGTAAATCCACTCAATCTGATATCTTTACTCCTGGTGTACAAGAGTCCATAATCGAATGTTCCCTGTAAATACCTGAGAACATGTTTGGCTGCTTGCCAGTGCGCCCTCTTCAGTTCCACCATGAAATGACTGAGGGTGTTGACAGCGTAGCAAATGTATGGACTCGTATTGACCAAATACATCAGGGACCCTATGAGCTGCCTATATAGGGTGGGATCGACATCCTCGTCTTCTGATGCATCAATCTTCTTCCAGTTGGTGATCATTGGCGTAGCCATAGGTCTATATTCCTCCATCCTGAATCTTTTCAAGATTTCTGTAGCATACCTCCCTTGCCCAAGGAAGATTTCTCCCTTTTGCTGCCAAACTTCCAACCCTAGGAAGTAGTGCATTCGTCCCAAATCCTTCATATCGAATTATGTGGCTAGATTCTTCTTGCAGTCCCCAATGAGTCTGGATGATCCTGTCAAAAAGAGATCATCCACATACAATACTAAGATTAGTGGCTCGTTCTCTACAACCAGATAGTAGAGATTTGGATCTGTGTCACTCTTGACAAACCCCATCTTCTGCAAGTAGCCATCTATTCAACCATACCATGCTCTCGGTGCCTGTTTCAGCCCATACAAGGCTTTCTTCAATCTGCATACATGAGACTTCTTCTCATGAGTTTCAAAGCCCTCTGGTTGTTCAATGTATACCTCCTCTTCTATTACCCCATTCAGAAATGTCATTTTGACATCCATCTGATGGATCTCCCATCCCATCTGGGCTGCAAGAGATATCACGGTCCTAATAGATGTATACCTGGCTACTGGGGCGAAGGTCTCCTCATAGTCAATCCCTTCTTTTTTAGCATACCCCTTAGCCACAAACCTGGCCTTGTATTTCTCAACACTGTTGTCTGCAGCATATTTGATCTTGTAGATCCATCTTGAACCTACCACTGATCTGTCTTGAGGTCTTGGCACCACCTCCCAGACATCATTTACCATTATGGAGTTGTATTCCTCTACCATCGCATCTAGCCAAACCTGATGTTGAGTTGCCTCCTTGAAATTGGCAAGCTCTCCATCCTAAGCTACTAATGCCTGATATCTATCTGTTTGTTTTCGCTCCCTCTTATTGTTTCTTGGCACACCGATGAAGTCCTCTACATCTCGCAGAATTCGACGAAGTTCCCTGCTAATTCTTCCTCTGCCAGTAAGTGCTTTTGTTCGCTCCTCCTTATCCTGAGAAACTTCCTGTCCTAAGGAAGAATTCTTTACTTTTGTTGGTTGAAGAGGCTTAACCAACGGCTCCTCTTTCGACTGCTCCTCAGAAGGCATCTCGCGAGATCTTCTGAAAGCCCTGTCCTCCATGAACTTTACATCTCGTTGTACTACTACCTTCCTGCTCCCTAGAAGATAGATTCTGTATGCCTTAGCGTTCTCGCTATATCCTACCAGATATCCCTTTTCCGTAGTCTGATCCAGCTTCTTCCTCTTTTCTTCGGGTATGCGGCAATATGCTAAACTCCCAAATATCCTGAAATGACTAACTTCAGGTGTCTTCCCTGTGAAGACTTTCTCTGGAGTAATCTTGCCCACTGCCTGATGAGGAGTCCTGTTCTGAACATAGACTGTTGTGTTGCATGCTTTTGCCCACAGGAATTTTGGCATATCCTGATCATACATCATGGCCCTATCTGCTTCTACAATAGTCCTGTTCTTTCTTTCTACTACCCCATTCTACTCCGGATTATATGGAGTTGTCCACTCTCTTCTGATGCCCTCCTTAGCAAAAAAATCAGGGAAGTCCTTATCGACATATTCTCCACCATTATCTGAGTGTAAAACTTTTATTTTCTTCCTAGTCAGATTCTCCAACAAAGCCTTGAACTCCTTGAATCGATAGAAAACATCATCCTTGGTTTTTAGAAAATAAATCCAAGTTTTCCTTGAGTGGTCATCAATGAAGGTAAGGATATACTCGACACCACTGAGAGCTTTGACGGACATAGGTCTGCAGATATCAGAGTGTATCAATCTTAGTCCACTCTTGGCCTTGTGTTTGCTCCTAAGAAATGCTGCCTTGGCATACTTTCCTAGAGCACATCCCCTGCATACATCATCTCGTTTCGTACTCAAATCCGAAACTCTTGTTATAGTGCTCCTGAGAATTCTCAGAGCTCCATGGTGCAAGTGACCCATTCTTTTGTGCCATAGTTCATTCAAGTCCTTGTCTTCATGACTGCCTATTGGTGCCATTGGTGATTCTAGTTGCAATCTATACAACTGATTACTTTTGATCCCGATCTGCACTTTCTTTTTCCAGTTCAGGTGTTTGACGTATACGTTCTCCTTGATGAAATAGACGTCGTAGCCCTTGCCTTGTAGTTGCGACACAGAAAGTAAGTTCATCCCCAATCTTGGTACATGCAACACATTTGTAGCACATAACCGTTCTCTCGATTCTGTTTGAAAAACTATGGTACCCTTCCCTACTAGAGTACACTTTGCCTTGTTCCCCATGGTGATCTGAAAGTTCATCTTCTCTTCTCGATATTCTGAGAAACACTCCCTGATTCCCGTCATATGCCACGAAGCTCCACTGTCTATATACCATACTTATGATGATGCAACACTAGTCATACACGCCACTTCTTCTTCCAGCCTGGAAGCCAACATAGAGAAATCGAAATCTCTTTCCCTTGTGCGATCTTCTGAAAATATGTGTGAGTCCCCTGACGTGGATACCTCTGCATCGTGGTCTCGACCCATAACTGATTTTCCCTTTCTGTCTTTGATTACTCGCTCTAATACCATGTGAAAATTTTATCACCGCAACCACTGATTTATTTTTCCTACTTATTCCACAATAAGTTATTTATGAAATTACTTCAATAAACATTAAAATAAATACTGCTGCAAATATCACACCGTAATATAGAAACAAACATATGCACAGGCATTAACACATTGACACAGATATTTTGGACAACAGTCCCCGGAAAGACCCAATGTGGGAAAACCAGTATAGCAAAGGAGGATTTTATTATTCAGCAATTCTTTAGTACAACAGTGTGCCAAACAGGCTTACCCACAGAGAGAAATAATTCTCCAGCACTTCTCCCAATCCCAGCGTCAGCCCAGCTAACCTTTGCGTGGCTCTCAAACACTTTGCGTCAGCCCCTGCTTGACTGCGTCAACCCTGGGCCTCTCTGCGTCACCCACGTAGGCCCAGCTAGTGACTACACAGTCTTCTGCTACCTCTACGTCTGCCTGAAGAGTCCTGCGTTTGCCTCTCCTACCTCAGCGCTGATCTCCAGTGGCTGATCCCCCCTCTCTGCTCCGTACTTGCTGCCTCCTGATTGCTCACCAAACCACTGGTTCAATTTCTTAGCTAACCCTACTCCAGAAATTGAACTGACTGGTCTCCCTCAGTGTGTCCTCCAAGTGACCCTCAAGCCTCCTCTTATACTTTAACGACCGAGATTAAGTTCCTAATCAACGGCTAAGATAAGATCTGGCTTGATCCATGACTTTTGGACCATTCTAACACAGTGTTATATTAATTCACATTAATATTTTTTAAAAATATTAATTATTTTAATATCTTCCAAACTATTTAGAATCTGCCCAAACCCTTTCTAGGTATTGGAGATCTCATGTGCCTTAGCCTCTCCACCAATTTCGTGGCTAGAGCACATATGATGCTACCCCAAATCAACACCTTTCAAACTGTGGTATGTTATTTCTAATATCAGTTTTCTAGTTTCTACTTCATTTGTAAAAGAAGGTACCTGAAGTTCTCTTTGTAATGTGCATAAGTTTTCTGTATGCACACAAAATTTACCAACGATGTCAGGCATAAAGCACCTTGATCTCCTATCACCCAACACACATGACATAAAGCAAATTGCTTCATAGTACTGAAATTGCAACCCAACAAGTGGCATAAAATAAATTGTTTCATAGTACTGAAATTGCAACCCAGCGTGCTGCATAAAGCAAATTGCTGCAGTATAGTATTGAAATTGCATGTGGGCAAGGATTACCGCTATGCTAGTTGCCCTTGTTGTTACCTTGTTGTCAGAAGGACTACCACTAAACCACTTATCCTTGTTTTATGTGAAAATGCTAGTAATATTAATTTTACTTTCTTCAAAGCAAGGATAAAAGCTAAAAGGGATATACCATTGTCAACATTCCTCCATATAGAGTATAATTATTAATAATATCAAAAGAATATTTATTAAATAATTACAACTTAATAAAATATTTTAATAATGTATTAGATGTATAATTTTATTTTATATTTAAAATGTAGTTGATAGGTTTACACATCTCCTTGATATTGATATTTGTCCCCTCAGCCATCATTAATATTTTCCAACACAAGCTCAGTGTAAGGATTTCACCAACCCATCCTCAAGGAATAATCATGTTCTACTTGTGCGTTGCCTAAACAGAATATTAAAAAATGGGCAATCAGAGGATTATCTTTAAAATCTAGTTTATTACAATTACTTATGGATGCGTAACTGTCCAAGATTGGTAAGCCTTGCCACATGTGAATAGGACATTATTTATATGAGGATGTGAAAAGTTTGGTTAATGCCAAGTCAATCAAAATTTAATTTGCATGACAGGGTGCAGATTTCAAAACAAATAATTTTGCGATGACATATAAATCAGAAATCAAGCACTGATATAAAAGATAAAAGATGATCTTGAGAAAGTATTTGGTAAAACAAACAAACAAAAAAAGAAAAATGTAAAATGTAAAAAGAAAAAGAGCAAAGAAAAAAATGAAGATCTATAAATGTGAATTTCTTTAAAATAAAATAAGCAAGAATCCTAAACCAAGCAATTGCAGCTTTTCTACCACATAGATTTTCTCTAATTAATTATTAGTCTTTAAGCCAGCATAGAACTCGACGTGTTGTTTTAACAATAGAGCCATTTTTCGTTAATTAAATTGTAGTACATTCAGAGAAATGGAAAGAGCTGGTGAAATTTCTGAGCCTAATAATTTGTGGCTTCAAATTCAATTTTCAGTAGGGAAAAGCAATCATAGTCTCTAGCGACAATTTAGTGCTATTTAATATTTTGCATTAAAATCTACTGACATTTTTATTGGTAAAGACAAGTATACTATCAAATCATTCAATAGGAAAAAAAAAATATTACTTAACTTACAGGCTCAACCATCAACCACCATTACCAAGAGCTTCTCAAAGTGAAAAGTACAAGGTAATTGAGTCACATTGTCAACACCCTTATCGAGGCGAATAATGGTTTCCCTCTATATAATTTATTTTAGTCGTTGGATGATGGGATAACGCGCTACTGATTGTGTCAGCTAGAGTCAGCAGAGGAGCTTCTTTGTACAAGCTAAGAATTATTAAAGAGCGGAGGAGCCAATTAAATTCATGAAACTTAAAATAAATAAATGTAAATGTTTAATAGTTTCGTTCATGTCTTTTTATTTCATTTGAGACCTTGCCATACTGTCTGTGCTATGGACTGTGAGCTGGAGTGAGCAGGACAACCTCTTGCCAGCCGAGAAGCTTGTTAGTACAAACTTATCATCATTACTCAATAAGACGGAGAGTGGAACAACCAATTAGATTCAAGAAAATTAAAATAATTTATTTAAAAAAGATAAATTAAATTAGTTTCCTAATGTTAACTTTAGCAAATATGATTTAATTTTGAGTAGAAGGTGAAACTAATTGGCAGTCAAAGAGATATCGAATGCGTAATACCTGCCCTGCGGCAGGGATAATAAGTTGTTGTGATGGTCACATACGTAGTAGTTATGGTTTTGCTCATTAAATGGTTAAGAACGATAACCTAGATGGTGGGAAATGACCATCTATAGTGATTTTATAATCTGTGATCAAAGAAGATGATCAATGTGAATGGTTGTTTAGTTGTTCTATATGGATACTGTGCACCTCCCAGGATCTCCCAGCCAGGAAATCTTGGTCCTAGGCACTCTCAAGATGACATGATCAGACAGTGAATTGGACCTTCTCATTAATTGATGACGTGGCAGATACTTCTTGCTCTTCACTCTCTACCTCCTCATCTTGTCTTCCAGACATCTAGCAGATCCCCTGCACTCTTTCTTCCCTTTCATTCTTTGATGTATTATGTATTTCAGGTATTTCTGTATCGTTTGGTTTTATGCTTCAGAGTAGACTAGGGCAATCCTACAGCTTTGTATCACAAATTGTACTTCCGAGTCTCATTGAGCTATCTTTTGGTTATTTATTGAACCTTAATAAAATTACCTCGGATTATGAGATTGTATTATATCCAAAATTTCTGTTATGATTCCTTACTGTTGCAAGGTGCAGGGTAAATAGCACTAACTTTTAATAGCATATTCAAGGAATTAATTAGTAAGCTCTCATTACAAAAATAATATAGTAGGAAAACAAACTAAGTTCCAATTTATTCAATGTGGATCACATGAATGAAAAGACATCTATTTTGTAATCTCTTAAAATTACTTGAAGATAGAAAACATACTATGTATACTGCCGAAAAAAATGCCACTGTTGCAAGGATGAGAGGCCAGAATACAAAGAAGAATGTCCCACCAAGCGTCAAGAGTACCCTAGCTCTGGGAATCAAGCCCTGTGACAGTACCATATGAGCTATATGTGAGTCTTTGGTGAACATGTTTAACTTTATATAACTATACTGATCCTCGCACAAACCAAGTAGTCTGTATTTTAATCTATAAAGGTTAAATTCCTATTGAAACAAAAATGTCTTTACAACATCAAAGACTTATGCTAACATAATGTTAGTTTGGGATGCCATAAACATAACAGGTCATTTTATGGAACTTTCAAATTTTGTTAGGATGGAATTCATGAGAATCTGTTGTGTCCATTCCATGTTAAAGAAACACAAGCCTGATTTCAATTGCACCTGAAACTATTTGCCTCCTACGGAATAAGTGTTTCCTAGATTGGTACATTGGAAACTACCAAAGTAACTTAAGCCCACTTAGTTCTACTTTTCCTCGCAACAGCTTTATTCTCAACTTCTACTTGAAAGCTTATGTGTCAAAAAATTTACAGATATGTATTCTGTGTAAAACACATTTGGCATGGGATTAGTTTGCAGATGTACGGAATTTGGATATAATATTGCATCAACACAGATATATTAAAAACATAGATGTTCCATTCCAGCAGGTGCTTGGTTTGATCATATGGTATGCCAACAGGTTTACTAGGAATGCCATCATGAATATTACGAAGCATCCCTTGGGTTTCTCTGCAAGGTTTTCTTTGGAGAAAAAATATAACAAAAACATAGAGATGAGACTTAAGCTAAAACAGTTTTAAAATGTATTGGCTAGCCCATATAGTATCTGTTAATTAAGTCTTTCAACTATAGTTCAAGGAACAGAATCTTCAGATTTCCTGGTTTGTTACATTGGGACACTACCAAAGTAGCATAAACCCATTCGGTTCCACTTTTCCTTCTAACAGCTTTACTATCAACATGCCTTTGAAGGTTTACTCTATGAAAAAGTATAGATATTCATTCAGTCTAAAACATGTTTGACATGGAATCAGTATGAAGACTGACAGAACTTGGATATAATATCACATGACAGCAGATATATTAAAAACACAGAGATGAGACAGCTAAACCAATTATGAAAGTATTGGTGAGTCCACATAGAACCTGTTAATTGATATCTTTCAATTATGGTTCAAGGAACAGAATCTTCATATTAATGACAGCTTAATAGTTGAAATTTCTTCCATAAAACCGGCAAAATTGCAAGAGAACTTGGAACCTGCTCCATTTCATGCTTAAAATAGAAAAAGCTTGATTTCTATTCCAACCCAAAATCAGATGCCAAGTTGAAGGAAGTGCTTCACTCTTTGTTGGGTTCAGAACTACGGAAGTACCTTTAAGCCAATCCATTCTACTTTCCCCTGCAACAGCTTTATCTTCAAGTTTCCTGGAATGGTTGGCCTTTCAGTTATCAAGGCGATATATTTGTGCCCAGACGAAGATGTTGATGATATGTTGACTGATAAACACTATCTAAAATATACAATATACATGCTTAACTCGCTCCTACAATGGGAATTAAATTACATATCTGATTCTTCTGCTCATTGACATTTAGATTATTTGACTGATTTCTTGCAAGAGGACCATTTCACAAATATTCTAAAAAATGATAGGGCTAATCAGATTTATTACACCTTGCATAATTATGTTGGCAGGAACGATATATTGATTTCAGAACTCTCAATAAATGTAAACAGATGTGAGACAATATTCTTTAGCATATGTTTTCTTGTAAGCATTTGGGCAGAAAAAATTGTATGGAAGGAAAAGGAACAGTCATATGGGTATCACTCTAGAAAATTCAGAAAAAACAATAAAAAGATTGAATTTATGATTTTGAGGAAGATACTCACAAGCAACAGAGCATATAGCAGATGTAATGTTCCCAAAAGGAAATAACAGTGATAAACAAAGCAAAATACCATACAACACCGAAATATTTAAACAACAATCAAACAACCATAATTTACGCTGGAACTGCATCAAAATTCAGCTACTTTATTTTATATGGAGAAGAGTACAATGCATGAAATGAGTGCACCTGGGCTTGCCAAAGCAAGCTAAACAATCCTAGGTGAGAAAGATGCTACCTGGATGCAGAGGGAAGGCTTCTCCTCAATGTTCTGCGCTGGCCCGAGGAATTCCGCAACTACTGGCGGGAAGAAACCCCTATTTGAGCCTCCAAAAGTGCTCAGAAAATTCCATAAAATTAATCTTGAGCTCTCCACCAAAAACCCAAAAAGGGTTTGGGCAAATTTTACTGACCACCCAGGACCCAAAATTTAAGCTCACTTCTCCTAACTAGCTGCCAAATATTTATGTTGTTCTGGGGCACCAAAAATCCTCCAAAAATTCTGCAAAATTAGAGGCAAACTCCCTGACCCCTGACCGACAAAACCCAAAAAGGAATTGGGCTAATTCCGAACTCCCGAAATTACCCAATTTCTTGTGCTATGCCCTCCCTGGCAAAAGCTGCGTCCCCCACACTTCAGCTACTAGATTTGGCACTTGGTTATCCTCAATCTGCTATAGAACTTCCCTAGAAATTACCTCCGGAGAGGTGAGTGGATTTCCTTCCCAAAAACCCGTCAAACATGAAGTATTCAGCCCCACGAATTTTACCCAGTGTCACTACTGCGCAGGCCCTAGAGTGGCATATTTGGCTCTCACAAAAGCTGCAACCTCCAGCCCTAAAAATATCCACAAATGCTAGTCCAACCTGAGGGAAATTTCTACTAAATTCTCAGGCAAAAATACCCCTTTTCTCTGCTCCAACTCAGTGGTACGATTTTCATCCCTGCGTCCTCCCTAGAAATCAACTTGAATGAGAAATGGGCTGAAAGGTACCACAATCTCCAACAAGTTTACCTCCCACTGAGTTCAAAAATTCCTCCTTAGGGTGGCACTTGAAGACCACTGAAAGAGAGGCTGGAATTCCCGCTTGGGAATTCCTTGTGCTAAACAACACGGGTTGTCTTGGCTAAGCAACTCAAGAGAACTAGAGTTGAATTGTAAAATGATCAAAGATGCCAAATGGAAGGCACCCAAGCTCTATTTATAATTGTTGGCCCTCTCTCCCTTGGTGGTCCCCACCTTCCACTAATTTGCACCTGTTCCTTTCTCTCTTTCTTCTCACTAGTGCGAATTTCCACTTGGGTCGAATTTCTCTCCTTCTGGTCCCCACTCTCCACTAAAGTTGTGATTTTCCTTTTTCCTCCTAATCCACAATGCCAGAATTGCCTCTTCTTCCAAAAATCGTCTCTAATGCGGAAAATCAAAATTGGGGATATTACAGCACACTAGTTACCTCTTGGGCAGGAGTTTAAACTGCAACCAGGGTACAGTATCCTAGGCTTCATGTAGGGGGGTGATGGCTAGGTGCTACATATACCATATGACTCTTCCTCTGTTAGCCTCAAAGACAACCAGATAGAGATACTATGGATCTGATGGACACTGTTTTGGACTGAAACTGCCTTTTCCTCAAGAGGTAAAATTGCTTCTAGTTGGTTGACTACAGCTTGTAATGTCCCCGACCACTTAGGAAGCTTATGACAAAGTCTATTCCCATAGGATAAAGCAAGGAAAAATTTAATAAGGGGACTTCATTCCCCTCAGGAAACATTACACAAGTCTAAGGGGCGAAAAGGGGACATTTCCTAGGCAAGTGAAAAGTCACTTTAACTTTATAAAGTGAAAATATTCACTTTAACTTTATAAAGCGAAAATATTATGAAGTGACTTTATGAAAGCAAAAAGGGTAAAATCGCAGCAAAAGTGGCCATAAGTTTATAAAAGAGAAAAGTTAGGAGACTCTCCTCATTCATTCGTTTAGTTGTGTTTTTGAAAAAGGGCTCTTGGAGATAGTTTGGAGAAGAAGCTTAGGGTTTGGAAACCCTAGCCACCATAGTTGGTTTCAGTGTTGAAACTATATAGTATATACTCTAACTGGTTCAAGGAGTGAGATCACACGGATTTCACCATTGGGATTCAAGGAAACAGATTTTGCAGAAGATTTTGTGGTAGAAAAGTGGTATCAACTGATTTTATAGTATTATTTGATATTTTCTATCTCATTCTTTCAGGTTGGAGATAAATCTATTGAAGGTCGAGTACCCAAGACCAAATCTCGTCAAATCTTTCTCTGAAAGAGGGGTTCGAACTAGTGAACAAGTGGTTGTATATTTTATGGTTAACAGAGGTCGAAATCCCTTTCCCAAGGAGGAGGAGTTTACTTCTGCTAAGAGGTTGAGTTAGCATTTCTCTTCCAAGTCGAGTTCCATCTTCCATTAGCAGATCGAGCTTCTCTCATTTCTGGTTGAGATTCTGACTGAAAGAGGGCCGCATTCCTTCTATTCAGAGTTTGCATGGTAGCATTGCATTGGAGTGCCGAGTTGGAAGGTTTTTCTTGGTTGATGTGAACCAGAATTCAGAGCTCCCTCTCCTGTGTGTATATCTGTCATTGAAGCAACCATTTCTGAGTTGCGCTGAAGTCTATGAGAGTTGAGATACTTGCTGATAAAGGAGGGAAAATGTTGGAGCTTCCAAATGATGATCCTGTAGCTTTTTTCTTGGCCAAACGAAATCCCAGAAATTAATTTTTGAGTTGGTACTTGACTAATGGGAGTTGATATCTTCCATCAAATAAATTATTGAACCCAAATCTACTTGCTGGAGCGATTACCAGGTTCATTTGTTCTTATTTGCTCCTTGTACATTCATTTTCCAAGAAGAAAAATAGACAGTTTGTATTGGTGCCATTTTCATACTGTTATATATCAATTATATACTCATTTCTGGGTCTGATATAAGAAGCATGAGTTTGTTTTGAAAACTGTCCAGTACATGTTAAGTGTTGTATAAGCTATTCTGAAAATAAAATTTGTGAAATTCATTTACAGCATGTATGACACCTAACTGTTTGACATAATCTATTAAAGACAATATATCCAAGAGACTGGCAGTCATGGTCACAGACATCTCAAAGACCAGATTGGTGATGCTATTTGTAGAGGGGTTCTCCAAACCTCCACGTGGATGGGTCAAAGGATTTGAACCTACCACTCTTCGTGCAGAAATTAACAAGACCAGGGATTTACGGGATGCCACTTCCAAAAACAAATTCACTCATAAACCCTCTTTCCCTCATAAAAATAAAGAGAGCAAGCCCTTTTAGAAGGAGTGGACCACGAAACCAAAGGTGGATGAGGAGACCTAGAAGGAGTTAAGAAGGAAGAAGCTTTATTTCAGCTGTCAAGAGTCGTGGGCATCGTGTTAAATTGTAGCAAGAAAAGGCTTCATTTGACTTGTGCCTTAGTCAAATGGAGAAATTCGAATTTCCACATCAGCAGGATGACTTGAGTTGCAGTTAGTAGGAGTGACATGGCCAAGTCACTTAGTTAAGTCAGTCAATTCGAGTTTGTGGGCAAGAAGTAGAGTTGTGCATGAGTTGATTGCTAAGATCTAGCAATCTAGTGGAGTTATAGTTAGTGAAACTCAGTTATCTAAGCTCTAGTCATGAATAGAGTCAGTAGGAGTTCAGTTGAGTAGTTGTAACTGTTGTTAACTCACTGATCTCTCAGTTAACTAGTCAATTTACTAAAAATAGCCCTAGTCATGCATGCAATTCGAATTTCCTAGTTGAGTGGAGGGAAAAGTCATAATTGTATTTATTATTGTATACTAGAGAGTGTACGTGATTTTCACATGTAGCAGGTGAGGAATTCTCTTGGGATTATGCAAGAAAATAGGAGATCTTATTCTTTAGGAGCAGGAATTGAGCAAGGAAATAGGAGGAAGCAGGAGGCCTATTTTCCAACTTATGTTCCAACTTGATTATGAGATCCACAAGTGATAAGTAATTCAACAATGAGCAATGATTCCACTTAACCAACGATCATAATAGTATTGAGAAGCTAAGAACAGTAGTCTACAATGTCACTTGGAGCAAATTTTGCCAATTTAATCAAACACTTATTTACTTGATTGGAGCACTTGTGTGAGGATGCAAGAGTGAAACTAGATGCCAATAACTAGGAAATCACATCAACTATTAATGATTATGAATTATGAGAGTTTATTAGCCAAATTTAGAGAGTTATAAGTGTTTTATCACTGCTGCGACCTTGTACTCAGAGGTCTGCAATTTTATATCAGCAGTCAAAAGACAATATTCAATGACCAAAATAAGCTAGAGATTTTATGTATTCAACTTTCCAATGATTACCAATGATTATGGGACTGCTTAGAAGTTATATATCAGACTTCAAAATGATGTATATCAGACTTAGAACAACTCAGAAAATCAGTGATTCAGTCCTTAAGAAAACCCACAAGGTGCAAAATTATTAATGCCACAATAGCTCCAATGATTAGATAATTAGATTGAGTGATTATTGGGTGATCTTCAATCAATTTTAATAATATAATTTGACTTATATGAATGTATAAAGTGGCTGTAGCAAAACAGAGGAAAAATAAGAGAAAGAGGCAAACCCTTAGGCCTAATGGCCTAGTTTGATGACTAGATTGTTTTCCAATAAGCTTGGGCACCTGCAACCACAATGTTAGTTCTAATCTTGCTGCAAAACCACAATGTTAGCTCACTAGATAATATCTAAATCTGAAATGACTGAATACAAAGCTAGGGCAATGGCTAGAAGGCTAGGAAACCCCAAGACAAGGGCTAGAAATGGAAAATGATGGGCTAGAAGGGAAATCAAGGGTAAGGGAAGGCCAATTAAGCCCGGAAAAGGCCACGGAAAGAGGAAACAAGCCCTTAAAGGTTGACGTCAAGACTAGAAAGGTTGACATTAGGGGAGAGAAAGCTGTAAGAGGGCTAGCGGCTAAGGGAACAACCCTATAAGGGTTGTGGCTAAGGTTTTAAGGGGGTCCAAGGGCTGAAAGAGGCTCCCCAAGCCTATGACAAGGGGAGAGAGGGAGGCCGAGGCTCTTGGAGGCCTGCGGCTAGGCCAAGGTAGAGGCCCTAGAAGGGCCTCTAACGCCTATGGCTAGCCCTTAGAGGGCAAGTGGCCCAATGAGGAGGGGGTCAAGGGCTTGAAAAGCCCTTGGAGGCTCACAGCTAGAGTAAAACCGCTGGACAACTAGACCTTCGGGCCTAAAAAAAGTTATGATGCCTACAACTACCAAAAACATGCCACAAAACACTGCAAAATGCTGGACACTGGGCTTGGAGGGTGAATAGAAGCTAAACCTTGCCTTCCTAGGCCTAGATCAGCCTCAAAACCCTAGAAAAAAAAATCCTTGTTCACTTGATATCACTTACACAAATGAATCAAAAAATAGCCAAACCCCAAATATATACACAAAAATAAAACCCCGAAAATATTGAAACCCCAATTGCTGCAAGACAAAGGTTAGAAATTATTTACAAATATATAATGGCAACAAATTAATTTTTTTTGGAGAAATGATTTTTGAGTAATAGTAGTGGACGAATGTTTTTTTTTTTTTTTGAAAAAATTGAATATTGGCCAAAACCATTTTGCAAAATCAAAATACCATATAGAAATCTCAGAGCCCAAACACAATCGGCCCTTCCCTACAATTTGGGAACTTGGAGCCCAAGGCCTAGTGTACCTAGAAATCTCTATATTTTTTTCTCAAGTAGAATCATTAGATCATATGGTGATTCAGATCACCTAAGATAAAACACAAGTTTGCCAATAGAATGCTCTTATCACCAATAAATGAAATAACAATTCGTTAAAATTTTTAGCACAATATAGGAAAGCACATAACTAGCACATACCACATATCAATGGAAGACGAACATCATGAACTAAACCCCAAAGTCTTTGTATTATGATATAGAAATGTTCCTAGCAGAGAAATGGCTCAATACCAGCATTACAAAATTTTTACATCATTCAAAATTATCGAATAAGAGCAAAATGACTTCTATTTATAGAGAAATCCCCTCCAAGTGGAAAATAACAGCTAGTTGGTTTGATTCTCGTCAAAATAATCTCAACCGTTGAAAATAATTTTATCTTATTTTAATCTCCACTGTCGAATTTTGAATTTTGAGAAAAAAATCGAAATTTTCTTAAAATCCCCTTTTGATTAATCCAAAAATTAATATTTTGGATTAATTTCCTTGAAAATTTGACTTTTATTTAAGCACCAAGGTCCAAGGGCTCAATTTTTCTTAAAATATTCATTTTTGGTGGGGGACTTCCAAAATTTGACTTTTCTTTGACCCACGAATTTTCCACTTGGAGATAAATTAATTTCTCTATAGTTTTTTTAGACTCAAAATGAATTAATTTTATAGCCTAGGATTTTAATTTAATTTAGCCAGAAAAATCAATTAATTGACACTAGAGGGGATTAATATTTTTTCCACCCTCGAATATTTTAGCCATGGTATCTAAGTATGAGGGATCATCATTAAAATATTTGTTTATATCACATATTACAATTAATTCAATGCTCAAAGGGGGAATACACCTTCACATATAGACCCTCATGACTTAACCCAATTTTGCAACTCAATATGATCTAGTATAGACCAAGTGGTTTGTAATAAAATAATTTAGTGAAATATGCTTAAATTATTTCCAAACACACTTTTACAAAGACTCAATATAACACTAGGACTCACCTAAGACATTGTCAATGAATTCCACCATAGCTTTAGGGTTTAAGCTGGAGCAATAGCTCTGTCAATTATCTGTTTTTAGAAACACGCATAATTTGGTGCGGTTAAAAAACCTCCTAGGAAGAAATTCGTCGCCACAATCAAAGGCTTACCTAGGTTTTGTTACATAATTAAACGATCATACTAGCATCATTTACAATATAACTTACAGAAATTGGGTTTACAATAACGAAAATGTGTTGGTTGATGACTTCGAATTTCAAAAAAAAATCTTTATGCCTTTACACTCTGCTTCCTTGGATTGTTGACAAAACGTGGTCATATTAATTTTAGATAACAATGGTATGTCCTATGCTTAAGAGCAATTTACTTCAATTTTCTTATTAGCCCAATATCAATTTCCAGATTAGCAATCACATAAAGATGACAGTAAATGCAGATAGAACATAAATAAAAACAGTAGAAGACAAGAGGACACAAGATGTGGCGCATGCCAGGGACAAACCCCAATGTAGGGAAACCCTTGATCAAGTCTTCTTATTATTCTTCAAAAGCTCATCACAGAGACAGTACAATAATCAAAATTCACTTGCCCAATTGTTATAGAAGATAACTTGCAAAGAAAGAAAGCACATCTTCAAAGAAAACTCACACGAGAATTCGTGTAAATTCCAACTCTGTCTTCATTCACTGTGAAATATGTCAAAATAAGTGTAGTACACAATGTCTCTTCTTTGAACCTGACCAACCAACCTTTTGCACACTAAAATTCATGGAATATATACAATAGCTCATCCCTGGACTTAGCGGGTCGAGCTCAAACATTTCCAAAAGATAGAGTTAGCTAAATTAGATATAGAAATTGTCTGCTAGGAAATAGGGACCGAATTTCTGGAAAATAGGGGTCAAAGACTAAATCATATCTCTCGAAACATGATAGTTGTTACAAAGCCGAAGGAAGATTTTGTTGATGAACTTGTGCTTGAGAGAAACCTCTCTTAGTTTTCGAAATTTCTTCTCCATCTACTCAAAATCTGTGCCCAAAGATCATGACTAAAACAGGAAATAATGAAATCTGAAAAATAGGTTGTAATGATTCATTTGAATCTTCCAATATATGACACCTGTTACAAAACTGAAGGAGGTTATTGTAATTTATCTCGTGTTTGAAAAAATCCTTTTTCACTTTTTCAAAATTCATCTCCATTTGGTCAAAAACCGATTTTGAAAATGATGACAAAAACAATGAAAAAACACAGCAATTTTCCAAAAGCGCAGCACCTCCATGGTTCTCATACTTCTAGCCATTCCCTAGACTTCTGAAAGTATTGAGAAGGTAGAAGACATTGTGTACAATGTTAAGAACCTGTTTAAAGACTTGTGCTCAAGCTACAAACCTCTGTCCTTGAAAGTTACCCCTCACAGCAGAAGCGCAACAAATTTCCACCTACATATGTTTGACTGGATGTTGGGGTCTTTGACCGAGGAAAACAATTAGCTGATGATGTTGACAACTTAACTAAATGAACTGACCCCACTACTTTGTGCCAATGATGAGAAGACAAGACTCACTATGACCTCACTCATGATCTTGTATGAGACATCGACCCTAGACTTACTTGACTCAATCTTTAGGGAATCCATAACTATTTTTACATCATCTTTCACACACTCTTAACATAATTACATCAACAATGAAATCTTACATTCTTTACAAAGATGAATAGCTTGATCTCTAAGAGATCATAGCAAAACCTTTACACATTTACCAAAATAAATTGAAAAGGCAAAACTTGTTTTTGACTACTTTAATATAGGACACTAACAAATTGGAGAAGCCAATTTGCTGGAGGACGAATTTCCTGAGTCGTGGTGGCAACTCATAGGGAAGGCACAGGGTTGATTTGCTAGTAGATTGTTGGGCCGAATTTCTCCAGGCCAAATTCCTTCATAGGTTGATTTCAAGGAGGCAGAATTCCTTGGAGAATGAATTTATCCAGTGGGGGCTGAGTTACAGGTTCCAGTAAATGTATTTTTACTTGTGATTCTTTGTGGGTTTAAAACCCTTATTTCCTAGATTAATGGAAATCATATAAGCTGTCAAGAGTCGTGGGCATCGTGTTAATTTGTAGCAAGAAAAGACTTCATTTGACTTGTGCCTTAGTCAAATGGAGAAATTCGAATTTCCACATCAGCAGGATGACTTGAGTTGCAGTTAGCAGGAGTAACATGGCCAAGTCACTTACTTAAGTCAGCCAATTCGAGTTTGTGGGCAAGAAGTAGAGTTGTGCATGAGTTGATTGCTAAGATCTAGCAATCTATTGGAGTTATAGTTAGTGAAACTCAGTTATCGAAGCTCTAGTCATGAATAGAGTCGGTAGGAGTTCAGTTGAGTAGTTGTAACTGTCGTTAACTCGCTGATCTCTGAGTTAACTATTCAATTTACTAAAAATAGCCTTAGTCATGCATGCAATTCGAATTGCCTAGTTGAGTGGAGGGAAAAGTCATAATTGTATTTATTATTGTATACTAGAGAGTGTACGTGATTTTCAAATGTAGTAGGTGAAGAATTCTCTTGGGATTACGCAAGAAAATAGGAGATCTTATTCTTTAGGAGCATGAATTGAGCAAGGAAATAGGAGGAAGCAGGAGGCCTATTTTCCAACTTATGTTCCAACTTGATTATGATATCCACAAGCGATAAGTAATTCAACAAAGAGCAATGAATCCACTTAACCAACGATCATAATAGTATTGAGAAGCTAAGAAAAGTAGTCTACAATGTCACTTGGAGCAAATTTTGCCAATTTAATCAAACACTTATTTACTTGATTGGAGCACTTGTGTGAGGATGCAAGATTGAAACTAGATGCCAATAACTAGGAAAACATCAACTATTAATGATTATGAATTATGAGAGTTTACTAGCCAAATTTAGAGAGTTATAAGTGTTTTATCACTGCTGCAACCTTGTACTCAGAGGTATGCAATTTTATATCAGCAGTCAAAAGACAATATTCAATGCCCAAAATAAACTAGAGATTTTATGTATTCAACTTTCCAATGATTACCAATGATTATGGGACTGCTTAGAAGTTATAGATCAGACTTATTATATTCAGATCAGACTTCAAAATGATGTATATCAGTCTTAGAACAACTCAGAAAATCAGTGATTCGGTCCTTAAGAAAACCCACGAGGTGCAAAATTATTAATGCCACAATAGCACCAATGATTAGATAATTAGATTGAGTGATTATTGGGTGATCTTCAATCAATTTTAATAATATAATTTGAGTTATATGACTGTATAAAGTGGCTGTAGCAAAACAGAGGAAAAATAAGAGAAAGAGGCAAACCCTTAGGCCTAATGGACTAGTTTGATGACTAGATTGATTTCCAATAAGCTTGGGCACCTGCAACCACAATGTTAGTTCTAATCTTGCTGCAAAACCACAATGTTAGCTCAATAGAGACTGAATATAAAGCTAGGGCAATGGCTAGAAGGCTAGGAATCCCCAAGACTAGGGCTAGAAATGGAGAATGACGGGCTAGAAGGGGAATCAAGGGTAAGGGAAGGCCAATTAAGCCCAGAAAAGGCCACAAAAAGAGGAAACGAGCCCTTAAAGGCTGACGTTAGGGGAGAGAAAGCAATAAGAGGGCTAGCGGCTAAGGGAACAACCCTATAAGGGTTGTGGCTAAGGTTTTAAGGGGGTCCAAGGGCTGAACGAGGCTCCCCAAACCTATGGCAAGGGGAGAGAGGGAGGCCGAGGCCCTTGGAGGCCTGCGGCTAGGCCAAGGTAGAGGCCCTAGAAGGGCCTCTAAGGCCTATGGCTAGCCCTTAGAGGGCAAGTGGCTCAATTGGGGGGGGGCTCGAGGGCTTGAAAAGCCCTTGGAGGCTCACAACTAGGGTAAAAGCACTGGACAGCTAGACCTTAGGGCCTAAAAAATGTTATGATGCCTGCAACTACCAAAAACATGCCACAAAACACTGCAAAATGCTGGACACTAGGCTTGGAGGGTGAATAGAAGCTAGACCTTGCCTTCCTAGGGCTAGATCTGCCTTAAAACCCAAGAAAAAAATTTCCTTGATCACTTGATATCACTTACACAAATGAATCAAAAAATACCCAAACCCCAAATATATACACAAAAATAAAACCCCAAAAATATTTAAACCCTAATTGCTGCAAAAAAAAGGTTAGAAATTATTTACAAATATACAGTGGCAACAAATTAATTTTTTTTGGAGTACTAATTTTTGAGTAATAGCAATGGACGAATGTTTTTTTTGAAAATTTTGAATATTGGCCACAAGATGTGGCGCATGCCAGGGACAAACCCCAATGTAGGGAAACCCTTGATAAAGTCTTCTTATTATTCTTCAAAAGTTCATCACAGAGACAGTACAATAATCAAAATTCACTTGCCCAATTGTTATAGAAGATAACTTGCAAAGAAAGAAAGCACATCTTCAAAGAAAACTAACACGAGAATCCCTGTAAATTCCACCTCTATCTTAATTATCTGTAAAATATATCAAAATAAGCGTAGTACATAATGTCTCTTCTCTGAACCTGACCAACCAACCTTTTGCACACTAAAATTCATGGAATATATACAATTAGCTCATCCCTGGACTTAGGGGGTCGAGCTCAAACATTTCCAAAAGATAGAATCAGCTAAATTAGATTTAGAAACTGTCTGCTAGGAAATAGGGACCGAATTTCTGGAAAATAGGGGTCAAAGATTAAATCATATCTCTCGAATCATGATAGTTGTTACAAAACCGAAGGAGGTTTTTGTTGATGAACTTGTGCTTGAGAGAAACCTCTCTTAGTTTTCGAAAATTCTTCTCCATCTACTCAAAATCTGCGCCCAAAGATCATGACTAAAACAGGAAATAATGAAATCTGAAAAATAGGTTATAATGATTCATTCGAATCTTCCAATATATGACACCTGTTACAAAACTGAAGGAGGTTATTGTAATTTATCTCGTGTTTGACAAAAACCTCTTTCACTTTTTCAAAATTCATCTCCATTTGGTCAAAAACCGATTTTGAAAATGATGTCAAAAACAGTGAAAAAACACAGCAATTGTCCAAAAGCGCAGCAACTCCATGGTTCTCATACTTCTAGCCATTCCCTAGATTTCTGAAAGTGTTGAGTAGGTAGAAGACATCCTCTACAATGTTAGGAACCTGTTTAAAGACTTGTGCTCAAGCTACAAACCTCTGTCCTTGAAAGTTACCCCTCACAGCAGAAGCGCAACAAATTTCCACCTGCATATGTTTGACTGGATGTTGGGGTCTTTGACCAAGGAAAACAATTAGCTGATGATGTTGACAACCTAACTAAATGAACTGACCCCACTACTTTGTGCCAATGATGAGAAGACAAGACTCGTTATGACCTCACCCATGATCTTGTATGAGACATCGACCCTAGACTTACTTGACTCAATCTTTAGGGAATCCAAAACTATTTTTACATCATCTTTCACACACTCTTAAGATGAAGTTGACAACCTAACTAAATGAACTGACCCCACTACTTTGTGCCAATGATGAGAAGACAAGACTCATTATGACCTCACTCATGATCTTGTATGAGACATCGACCCTAGACTTACTTGACTCAATCTTTAGGGAATCCATAACTATTTTTACATCATCTTTCACACACTCTAACATAATTACATCAATAATGAAATCTTACATTCTTTACAAAGACCAATAGCTTGATCTCTAAGAGATCATAGCAAAACCTTTACACATTTACCAAAATAAATTGAAAAGACAAAACTTGTTTTTGACTACTATAATATATGACACTAACAAACTGGAGAAGCCAATTTGTTGGAGGACGAATTTCCTGAGTCGCGGTGGCAACTCATAGGGAAGGCACAGGGTCGATTTGCTAGTAGATTGTTCGGTCGAATTTCTCCAGGCCAAAATCCTTCATAGGTTGATTTCAAGGAGGCAGAATTCCTTGGAGAATGAATTTATCCAGTGGGCACTGAGTTACAGGTTCTAGTAAATGTATTTTTACTTGTGATTCTTTGTGGGTTGGAAACCTTTATTTTCTAGATTAATGAATGACGAAGAATTGTTGTGGGTATTTATCTGTTGTAATGTGTGATTGATCTCTATTTTTTATTTTCTGCTGCATATATTCCTATAGGTTAAAATAATAGTGATTTTATTTTCGGCAATTCAAAATTTGTTTCGTTAACTAAATAATTTGTTGGGAATAAATAATTGTTGTGAGAAAATAAATTTGGGTCGGTATTAGGAGATTTAACAGGCCCATTGTTGTGGCATCTTCCTTGAAGTCTTTCCCACTCCATGACCACATTGTCACATGAACCTATGGATTGATCGGTCTACCTAACACATGTCACTTTGCTTAGGGGTTGGAAACACCTAATATAATTGTTGACCTAATCCTCCCTAACATAAGTGAGGTAACTTATTTACAAATCTCAACCTAGTTAGACATTTGAAGGTAAGTCTTGTATGCCATTATGATGCTTTAATGGTTTTTGTCCCTAACGATGTTGATCTCACTTGATCTTGAGAGGTTTGTTCATGTGGTATCACACATGTAGTAGAGATCGTAGAAAAATTATGATCTGCAGCCTTAACCCAGTTTACAAGTTTGCATGTGTTTGTTTAGGCCCAACCCATATGTTTTTTCATGCTGATATAAATTTCAATATGCATTAATTGCAAACATTAAAAGAGTACTTCTACTATTTTTCACTTTTCCTATCAGCTGAAAATTAACATAAATTTAGGCAAGCATTCTAGCATGTGAGACACATATTTTTGGTCAAGTTGACCCTGGAAAAACGCCACAATCTCTTGGGGAAAACCAGTCTTCAAACGAGGATTTTATCGCTTGAAAATTTAGTCTAAGTACATAAAATAAACTCAGTACTTATCTCCCTTAATAGCTGAAGCATTAAATGCAAATCTGGAAATTTGTGCCCACTGATTTTTTTTCAAATTTTCACAAAACCAAAGAGAAGGTGGAGTCAAAATTCCCTCACCTCATTCAGTAAAAGCTTTTGGGGACCAAAAGCCTCCCAAAATGGGGAGGTGTGATCTAGATTGGATCATTATATTGTTTGTCATCCATCTCGATGCATTTGGAGTGTAAAAAGTGGAGGAATCAGCTCATGGGACCATTTTTACCAGTGGGACCCAGTTTGGCAAAACAGGGTCTGAAACCTTCAAGAGAGTTTTGAGGCATCAAACAACGTTTTTGGGGGGTAATACTTTGCCGGTTTAGCTTCGCACCATTTCATGCTATGCTACACACAAAGATCTTTCCAACGGCGCAAGAAGCGCATCAATCAAAGTCTGTATGCAAAAGTTATGCCACTCAGAAGTTGACCTTCCTGTTTTCACACCTACAGTTCAAGAGGATGCCACGTCAACCCCATTATTCATGGAAAAGGGGCTAGCCACATGATTATGATGTAAAAGAATCTAGAAGGGTCTACATTGTAACTCTAGTTAATAGTTGATGTAGTCAAAATTAAGCACTAGTAGGCTATCAGGTTGTGTTATAACCGGGTCACTAGGAGGAAGAGGCATTCCATTATTTCGAGAGCATTTTGTTCCATAGGTAAGCGGAGATAGCCAAGCGAGATGGGAGGTAGAGCACACACAGAGGAACTATGTGTGTGCCATTGTAGCAGCCCACAAGCCACAGGTATTACTTTTTTGTACCTGCAGCCATATTTCTAGACAGAGAATGAGAGCGAAGCGGCCTCACCTTCCAACTGGGTTTTTTCCCAAAAGGGTTTCCCAAAGAGCATATTTTGTGTCTTATGTGTGTGTGTGTGTGCTTATTTTGTCGTTTTACTTTTCTGCATTATTTCCATTCGCATGTATGCACTAATTATAGTTAAATCTAAAAATCTAGATATCCTAATAAAACTATAATAATGTAACATTTCAGTATTTTAATATATTGATATCAGATGTTGTGACAAACTGTCTGGTGGAATATCCACAGCAGTTTACTGATCAATCGAGAACCCACAACCAACCTGTCAATATTCTAATAAAACTGTAATAGTGTAATATTTCAGTATTTTAATATATTGATATCAGATCTGTTGTGACGAATTGTCCAGTGGAATATCCACAACAATTTACGGATCAATCAAGAACCCACAACTGACCTGTCCTCAGGTCTTGCCACCACCTCTCAAACGTCGTTCGTCATGAAAGAACTGTACTCCTCTACCATGGCATCTATCCACACCTGATGTTGTGCGACCTCCTGATAGCTAGAAGTTTCTACAACCTGTGCCACCATTGCTTGGTATCTAACAGGTTATCTGCGCTCTCTCTTGTTCGTCCTAGGAGCTCCAATGAACTCCTTTGCATCTCTTAATGTCTGACGAACTTTCATTCTGGTTCGAACACTATTGGTGGGAGGTTCAACCATCTCCTCATCCTATCTCTACTGCTTCGTATGTTGTTGTTAAGTTTAGGTATGTTCTATGCTAGAGCAATTTATTTAAATTTTCACAGATAGCAATCACATCAACATTACGATAAACTGCAGATAGAACATAAATATAAAACGCAGAAGACAAGCCAAGACAAGAGGACACAAGATGTGGCGCGAGCCAGGGACAAACCCCACAATGTGTGGGGAAACCCTTTGATCAAATCTTCTTTTATCTTCAAAGTTCAGCAGAGAGAGAGAGAGAGAGAGTACATTTACAACAGAAGTCAATACTTTGACTTATCTAGATCTAGCATAGATCATTTCATATAACGATGAGATCATTTGAAGACATTCTGCTTCAACTGATTCTCAAGGTGACTCCTTCACCTATCATCGTGCTGCATCTCGTCCATTTGCTGCACCTTACCATGTAGCACCATCATGCTACTCATGATCTCATACATCACACTGTCCATACATCATGATGTCCATGATCTGCATCATGCTGCCCATGATCTACATCATACTGCCCATACATCATGCTGTCCATGATCTGCATCATGTTGCCCATGATCTACATCATACTGCCCATACATCATGCTGTCCATGATCTGCATCATGCTGCTCATGCTCATGATCTCATTTATCATGATGCTGCCCGTTGCATCATTCATCACAGTTTCACCATTGCTGCACCTTTATGAGATCATGCTGCCCTATGACTGAGATGCTCTCATCTGCTCTTATCATCATTTTGCTGCCCATGCCCATCATGATCTGAGACTGATCATTCTTATCATTCTCATTATGTTTGAGATTGTAATCGTCATTTCTTATGATCCTTGTCATTGTGAGTGCATATTTAATACTTCACATCACAGCTGTATGTCACCGAGATCTATATGCCGAGATCTTCTTCATCCAACCAAAACCGAGCAGTTGTGATCATACATCAAGACTGCTACAAGTATGCCTAGGGTTTATCATATCATGTAGAATTACTGAATTATCATACACAGGTATGCGGAGCTTCATATATGATCTGCGGCTTGGTTCAATACATGATTGCGGCTATAGGAATTTACAACAGCCCCACACCTTGACTCGAGTTATGACTGCGTATGAGTATCTATGAACATCGTATGTATGAACAGCCTGTATAACTAGCATTGGACGATGTGTAAATATATATAACATCAACAGTGTATGTAAATATGAACAACGTGTATATATATAACATGAACAACGTGTATAACCAGCATTGAACAGCATGTAGGGTTTCTGTAACGGTGCGTATATTGTCTTCAGCTTATACACTATTTCCATAATCTGCGTATGAATGACTTCATGAACAGCGTGTTACTGTTTCCTTAATCTGCGTGAATGAATATTGACTGCGTTGAATTATATTATGGTTCCATGGCAGCGTTCCATTTAATAGCATCATGACTGCGTTCCAATACATATATCTGTATTTATATTATCGTTCCATGCCCATACATATGACAGCGTTCTATTTCTGGACAACATATATATATATATAGATATATTTATGTGTTTCCCATATTGTGTATTTCTGGACAGGGTATATATATATATATATATGTGTCCACGTATCTCACGTTGCCAGATCTAGGGTATGACAGCGTTTCATACAACCACGCTGCCAGATCTATGGTATGACAGCATTCCATGACTGCGTTGTGTATATACCTGACTGCCTAGCGTATGACTGCCCAGAGTATAACCATGACTGTGTTGCCTCCTCATCACTGTGCTCAGCTTTATGCACTTGCTGTGTGTATTGCCGGCGTATTATATCATTGCCTGCGTCCTGATCATGAACATCGTGTAGATATTACCATTGCGTATATTATTGCCTTCTCATGGTGTCTCACTCCTTCTCCAAAAACCCAAGACGTGGAGAGGAGGAGATCACTCAAGAGTTGTGTACCAATTGACATCAAAACTCTTCTATTTATACTAAAGGCGGATGATTGAATAGACATGACGTTTGGGCTTCTAGAGCCTACATAAGAGCTGGTCGGCTTGATAATAATTATATAAACAAAATAAATTCATATCTCCATAAATACTTATCGGAATCGGATGATCTTTGGATCAATCCTACACCTCTCGACGAGAGGGATCCAATAAAAATATCAGCTGCCATAAATAAGCCGACCCACATGGAGTTTGGCCCTAGTTGCCAATTTAACACTCCCTCTCAACTAGGGATAACTCCATCCGTTGATCCATAAGTCCGACTGTACTATCTCTGCCATCAATGCCCTGCACTGTTCTGCCCAACTCTGCTAAGCTCTGCTGGCTCTGCTCTACTCTGCTCAGCGCTGCTGGCTCTGCTAGCTCTGCTCTGCTCAGCTCTGTTGGCTCTGCTATCTCTGCTCTGCTTTGCTTAGCTCTGTTGGCTCTGCTCTGCTCTGCTCAACTCTGTTGGCTCTGCTAGCTCTGCTCTTCTCAGCTCTGCTGAACTATGAAGAAGAAGAATTGATCGAGAATGTCTCATACCATTCTCCACTGACCCGAAGTCAAACTCAGAGTGCGTACCACTGGTCCCAGACCAGTCTCAACCGACCCAAAGTCAGCGTCATAGTAGGTACCACTCCTACTACTGGTCCCAGACCAGTATCGCAGTCTCAGAGAGTGTACCACTGGTCCCAGACCAGTCTCAGCGGACCCGAAGTCAGCGTCATAGAATGTACCACTCTCACTGGTCCTAGACCAGTACTGCACTGACACGAAGTCAGTCTCGGAGTATGTACCACTGGTCCCAGACCAGTCTCAGCCGACCCGAAGTCAGCGTCATAGTATGTACAACTCCTACCACTGGTCCCAAACCAGTATCATTGATCCCAGATCAATGGAGGACATCCTAGCGTAGGGAGTACGGTAGATACAACGATGCGTCCATCGGTACTACTATGGTCCCTAACTTCATTTCCCTGCTCATTGATCAGATGAGAGGTACTTCCCATGAGTCCCAGACTGCATGGGTAGGATGCCTCGACAGGAGAACTTAATCAATCCTATCCTCACAGGAGAACACATCAATCCTGCTACAATCGCCATGGAGAACACATCAATCCAGGCTGCCATGGAGAACACATCAATCCAGGCCTCACAGGAGAACTAATCATCCTGCTACACAAGAGAGCGAATCATCTTGTCCCACAAGAGAGCGAATCATCTTGTTCCAGCGCGCACCACCAGGGGAGGGTGAGTCACCCTGTGGTCGTATGTTGCTCCATTAGAACTGCAAGCCCCCCAAAGCTCCCAGAGCTCAATGTATGCAACATGCAGGACCCTTTTACAAAGGTCTCTCAACGACTCCAAGTCGTTCGAGAAAATCACAAATTTGATCTTTCCTCGGGGCTCTGTCCTGTACATCATCTCAGTGCGATGGAGCCTCCTTGATCATCGACTTACCATATCCCAGATAAGGCAGTATTTGATGTCTATCTGCTGGAGCAATTGTCAAATACAGGATTCCTCAATAATCGAATCCCACCTCTGGTTGTCACAAAGAATCACAGTGGTATTCATCATGTGTACAAACTGCTCACTGAAGAGCTTCAGCAACCAGACTGCCTCACAGAAGGCCATACTATCAGCAATGTATTCTGCCTTGGTGGTGCTCAGAGTCATCGACTTCTGCTTCCTGCTCATCCAGGATATCGAGGCAGATTCCAAAGAGAAACAGCACTGAGAAGTGCTCTAGTGATCCTCCATACTGCCTACCCACTCATCATTCGAATAATCATGAGGTTTCATATTTCCGGCAGTGTATCTCAATTCATGAGAGATTGTGCCCTGAAGATATCTTAGAAGATTCTTGGCACCAATCCAGTGAGGCTCAACCAAATATGATCTCACCATGCTAACTGCAACACAGATGTCTGGACGGAGGTTCTCCAAGAACATCAACGCGAATGAGTTGATGAAACTCAGAGGCATTTCCCAAATCTGGTCCGACATCATTACCATATAACTTCTGAAAGTTAAGATCCTCAAGGCAGTCACAAGCTTGCAGCTTATCTTCCCACATTCAGAATCCAACTCCCTCTGTCTCCTATAAATGAGAGGGTCTGCACTTGTCAGACATAGGTGCTGGTACGAGAGGTTTATCATCCACAACCTTCAAGTAATGGTTTGGATCAGTTTCACTCCTAGTGAATCTCAGCTGTATTAGATAGCTATCAATCCTCTCATACTACGCCCGAGGTGTTTTTCTTCAAGCCATAGAGGGCTTTCTTCCACCTGTATACATGAGATTCCCGATCATGAGTCTCAAAACTCCTCGGGTTGTTACAAGCCTGTGGACCTGCTGCATGAGGGGAATGATTTCCTTTGGTACATTTAAGACATGTATCTTCATGCTTCTTTTTGAATTCAGGCATCCTAGTCACCATCTAACTCACAAACCTCCAGTGCTGAGTCAATGGACATGGTCCCCAGTGGACTTCCTGCAACTTGATACAACCCTGAACTCAAAAACATCTTTAAAAGATCTATTTTCAAACACGTACCTTTCCATCGATAAGTGCCACCCTGTAACCTTTGACTTCCATTTCCGAGATGGACATCAGGTTCGATCAGGTACATAAAAGAGATTTTGGGGTTCCTTGCCTTTGTGGAAGAGTTGACCATTTCCTTGATGACCTGCATTACCAATCATTATTTTGATCATTGAAGATGTCCCAGGAATGATTGTTATCTTCATCAAGATATGTGTCTCTGCCATTCGGACACTCCTTCGCATAACGGCCGAACTTATTTCAACAAGGCATCTGCCTTTCCTTCCACCCTTAGATCCGAACTTCCCAATGAAGTGATCTTAAGATGGACCATCAGAATCTTCCGCTGCACCATTCTGATAACGTTCTCTGCTTTGACTTCACCCTAGGTGAATTATGAGGAACCCATTGATCCTTCTGTCTTGTCCCAACTGTCTTCGGTAATTGCTCTTTCACTCTTGCTTGGGCATTGTCTTCACCTCAGCTCTGATACCATGTTAAGTTTAGGTATGTTCTATGCTAGAGCAATTTATTTAAATTTTCACAGATAGCAATCACATCAGCATTACGATAAACTGCAGATAGAACATAAATATAAAACGCAAAAGACAAGCCAAGACAAGAGGACACAAGATGTGGCGCGAGCCAGGGACAAACCCCACAATGTGTGGGGAAACCCTTTGATCAAATCTTCTTTTATCTTCAAAGTTCAACAGAGAGAGAGAGAGAGTACATTTACAACAGAAGTCAATACTTTGACTTATCTAGATCTAGCATAGATCATTTCATATAACGATGAGATCATTTGAAGACATTCTGCTTCAACTGATTCTCAAGGTGACTCCTTCACCTATCATTGTGTTGCATCTCGTCCATTTGCTGCACCTTACCATGTAGCACCATCATGCTATTCATGATCTCATACATCATACTGTCCATACATCATGATGTCCATGATCTGCATCATGCTGCCCATGATCTACATCATACTGCCCATACATCATGCTGCCCATGATCTGCATCATGTTGCCCATGATCTACATCACACTGCCCATACATCATGCTGTCCATGATCTGCATCATGCTGCTAATGCTCATGATCTCATTTATCATGATGCTGCCCATTGCATCATTCATCACAGTTTCACCATTGCTGCACCTTTATGAGATCATGCTGCCCTATGACTGAGATGCTCTCATCTGCTCTTATCATCATTTTGCTGCCCATGCCCATCATGATCTGAGACTGATCATTCTTATCATTCTCATTATGTTTGAGATTGTAATCGTCATTTCTTATGATCCTTGTCATTGTGAGTGCATATTTAATACTTCACATCACAGCTGTATGTCACCGAGATCTATATGCCGAGATCTTCTTCATCCAACCAAAACCGAGCAGTTGTGATCATACATCAAGATTGCTACAAGTATGCCTAGGGTTTATCATATCATGTAGAATTACTGAATTATCATACACAGGTATGCGGAGCTTCATATATGATCTGCGGCTTGGTTCAATACATGACTGCGGCTACAGGAATTTACAACGGCTCCACACCTTGACTCGAGTTATGACTGCGTATGAGTATCTATGAACATCGTATGTATGAACAGCGTGTATAACTAGCATTGGACGATGTGTAAATATATATAACATCAACAGTGTATGTAAATATGAACAACGTGTATATATATAACATGAACAACGTGTATAACCAGCATTGAACAGCGTGTAGGGTTTCTGTAACGGTGCGTATATTGTCTTCAGCTTATACACTATTTCCATAATCTGCGTGTGAATGACTTCATGAACAGCGTGTTACTGTTTCCTTAATCTGCGTGAATGAATATTGACTGCGTTGAATTATATTATGGTTCCATGACAGCGTTCCATTTAATAGCATCATGACTGCGTTCCAATACATATATCTGTATTTATATTATCGTTCCATGCCCATACATATGACAACGTTCTATTTCTGGACAACATATATATATATATATGTGTGTGTGTGTGTGTGTGTGTGTGTGTTTCCCATATTGTGTATTTCTGGACAGGGTATGTATATATATATGTGTGTCCACGTATCTCACGTTGCCAGATCTAGGGTATGACATCGTTTCATACAACCACGCTGCCAGATCTATGGTATGACAACATTCCATGACTGCGTTGTGTATATACCTGACTGCCTAGCGTATGACTGCCCAGAGTATAACCATGACTGCGTTGCCTCCTCATCACTGTGGCTCAGCTTTATGCACTTGCTGTGTGTATTGCCGGCGTATTATATCATTGCCTGCGTCCTGATCATGAACATCGTGTAGATATTACCATTGCGTATATTATTGCCTTCTCATGGTGTCTCACTCCTTCTCCAAAAACCCAAGACGTGGAGAGGAGGAGATCACTCAAGAGTTGTGTACCAATTGACATCAAAACTCTTCTATTTATACTAAAGGCGGATGATTGAATAGACATGACGTTTGGGCTTCTAGAGCCTACATAAGCGCTGGTCGGCTTGATAATAATTATATAAACAAAATAAATTCATATCTCCATAAATACTTATCGGAATCGGATAATCTTTGGATCAATCCTACACCTCTCGACGAGAGGGATCCAATAAAAATATCAGCTGCCATAAATAAGCCAACCCACATGGAGTTTGGCCCTAGTTGCCAATTTAACAGTTGTGAACTCACTGGATCTCCTGCACCTGAGCATATGCTGGTACTAGTAACTGTATTGAATCCATGTGATTGTCCTACTGGAGGTCCCACTGGCTGCCCCTGTTGTTGGACCAATGGAGCTTCTGTTGGCTCACTCTAATCACCTATTGGCATTTCACAAGACTTCTTGAGGGCTCTGTCCTCCACAAACTTCACGTCCGATCTCACTATGATCTTCCTGCTACTAGGAATATAGATCATATATGCCTTAGAGGTTTCACTAAACCCAACGAAATAACCTCTTTCTGTAGTCTGATCCAATTTGGTGCACTTCTCATTTGGTACATGACAATAAGCTATGCTACCAAAGATCTTGAATTGATTGACTCTTGGCTTCTTCTCTGAGAAGACTTCTTCTAGTGTTATCTTCCCCAATGCCTTGTGACGAACACTGTTCTAAATATACAGAGTCGTGTTACATGATTCTTCCCATAAGAACCTGGGTAAATCCTGGTCATATAACATCGCCTTTGCAGCCCCAACTATAGATTTGTTCTTTCGCTCCTGTTGTCAACTCCACTCCCTTCTAATGCCTTCCTTCGCACAGAATCCTGTGAAGTCACTATCTAGGTGCTCACCTTCGTTATCTGAGCTAAGTGTCCTGATCTTTTTCCCTTTCGCGTTCTCCACTAGAGCCTTAAATTCTTTGAAGCGATCGAAGACTTCATCCTTGCTCTTTAAGAAATAGATCCATATTTTCCTGGAATGGTCATCAATGAAGGTAACGAAATATTCGTACTTTCCTAGAGATCTAGTGGACATAGGGCCACAAATGTCTGAATGTATAAGCTGCAACACACAATCTGCCTTGTTATCACTTCTTGGGAATGTTGCCTTAGCATATTTCCCAAGCACACACCCCTCACATACATCATCGTGTTCCATGCCTAGTTTTGGAACACCTGTCATTGTCTCCCTGAGCATCCTAAGTGCTCCATGGTGTAAATGTCCCATCCTCCTATGCCATAATTCATTCAAGTCTTTGTCACTATCACTACTATTGCTAAATAGTGCCATTAGAGAATCGAATAGTAACTTGTACAATTTGTTGCTTCTACCCCAATTTGTTTCACCTTCTTCCAATTCTAGTGTTTGATGTACACCTTCTTCCCTACAAAATGGAAATCATATCCCCTATCTTGCAATTGTGATACTGAAATCAAGTTCATACCCAATCTTGGCACATGCAATACATTTGTGACACTGGTGCTTGCTCCCGACTCCCTCTCTATATCAATGATACCTCTCCCTACTAGAGTTCATTTTGTCTTGTTTCCCATCGTTATCTGGAATTCCATGTTCTCCTCATTATAGCTGGAGAAATATTCCCTAAATCCTATCATATGTGTTGACACTCCACTGTCTATATACTAGACTCCAAGTGAAGTTGAGCTACTCATGCAAGCAAATTCGTCTTCCAACTTGGAAGACAATTTTGTAGCCCCCTAAATCTCAAATTTGTCCATGGCCATATTGGAAGACTGGAAAATCTACTAGAGACATCCTAAGTATCATTTTGTGTGCTATTTCTCCTCCACCCGATGCTAATTCTGCTACTGCAAAACCCTTCTGTGCCCGGACAAGAATCTAATCTGCAAAAATACTAAGTCGTTGCTTCTTTTGCCTGCTAGAATCACTTCCCCAGAAAAACTAAACTTTCCTGCCAACTGCAACTGGAAAATCAAACCCATGTCTAGCAATTCGCACTACTTGGCTAGACACTGTGCAACCCCTGGAAAAATCGTACTACGACTCCCTAAGACAACAAATTTCTCCATCTTTGTCTCTGAGTCTCTTGTCCGTCAACTAAGCTCTAATACTATATGAAAAAATCTACTCTATTGCAGCAACTGGAAATTATTCTTCTAACTATAAATTTAATTATGCAATTTATTTGCTACAGCAAACAACAAATAAAATCACAACTGCAATACTCACCATAAAAACACTGCGGAAAATAAAATGTTGGAAACTGAGAAATGTTAGCACACAAAAAAATGACACTGTTATTTTTGGACAATTGTCCCCATAAAAATCCAATGTGGGAAAATCGGTGCAGCAAATGAGGGTTTTTTTATTATTATGCAGCAGTGAGAAATTACAAGTACAAATGGATGCCCAAATTCGCAATCCTCTACAAGATAAACTGCCCACAAAAATTAGTGAGACAATTCTTGCCTCACCCAACACTGATGCAAGTCCACAACTAGCACAAATAGGCCACACAAAAGCCCCTGTGTCACCCCTACGCAGGCCATCAAACGCTTTGCCTGGAAGTTGCTTTGATCAAGCCATCTTGCCCCACACAGCGTCTGAGAATGACTCGCTAGCCCCTCCAGAAATTCTCCCGAACTCTAGCAACTAAATCGGCCCTCTTTTTGGCCAAATCAAACTCTACCTTTGAAGCTTCTGCGCAAGCCTTGTGTAACCCCACTGAGGAAACTTGGCCCTCCTGTAGTTGACTCTCCGGAACTGGAAAACTTCCTCTGGACTCACTGACTCTACCCCTTAGTCCTTTGCCACCTACTACTCAATCTCTTGCTCAATTCCTCTTGTTGAATTACTCTGCCACTGGAAATTTGATTTGCCTAGATCACTAAGCATCTGCACCAGTGTGTTCTCCATCTACCCATCGACCTCTTTTCATAATCTCCAGTTGAGACTTCAACAACCATGATTAAAACTTCATCAATGGTTGAGATCATCTCCAAGTCGATCAATGTGAGTTTCCAGAGAATTGTCACCTTTCTCAATTAATTACTAATAATTCACCAATTTTCCTAAGTTACACTTAGGAAAAAAAATTAAACGATGGTCAATTAATTTAATTGAGCTATCTCTAGGTGGAATTTCCATAAACAATTTCTGAGTTTTGGAGAAATGTGTTTTAGCCTCTCCACAAAGTTTGAGACTAGAACACCATCCAATGCTACAAAAACTAACATATATCTTACACATCATGCACTCATCCCCTTGATCCCCGAGCAATAACATAAAGAAAAATCAATAAAAGGAAAAAGGCATATGAAGAAGGGTGGAAAACAAAGGTCGGGGTAACACGTACTACAATTTCTCCCTCCTGCGTTCATACACCCAAGGTGTGGGCCTCCCTCATCATAGCTACCCTTGTACCATGGCATGTGGCTTGGAGCCTTCCCTTTGCCCCTACTCCATCCTATCATTATTTAATATGACAACTGCCATTTGAAGGATGTACCATGGACATGTCATTCCCTTAGAGGTTGAAACCACCTAATAGGATCCTTCATTAACCACTACTACCCAAGGAGGTAACACTAGTACGTGTTCAAAGCACCAAATTTGGAAGGGAAAACCACTATGAAGTTCTCATTTCTGCCCTGGATTAACAAGCTTATTTACGCAATTGCACTAATGAATCATTGTATTTGAAGGTGAGGAGACGCATTAGATCTTATACAGGATTGCAAGTGGGTTTTCATCTTGGACTTGGCCTCCCTATACAGGATCCAAGCCCTCTAGAGGATCACAATGGCATTTGTAGGGTGAGTGTTGAGAGCCATGGGCCTCCATCCATGTAGAGCATTGATTGCCACACCATGGGCTTCTTCAGCACCACCATTTTCTTGCTCGTTCCCTAGTTATTCAAGATGATGATGCACTTGGACCAGGATACCCCAACCGGCTACACATTGCACCCAACACTTGGCAATTGATCCAAGGCCCAGAGGAGGTTATGTCTTTCCTAGGGAGACATGGGAGGGCATGTGTCATCTTCTAGCCCTCATTGATGGAGCATCGACTTGATTTTGAGCCACTTGGAGACCCATGAGACCCATTTGGAGCCCACAAAGCCTAAATAAGGGTCTGGAGATTTTTCGCAACATATGGAGGTCATGACCCTCTTCATCATGATTTTTGAGGCCCTCTCTCACATTTTTAACACAAGAGGCCTCAACATTGCCCCTCTAGGCCTCCACACATGCATGATGTCAACCTTGCATGGGCTTAGGAGTAAAATTTGATTTAATTTTGAAGTTATCATGGTTGTCTTGTAACCATGGCTAGGTTACCTAGCATGGCCATGTCCTTTGTATTTTGAACTTGTAACTCTTGTATAAATAGGTGAGACTGTTAATTTTAGGTATGTTCTATGCTTAGAGAAATTTATTTCAATTTTCACAGTTAGCTCAATATCTTTTCTAGATTAGCAATCACATCAGCATTAAAGTAAATTGCAGATAGAACATAAACATAGATCGCAGAAGACAAGCCAAGACAAGAGGACACAAGATGTGGCGCTAGCGAGGGACAAACCCCAATGTGGGGAAACCCTTGATCAATTCTTCTTATATGTTCTTCAATAGTTCAACAGAGAGAGAGAGAGATAGTACATTTACAACAGAAGTCAACACTTTGACTTATCTTAAATAAGAGCATAGATCATCTCTAAGTAGATGATACATGAGGTAGCTGAACTCAGTTGAAGACATGCTGCTTCAACTGATTCTCCCAGGTGACTCCATCACCCATCATAGTGTTGCACCTCATCATCATGCTGCACCTCACTGTGCTGCATCGTGCTGCACCCATCATCACTATGTTGGACCTCATTACCATGCTGCACACATCATACTGTTGCACCATGATTGCTTGTTGTCCTATGCAAGCACCATGTCCTTGTTGTCCCATCGTTTAGCATTGTTGTGCCATGTCATAGCTTGCTGTCCCAAGTACCAAGCTCCAAAAAGCACCATGTCCTGTTGTACCACTTACCATGTTGCTATCCCTTACAACACCATGATGTTGTCCCACTGTTTAGCATTGCTACTGCTGTCCCAATGTGCTTTTGTTGCCACATGTCATCGCTGCTATTATGTTGCCCATGCATCTTATTGCACTACCACATTAGTATGCATTCAAACTTCACGGGTCACTTTGTTGTTGTTGTTGTCCAGTTGTGCTATCATTGCACTATGCCATTGCTATTGTCCCACTGTCACTGCTATTCCATGTTTGCCATACTGTTGTCATACTATTCCATGTATTCTGGGCAACCTTTATCATCAACAGTCTTCACACTTTGGCATGCTGCTCCAACCCTGTTTGTTAGTGCATATTGCAGTAATCCAATCTGCCCCAAACAAACCTTGAAAGACTATGGCTTGCTAAAGGTGAACTCCTTCCTTGCTAGGTTGCTACCATGGGGTATATGACAACTCTTAACAACCCAACGCAAGCCCAGCTGTAGTGCTATGGCCTAAGGCCTAGCACAATAGCAATTGGCTTTTGGTTATGCTCAACACAACAACGTTTAGCCCTTAACACTTCGGCCTTCTAACCATAGTTCAGATATCCTTCAATGAGCCCTAGAACGGTCCTTAAACTGCCTTGTTGTTAGCTGTGTCTAAGGGTTGCATTAAACCTTCTATTCTCTGCGGCTAGGGCATGTTTTACTCCAGCTATGGTTCCTCCAAAAGTTGTGGTTATAACCCTTCTTGTAAGACTTCGTTTAGGGCAGCGTTAGCCCTTCTTTGATTGCAGATAAGTGCATGGCTTAGACAACAGTTTCACCTCCTAGTCTAGACTGCGGTTAGGGCATCATACTTATATTTAGGACAACGTATATCCTCTTCTTGACTGCGGCTAGGTTACCCTTGAGACAGCATGGAGGATTAGGGCATATCTTCATGACTGCGTCCTCTAGGTTAGGACAACGTATATCTTCTTCTTGACTGCAGCTAGGTTATGCCTAGAAGCTAGGGATGTGCTAGGACTACGGCTAGGGCAGATTTCAACCCTCCTTTCCTCCTATGTCTTAGGGCTACTTCCTCCTAGATTTTTGTCACACTAAAACCCAAAACAAGTGGAGAGAAATCAAGAGTGAAGTGTGTGAGAAATGACTCTCAAGTCATATCCTTTTATACTAAAACGTAGAGCACGTGTGTGGGTTATTTGGTTGTTGGCCGACCTTGACGAATTGTCTTATAACACAAATAAATTCATAACTCCATGAATACTTATCGGAATCGGATGATCTTTAGATCAATCCTACACCTCTTGATGAGAGGAGTCCAAGAAAAATATCAGCTGCCATAAATAAGATGACTCACATGGAGTTTGGCCCTAGTTGCCAATTTTAACACCCTCTCAACTAGGGAGAACTCCATTCGCTGATCCATCTGCCAGACTGTACTATTTCTTCCATCAGTGCCCTGCACTGCTCTGCTCTACTCTATTGAACCATGAAGAAGAAGAATTGATCGAGCATGTCTCATACCATTCTCTACTGACCCGAAGTCAGTCCCATATGAAGTGAGTGTGTCATACCAATCTTGCTGAACCCAGATTAGTTCCAAAAGAGAGCGAGTTATGTCACTCTTACTGACCCGAAGTCAGTTTCATTGATCCCAGATCAATATCAAAAGAGAGTGTCTCAAACCACTAATATCGATCCCAAATCAGTTTCATTGATCCCAGATTAATGGAGGTCATCCTAACATAGGGAGTACGGTAGATACAACGATGTGTCCATCGATAGTACTACTATCGTCCCTAACCCCATTTCCCTATTCATTGGCCAGATGAGAGGTACTTCCCATGAGTCCCAGACTGCATTGGGTAGGATGCCTCAATAGGAGAACCACTCATCTTGTCCATAAGTCGCCACGAGGTATCACAGGGGAAGGTTGAACCATTCACCCTATACACAGTGCGCCATTAGGGCAGGGTGAGTCGCCCTATGGTCGCTTGTTGCTCCAAGAAGTACCCCAAGCCCCCCGGAGCTCCCAGAGCTCAATGCATGCATCATGCAGGGTCTCTCAACGACTCCAAGTCGTTTGGGAAAGTCACAAATTTGACCTTTCCCCGGGGCTTCGGCAGAATGTCTGCAACCTGTACAGCAATCTCAATGCGATGGAGCCTTCTCGCTCATCGATGTACCATATGCTAGATAAGGTAGTATCTGATGTCTATATGTTGGAGCAATCATAGAATACGGGATTCCTCAACAATCGAATCCCCCCTAGTTGGCATAGAAGATCACGTTGGTATCCATCATGTGTACAAACAACTCACTAAAGAGCTTCCACAACCAGGCAGCTTCACATGAGGTCATACTCGTAGCTATGTATTCAGTCTCAGGGGTACTCAAAACCAGTGTTGAAAATATCGGTATCGGCAAAATATCGGCAAGGGTCCAGAAAATATCTTATCGGCAATATTGGCAAAAATATCGGCAAAATATCGGCAAATATCGGCAAGCATAAAAAATAATTTTTTCAAATTTTTAAATATAGCCGATATTTTGCCGATATTTTCAAAATATCGTGATATTTTGCCGATATTTTCCGATATTTGCCGATATTTTGAAAATATCGCGATATTTTCTCGGCGATATATCGTTTTGCCGAAAATATCGCGATATTTTCGAATATCGTCGATATTATCAACAGTGCTCAAAACAACCGTCTTCTGCTTCCTGCTCATCCAGGATATCGAGCAGAACCCAAAGAGAATCAACACCCAGAAGTGCTCTTGCGATCCTCCACACTTCCTGCCCAGTAGTTATGCAGCTTCACATTTCTGGCAGTGTATCTCAATCCATGAGAGATTGTGCCTTGAAGATATCTTGGAAGATTCTTGGCATCAATTCAGTGAGGCTCAACCAAATATGAGCCCAACATGCTAACTACAAAACATATATCCGGACGGAGTTCACCAAGAACATCAATGCTAGTAAGAGTTTGTGAAACTCAGAGGCATTTCCCAAAACAGGTCCGGTATCCTTACCACATAACTTCTGAAAGTTAAGATCCATCGAGGTAGTCGCGGGTTTGCAGTTCACCATTCCAAATCCGGAATCCAACTCCCTCTTACTTTTGCAAATGAGAGGGTTTGCACCTGTCAGAAAGAGGTCGTCCTCAGAAGGTGCCGGTATGAGAGGTCTATCATCCATAACCTTCAAGCAATGGTTTGGATCGGCTTCACTCCTAGTGAATCTCAGCTTCATCAGACTGCTATCAATCCTCTCATACTAAGCCCGAGAGTTTTGCTTCAAGCCATAGAGGGCTTTCTTCCACCTGCATACATGATATTCCCAATCATGAATCTCAAACCCCTCGGGTTGTTCCAAACCTGTGGACCTGCTACATGAGGGGAATGGTCCCCTTGCAAGATTTTCCTTCGGTACATTTCAGACATGTGCCTTCATGCTCTTCTTGAATTCAGGCATCCCTGTCACCATCTAACTCACATTGGGTAGGGCCCTATAATAAGTAGACCTTCAGTGCTATAGATGAGATGTGTCAACTAACATGGTCCCCAATGGACCCAACCCTGAACCCATGAACCCATGAGTAAAAGCATCTTTGAAAAATTCCGTTTTCAAACACGTACCCTTCCATCAATGAATGCCACCCTGAAACCTTTGACTTCCATTGTCGAAATGGACACTAGGTTCTTCTTGCGATCAGGTACATAAAGAGATTCTCGTAAATGAATCGAGTTACTCTCATTCAATTGAGGGGTAACATTCCCTACACCCTTTCCGGGATAGGTGGCATCGACTCCAAGTATAATCCCACGATTGTTTCCATCTCTATTGAATTAGAGAGAGCACCCTTCTATCCGATGAAGTGCCTCAAAGCACTACAATCAATAAGCCAGATTCCCAAAGAGTCTAAAGGAGAGGGCCAATACAAGATAATGCTTCTTTATCTTATCATAAACAACATTTGATTCTTCATACCTGGGGTTCCTTGCTTTCTTTGAAGAGTTAGTCGTTTTCTTGATGACCTGCATTCCTTCGATCATTGAAGATGTCCCTGGAATGATTGTTATCATCATTAAGTGATGTGCCCCTACCATTCAGACACTCCTCGGCATAATGGCCGAACTTATTACAAACAAGGCATCTGCATTTCCTTCCACCCTTAGACCTGGACTTCCCATTGAAGTGATCTTTAGGTAGGCCATCAGAAGCTTCCGCTGTGCCATTCTGATAATATTCTCTGCTTCGAGTTCACCCTTGGTGAATTTGAAGAGGGATGAGGAATCCATTGATCCTTTTGTCCTTTCCCAACTGTCTTCGGTGATTGCTCATTCACTCTTGCTTGGGATTTGTCTTCTATGCTTAGAGCAATTTATTTCAATTTTCACAGTTAGCTCAATATATTTTCCCGATTAGCAATCACATTAGCATTAAAGTAAATTGTAGATAGAACATAAACATAGATCGCAGAAGACAAGCCAAGACAAGAGGACATAAGATGTGGCACTAGCCAGGGACAAACACCAATGTGGGGAACTCCTTGATCAATTCTTCTTATATGTTCTTCAATAGTTCAGTAGAGAGAGAGAGAAATAATACATTTACAATAGAAGTTAACACTTTGACTTATCTTAAATAAGAGCATAGATCTCTAAGTAGATGATACATGAGGTAGCTGAACCCAGTTGAAGACATGTTGCTTCAATTGATTCTCCTAGGTGACTCCATCACCCATCATAGTGTTGCATCTCGTCATCATGTTGCACCTCAATGTGTTGCATCGTGCTGCACCCATCATCACTATGTTGGACCTCATTACCATGTTGCACGCATCATATTGCTGCACCATGATTGCTTGTTGTCCTATGCAAGCACCATGTCCTTGTGTCCCATTGTTTAGCATTGTTGTGCCATGTCATAGCTTGTTGTCCCAAGTACCAAGCTCTAACAAGCACCATGTCCTGTTGTACCACTTACCATGCTGTTGTCCCTTGCAGCACCATGTTGTTGTCCCACTGTATAGCAGTGCCACTGTCGTCCCAATGTGCTTTTGTTGCCACATGTCATTGCTGCTATTATGTTGCCCATGCATCTTGTTGCACTATCACATTAGTATGCATTCAAACTTCATGGGTCACTTTGTTGTTGTTGTTGTCCCGTTGTGCCATCATTGCACTATTCATTGCCCCTGTCCCATTGTCATTGCTATTCCATGTTTTCCATGCTGCTGTCATGCTATTCCATGTATTCTGGGCAGCCTTTATCACCAACAACCTTCACACTTTGGCATGCTGCTCCAACCCTGTTTGTTAGTGCATATTGCAGTAATCCAATCTGCCCCAAACAAACCTTGAAACACTGTGGCTTGTTGAAGGTGAAATCCTTCCTTGCTAGGTTGCTGCCATAGGGTATATGACAGCTCTTAACAGCCCAACGCAAGCCCAGCAATGGTGCTATGGCTTGAGGCCTAGCCCTTAACACTTCGGCCTTCTAACCATAGTTCGGATATCCTTCAATGAGCCCTAGAACGGTACTTAAACTGCCTTGTTGTTAGTTGTGTCTAAGGGCTGCATTACACCTCTATTCTCTACGGCTAGGGCATGTTTTACTCCAGCTATGGTTCCTCCAAAAGCTACAGTTATAACCTGTTATGAACATAAATTATGTAAAAATAAATAAAAATAGATAATAAATAATAATCATAATAATATAAATATAATAACAATTAAAAGTAAATTAACTAATGGTTAGTGTCTTAGAGACATGCTTATTTGTGAAAGGGTACTTACCTGGCTATATATACAGGACCCTCATTCTCATTTGTACTCATCCTACATCAATTCTTTTATTCAATATACAATTACAATTACTGTCCTACGATGCATGTCTTTGTTTACGAAGTATTTTAAATATTTCCGCTGCATATACGACTTTTGGTCGTTACATTGGTATCAGAGCTACATCTGATCCGGCCTTTGGCCATCAACCTATCGTCAACCTTGTTGTCGTCGTGATTTCAGCGTTTTGCCACACCAGTCTTGGAGATTCTTCATTCCATCAGTTTCGTCATTCAAGGCTTTGGCCATTAAACAAAAACAAAAAAATGAGGAAAAAAAAGATAGTCAAAGAAAAAACATAAATTAAAAGTACTTATAAATATTAAAAAAAAAAAAAAAATAGATAAATATGGTCTGATGTAAATTTTGAAGGAGAACATTCATATATATAAAAAGGTCTACATTATTGATAAAAAGTGCATGATAAAGTTAAGAGGGAATCTTTCCAAATATATTTAAAACTATACGTAAGAGAAGGAAGAGTAAATAATATTATCTTGATTCTTCATTAAGTGGTTGACAAGCCCATGGTTTTAGAAACCCATGGTAATTGCCCATGGTATTTTAAAAGTAAAAGAAAAACAAAAGGAATACAAAATCTCTTTATGTGAATGGTAAGTTTTACTTTTACATGGAAAACGAAACCAACCCATGGTAATTGCCCATGGTATTTTAAAAGTAAAAGAAAAACAAAAGGAATACAAAATCTCTTTATGTGAATGGTAAGTTTTACTTTTTATGTGGAAAACGTTAACAGAGGTTTTAGAAACCAACCCATGGTAATTGCCCATGGTATTTAAAAAGTAAAAGAAAAACAAAGGGAATACAAAATTTCTTTATGTGAATGGTAAGTTTTACTTTTTACGTGGAGAACATTAACCGAGTCAAAAGTACATAAGTGAACATATATTTTATAATATACACCAAAGGTGAATAGCCACGTTTCACTAGGGTTGTAACTTTTCGAAAAGAAAAAGAAAAAATTATTATAAATAAAATATATGTAAAGAGAAGTATTATATTATAAAGGGGTATTTAAAGAAAAATTCAAGTCATAAAATTATTGAAAATATATACAAGTACAAAACGGTTATTATTATAAAAGGTTACTTAAGGAGAAAATATCAATTAAGAGTATTATTATAAAAGGTAACTTAATGAGAAAATATCAATTAAGAGTTTACGTTAGAGTGAAGTTGAATTAAAGTTTAAAGAGTTATATGAAATTTAAAAAATAAATACAAAGGACAATAAGATATTTAAAAGAAGTCAATTGAAACAATATTTAAATATTGTTTTTAAAGTACAAAAGGAAAAAGAAAAAACGTAAGTAGAATTATATAAAAAGAATACAAAGGAGTTTTGAAATATTAAGGATAATAGGAAATTGGATTAAAAGAGTTTTGAAGAATTATAAAAAAATATATATTAAAAAGACACTTTTAAAGGAGGCTTGAAGTACAAAGTCCAAAGGAACTTTAAATATAATACTTTAAGTCATCTCGACAAAACAAATGGGAGCAATCATTGAAAAAAAAATGGAGCTCAATTCTAAAATGACGAAGGAAGAAAGGTTTTCCTATAATGGTCTTTCAGTTACAGATCACAGAGTAATTACATTAAAATGAAGTATTAAAGGAAGAGAAATTAATGTCGCCATCAGCCCAAGCAATGATAAAAATTATATCAACATCAACTTGGCAAATCAATTATTAATTCCAGAGCTAAGCATTGGTGTAAAGAAAAACATTTTTGACCAAAACGAGTATAAAATTAGTGATCTACAAGTGACAATAGGTCATTATGACTACATATTTCAATTTCATGTTGTAAGGACGGATAAAAACACTAACATCATACTCGGTCAACCCTGGTTTAAGGATTTGGGTACATTCATGTTAAACATAAAGAAACAAGTTTTGATGTTTCCTTATAAAGGGAAGATGGTCATGTTTCGAGACATAACAAGTAAATCAAAATCAATAAAATCTTCATTAGAAGACCTTAAGGATATCTCAGATTTGATGTTTCAAGATAACAAAAAAACTATATCAAAGAAGCAAAAAGAGTTTGAAGAAGTCATCTGCAAAGACGAAGAAATTTCGCGCCTCAGAGATCACCAAGAAAAGCTACTCGAACAAGTCAAGAAAGCTAAAACATCAAAGAAAGAACTCAAGGAGCGTTTATTAGAACAAGAAGAAGAAAATTTACATTTAAAGAGCCTTAACCAAACATTAGTAGAACAAATCAAGTGTTTAAAAGACGAGAAGCGTGAAGGCCAAAATAAAGTTGACTCAGAGAATGAGGAATGCTTAGGTCTCAAAAATCATAATCAAAATCTGCTCAAACAGATTAAAAAACTTAAGGACGAAAAGAAGTCATTGACGAATAGGTTCAAAGAACTTGTCACAAAGGAAGCATCAAAATCTCCAGATGTAGCAGTCCAAACTGAAGAAACAGAGATCAAGACAACTAATCTTGCAGTTCAGGCAAATCCAAACCCTATTGAAGTAAAAACGTACTCAGAGGTTGTCGTTCAAACAAAGGACACCCCAAATAAGGATTCAGTAGTTAAGTCAACAACAACAATGCCTGATGGAAATCAGGAAACTGTCATAAAAACGTTAAAGGAAGTTCAAACAAGACAAACTCCTTATCTACATCCGAATCACAAGAGTAGACACCTTAATCAATCTACAAATCTGTATCACTCAGAACATAAACAACAAACTTATGTTACAAAGAATATTGAAGTGAGCTCAATTCAGTCTACTGATAACAATTTGTTACAAAATTCCAGTGATCAGAAGATTCCACAGAAGGTTAATCTAGGATGGTCCGATCCATTCTCAGTAAAACAATTTTATATATCACTCCAAGGATCATATCAACTTGTATCGACAAAGATGATTGTTTCGAGACGAGAAGACATTCGTAGTAAAAAAAGATATCAAGTAGAAGACATTCGTAGTAGAAAAGAGATCAAGCCCTTTCATCAACAAGCTTTGAGGACAAAGCTTTTTGAAGGAGAAGGCAATGTTATGAACATAAATTATGTAAAAATAAATAAAAATAGATAATAAATAATAATCATAATAATATAAATATAATAATAAATAAAAGTAAATTAACTAATGGTTAGTTAGTTAATAATGAAAAGGCATGTCTTAGAGACATGCCTGTTTGTGAAAGGGTACTTACCTGGCTATATATACAGGACCCTCATTCTCATTTGTACTCATCCTACATCAATTCTTTTATTCAATATACACTTAACAATTACTGTCTTACAATGCATGTCTTTGTTTACTAAGTATTTTAAATATTTCCGCTGCGTCTACGAGTTTTGGTCGTTACATAACCCTTCTTGTGAGACTTCGTTTAGGGCAGCATTAGCCCTTATTTGATTGCAGATAAGTGCATGGCTTAGACAGCAGTTTCACCTCCTAGTCTAGACTGCGGTTAGGGCATCATACTTATATTTAGGACAATGTATATCCTCTTCTTGACTGCGGCTAGGTTACCCTTGAGATAGCGTGGAGGATTAGGGCATCTCTTCATGAATGGGTCCTCTAGGTTAGGACAACGTATATCTTCTTCTTGACTTCGGTTAGGTTAAGCATAGAAGCTAGCTCTGTGCTAGGACTGTGGCTAGGTTATGCGTAGAAGCTAGGTCTGTGCTAGGACTGCGGCTAGGGCAGATTGTAACCCTCCTTTCCTCCTGCGTCTTAGGGCTACTTCCTCCTAGATTTCTCTCACACTAAAACCCAAAACAAGTGGAGAAAAATCATGAGTGAAGTGTGTGAGAATGACTCTCAAGTCATATCCTTTTATACTAAAACGTTGAGTACATGTGTGGGTTATTTGGTTGTTGGCCAACCTTGACGAATTGTCATATAACACAAATAAATTCATAACTCCATGAATACTTATCAGAATCGGATGATCTTTAGATCAATCCTACACCTTTCAATGAGAGGAGTCCAAGAAAAATATTAGTTGCCATGAATAAGATGACCCACATGGAGTTTGGCCCTAGTTGCCAATTTTAACAGAGACCTAGTCTCATCATAATGTAGACACTAGGGCCTTATGGTGATAAGAGCCCTAGGCTTGATGACTGGCCCATTGAATTATTCTTACATTTCCAGGATATTATGGGCATTGATGTCTTGGCGGTTGTGGAAGAATCTCGTTAAATTGGATATATCCCTGGGGACATTAATTCCACTTTCATTACTTTAGTTCCTAAGGTTTCACATGCATCATCCTTTGCAGATTGCAGGCCAATCTCTCTTGCAACACCATTTACAAGATGATTTCCAAAATCATTGCTAATAGGTTGAAATCTACACTGCTAAATGGTATCACCCAGGAACAATTTGGTTTTCTTTGACAAAGACAAATTCAAGATGTGGTTGCTATTACTCAAGAGACTGTTCTTACTATCAAATATAAGAAGCTAAAGGTGATTATCTTGAAGTTGGACCTACACAAAACTTTCAATTGTGTAGATTGGACATTCCTAAGGTTGGTCCTACACAAAATTGGCATTTCATTTCAAGTTATTAAATGGATCATGGATTGAGTATCTACTGCAAACTTTGTTGTATTGGTAAATGGACTTCCTACTAAATTCTTTTCTGCCTCTCGGGGGTCTCCGACAAAGATGTGCCTTATCACCCCTTCTTTTCATTCTTGTTACTGAGGGACTTAGCAAATTGCTCTCGAAGGCACATATGGATGGGAATCTGACAAGTATCTATATCACTAGACATGCCATGGTTACTCATCTAATCTTTGTCAATGATGTGTTGCTATTTGGTAGATTATTTGTTCTAGAATGGAGGCACATTTATGGTATTATTGACCTCTTTGGGACAGTCTTTGGGCTCCTTATGAATACTACTAAATCACATATGATTTATGCTTCCCCTAGGGATGCATTGCTTGTGGAGATTTCTCAGCTATTTGGAGTTATATGCACCGCCTTGGATGTTGGTTTCCAATATCTTGGATTTATGCTTAAACCTAATTGTTATGGAATTAAGGACTGGAGTTGGCTTATAGACAAATTCCAACATAAACTTAAATCATGGGCACACAGGTGGCTCTCTCTGGGTGGTAGGCTAACTCTGGTACATGTAGTCCTTCAAAACATTTCTGTATATTGGCTTCATCTCTTCGCTCTGCCTAAGAATATCATTAAAAGGATTTGCTCCATCATTTCCAACTTTATTTGGGATGGTAACTCTGAAAAGCACAAATATCATTTGGCCAGCATGGCAATTCTGACACAGAGGAAAGATGATGGCAGATGGGGCATCCTTGATCTTGAGAGACTAAGTTGGGCATTACTTATGAAAAGTTTCTGGCGAGCTCTTAGTGTATATGGTCTTTGGCATTGTATCATTAATCTAAATACCTCCAACATCTATTGATGATACTGTGGAATCTGGATAAAGGTTGGGCCTCACATCCCCCGCGACATATCTTATATTTGTAGGAGCTTTATAAAGGTTTGCCCATGGCTTATGAGCAATTTACAGTGGAAAATTGGAAAGGGAATGAACATTGAAATTGGTTTAGATCCAATTTGTCGATTTATGGGGGATCACACCTTTCCGATGGATCTATTGTAGAAAATCCACAATCTGGGCATATACTTTATTAGTAAAATATTTGTGCAGGATGTTTTTTCCAATCCCAAATGGCTCATCGCTTCCGACATTGGCTTATATGGGGACCTTGCTAATAGACGAAACATCTACGTCTGATACCTTGCACATGTGAGCATATTTCTCAATGATAATGAGGATAAATATGTATGGAATGGCAATTTGGTTATGGGTCAATTACTGGTTAAGGAAGCATACTTGCACATTTCACCACCAATTCTTTCTATCTCCTACAAATGGTTTATGCAAATCTGGAAGTGGAAAATACCTACCAAGCTACAGGTCTTCGCCTGGCTCATTTGGCAAAATAGGATCTTGACATGGGACAATTTGTGTCGTAAAGGACATAGTGGGCCTAGATGTTGTTTCCTCTATATGGAGGCGATGGAAGACCCCAGTCATCTATTTATGCGATGCTCCTTTGCAAAATCCATTTGGACTAGTGTTTTCAAGATGTTGCATATTCAGGCGGATTGGAACTGCTCTTATGTGGTAGATTGTATTTGGGACTGGATTTTTGAATACAAAGCTTTTGGACCACTTCCTATCTACATTATGTGGGGAATTTGGAAAAGCCGCAATTCCCTCATTTTCAAGGACAAAATGCCTAATATCTGGGAGAGGTGTGTTTGCATTGTGGCATATTTCAGGGAAGCATATTTTGGCAAGAGTACATCTACGGTGAGACAGAATTCTCCTCTACAAACCACAACACCTTTCCCTCGGGGTTTCTTCGATGATGCAACCAAGGATGGGATATGTAGTTGCGGTGCCTACATCACCATTAGGTCAAGCATTATGTACCATATCTGTTGGAATGGGGATAAAGCTAAGTTACCAGGATTCGAATGCGGATGCGGATGCGGATACGGATACAGATCCGACTCCGTCAGATTTTTTAAAAGCCAGGATCCGGATACGGCGGTAGCATGGAAAACGCTACAATATTCATGGTTACTGGTCTAACCTCTGTTGATACAATCTTAATATCTCAACATGCAGCTACATCATTATGTGTAGACAAAATTGGCCATCTAAAAATAACTTGTATGTGGTATGTAATAGGGGCGACTTCCACCCTTGCAAGATACTTTTAGGCCTTGAGCCATTAATATGTTTCCTTACTTTCAAAGAAGATAAACATTAGCAATTATAATTTGTAAAAATACAAAATTTTAAATATATAATTATATTTTATGCGATATTTAATAATAAATATATATTTTCAATATATGATATAATAAACTAATATATTTGATTTAATAGATATATATAAATTTTAATATTTCTATTTATAGTGTAATATATAAATTATAATATAAATATAGAACTTAATTCTAAATTTAAAAAAAAAAAAAATCTAAGTTTGAAATCTTATATATATAATTTTAATTTAGAAATTATAATATAAATATAAAACTTAACTTTAAGATACCAAATTTTAAAATTTAATTAATATATATGAGCTTACAATATTATAAATTTTAATTTGTATAATATATCTATATTATTATTATTATTATGTAATAAATTACATAGTTGTTAATATTAATAAGTTATAAGTTGAGTTCATTAATATATGAGCTTACGATATTATAAATTTTAATTTTTATAGTATTATTTGTATTATTATTATATAGTTATTAATATTAATAAGTTACTAGTTGAGCTCCGACATCTGAACGTGAATAATCTCTAGAACATTAATAAATTTTCCGTAAGTGTCTCCAAATGTCCCCATGTTCCAATGAATGGTTAGCCCTTGGTTTCCGATACCATAGTATTTCTAACATTACTGATATGTTCCATTGGTGACGGGATGACCCAGAGAGGGTGCCCGCCATGGTGGCTACAAGCAACCCACCGAATGCATTTTACTAGCCAAGTATTAAGCTAAGTATTATTTGGAAATAGCCTCTTCCGTGAGCAAATAGACCTGAAGCTAGGTATTTATTTAGCGAATATTAATAGTGTGTTAATTCAACAAATATTAATAGGGTATTAATTCAGCGAATATGAACTTCTCCCGTTAACAAAGTATTAATTCAACAAATATTAATAGAGTATTAATTCAGTGAATATGAACTTCTCTCGTGACCAAAGGGACCCAAAGTTAGGAATTAATTGAACGAATATTAACAGAAAATTAATTCAATGAATATAGGTATTTTTGTGTTGTAAAAATCCCAAATTGCAGGAACGCAGTTTGAATTTTGGGGTGCACATTATCGTGAAGAAAACATTTTCATATGGGTCCCTAGGAGGATCTAAGCGAATCCGGATCCGGATCCGGATCAGATCCGAGGATCCGCGAATCCATCCCCCATGGCTGATGGATCCAGTAACTTTGGGATAAAGGAACAAATCCATGCATTGAAGTGTTGCCGCTCTGGGACCTTTTATTCTGTGCATGCATGTTTGAATTAGAACAACTGGAAGTCTACAGAGTTTCACAAGTGGTTGTGGATTGGGTTTCTAATAGATATGCTTTCTTCCCGCTTCTCCTTTTCAACTAGATAGGTAGAATCCAAAAAATCATGGAACATTTCACAATCTGTCTATTGCACATACATACAAGGAATTCAACTATGTTGCAGGAAACGTAGGGCAGGGGTACATTTCCGTACGGAAACTGGTACGAAACGGTGAAACGTGTTTGGTACGATCGTGAAACGCGTTTCTGGCCGTACTGCCACGTTTCACGAAACTGAAACGTGGACAGTATGGCCGGAAACGTACGACCCACATTTCAACATTTACTTGTGTTTTTTATTTTTATTTTTTTTTAAATTTGTTTTTTAATTTATTTTTAGGGTATGCTAGTGACTTCTAGATGCGTGTCTAAAGTTAAAAAGTGAATTTTTGCCGTAGTTTTGATATGCAGTGCATCAGGAAGTTTGAGGCATATGCAGTTCATGGTAATGTTAAATTCTTAAAGTAAAAGTAATATTATTCTCCTTTATTTTTCATTTTCATCCTTTTACTTAAATTTTTAACATTACCATGAAATGACTCAGGATGTTTGAGAGTGGTTTTGCCCTCATTGGATTTCATATGGAGAAAGTAGAATTTTAGATCTCACTCAAAATCCAGCAGACTTATCTGTTTCTCAAGATTTCAGGATTGGGGGGATTGCAATGTTTCCATTGAATTTTATCATGTACTAAGGTATGGAACTTGTATTTAATCAAGAGAACCAAGCCCTCTATACAGGGGAAACTCTCAATAATCAAGAGCATGTAGGGTACTAGGGTATGAAACTTGTATTTAATCAAGAGCACTAAGGTCGTTCGACTATGTAGGAGGAGTCTCCCAATACAACAGTGGTCCTTCTAAAGAATGGGATGTGGATGCAGAAAATCCTGATTTGGATCTCTCTCTTGCAGCCTTATAGTCTTTATTGTACTTGCAGCCTCATATATTAATATAAATAAAGGCTTATTTTGAGATTTGGATATATAATAAAGGTTGCTTTTGGATATTCCGATATTTTTATTTTCATTATGTGATCATTCATGAGTAAATGTGATGTAAATTAAATCTTAATGTTTAAATGTAATAAATTATAACGTATCATTTATGCTTTATGATTGCACACACACACACACACACACACACACATATATATATATATATATCAGTGTTGTGAAAATCGCGATTTAATGAAAAAATTGCGATTTTTTCCTTTTGCCGATCAAATCGCGATAAAAACTTAAAAAATCGCGGGGGGTCGTGACAGCATAGTTTTATAACGTTTTTTTGGGTTTTTTCGTGCAATTTTTTTGAAAGAAACAAATAATTTTTGAGTGGGGCAGCTTAATGATCAAGTCTAGGCCCTAGTATGGATATGCTATTCATGGTAATGTTAAATTCTTAAAGTAAAAGTGACATTCTCCTTAATCTTCATTTTCATCCTTTTACTTAAATTTTTAACATTACCGTGAAATGACTCAGGATGTTTGAGAGTGGTTCCAGCCTCATTGGATTTCATATGGAGAAAGTAGAATTTTAGATTTCATTTAAAATCTAGCAGACTTATCAGTTTTTCAGGATTTCAGGATTGGGAGATTGTAATGTTTCCAGGAGACACCACCTACCCGGGCTACCCCTGCCACCAGTAAAGGACGTGGTCTACCTCCTATAGCTCCTACTTCTAGTTCTTCAGCTTCTAGAGCACATCAGACTCCACTGCCATCTCCACCAGCACAGGCACCAGCATCTACATCTAGAGGGAAAGGGAAAGCTGTGGCATTTTCTCGCAAGAGGGGCAGAGGAAATCAATAGGATTAGACTTTCATTTTATTGTATATGACATTATGACATGATGATATACATTATCCTATTTTTTGTTGATATTTTGAGGCTGAGTTGGGACTCGGGAGTCAGGATTTACTATTCAGGACATGATTCAATGTTACGTGTGATTTTAGCGCTAGAAATGATATTAAACATCTTATATATTAGTTTTTTTTTTATCATATTTATGTGTCAATGTATTTATTTTATGTTGTAGATGGTTTAGATATTAAAAAATTTGAAAAAAAATGAAAAAAATGAATATTTTTGTACCAAACGATTTTTTCCCAATTTTTTTCCGATTTGTTCCCCACGCCGATTTAATCCCAATCGCGATTTTCACAACATTGATATATATATATATATATATATATATATATATATATATATATATATATATATATATATTCGCGTTTCCCCATTTCCAAAATTTGGGGAAGTCGAGTTTCGTATCGCTTCGGGTTTCGGAAACTCGTACCCGTTTCGTGCAACCTAGGAATTCAATTACATCGTCGACAGGTTATCCAAAGATGGTCTTCCACTGCCTTTCGGAATGTTGCATTACAAATACTTTCTATTAGCACAGTGGTAATTTTTCCATCCACTGATCATTGGTACCTGTTTCAGCATCACAAGGATTGATGGGGTAAACGTTAAATTCTTTGACACGAAGAATGTGTGGATCTCTGATGATAAGTACTTTTTTATTTCGAGTTTCTTTTTTGGTTAAAATATCGCTTTGGGATACTTTCTTTATCTTTGGAGGCTATTTTGATGTAATATTCTTCCACATGACATTTTTGTCTGGTTGTGGGTGGACATGTGAACTATGATTTATGTAAACAATCTGTTATATCTAATATAACACTGTTGGTTTTTTTTGGTGAAAAAAAATGTGGACACTAGGGATTTTCAATACCTCATTAGAGATTTTCGAACCTGCAATTTGTAGATGGTTTTTGGAGATTTTTTGGATGCATTTTGATGTTTGGATAATTTCGCTATCTTTCTTGGAGCTTCTAGTTGGCATTGTTATGGATGGATATGTTCTTCACTATATTGTAAGTGCTCTTTATTGATAAATTTCTTATTTTGTTAATGTCCAATGCATGGAACATTGTCTCAAGGTTATTAATGTGCCCTAATTGTTGAAATATTATCTAAAAATTGTAACTAATGAGAAATTTTGCATGTATTACTCATAGATAGTGAATGACTGAATGTTCCGAGGGGGTGATTGCATTTGCATCCTTGAAACCTCATTAACAAGCGTCAACGAACTATAAATATCTAAAGGTGTAGCAAAGTTGCTTCCATTAGGACTCCTTAAAAGAGCGAGTTGCCAATATTGAGATTATCCTTGACTCCATAACCTCCCAACAGTTAGGCACTCATCTTAAATCCTTGGTGATGATTCAAAACTCAAAGATTATCTCTCTTTCCACCTTTGTTTTTTGTCCCTTAAGGATAATGTGAAAATTTCTAACCCGAAATTCTACTGCAGTAACTGATTTATTTCACCTACTTATTTCTCACAATAAGTTATTTACGGAATCCCTTCAGCAAACATTAAAATAAATTCTACTGCAGTTATCACATAATTTCATAGAGAAAATAAGCACAAGAGCCAATCACATCAACACAATTGTTTTTGGACAATTGTCCCCGGGAAAACCCAATGCGGGAAAACGGTGCAGGAGATGAGGGTTTTATTAATCTTCAGCAATAATCGCTTTTACAAGGAACGATTTTACAGAGAAACTGAGACACTATTGAGAGAAAACACCTGAGACAAGGTTCATCCCTTTCCTGGAAACTTTCTGACACCCTGGAGACCCTTCTCCCGAATCTGCGTCACTCTGCGTGGTTCTCGACTCGTAGACTGCGTCTTCCCTCTGCGTTGTCTCTCAATACCTCTGTGTCACCTCCTCCCTAGTCACTGACTATTGTTGATGCCCTTCTCTTCCTCCACCCTGCAACTCTCCCTCTAAAATCGATCTCCTTCTCTTTGAGAATCGATTTTCCTTGGGATACTAAGTATCCGCTGGTGTGTCTCCAAATGATCCTAAAGTCTTCTCTTATACTTTTCTTGTTGATGAATCAACGGCCGAGATTAAGTCTCTAATCAACAGCTTAGATTAAAACAAACTTGATCCTCGTCTCTTAGAAGCTTCTCACCCTTATCTTTATTAATACCCATTAATATTTTTATTTTCCTAAGTTTACACTTAGGAACCCATTAAAAATATTAATTATTTTAATAACTCCTCATCCGGGTGGAATTTCTCCAAACGATTTATGGGTCTTGGAGACCTCATGTATTCTAGCCCTTCCACAAAATTTTGGAGCTAGATCACATCTGATGATACCCAAAATCAACACTCCTCTTAGCGACGAATGCGTTCTAGTAGTGTTTCCCAATAGAAGCACCACACTGATCATGGCATCGGTCCTTTGCCCCTCATCTACTGCATTGTTGCAACTTGTACTTCTGCTCATGACACTGCAACTGTCATTGCGACATCTGTACTACAGCTCCCTCTGAATATGCTGCATCATGTTGCCCATAGTACTTCCATTGCTAACTGCTGCACTACAACTCCCGATACTTATCCATTTCTGCTACTGAAATGGATTCTTCACCATCCCCATCTTCCCCTTGAAATAAACAAACTTTCTTCTTCCTAGAGCCTTAGTGAGGATGTCTGCCACCTGTTCTCTTGTAGGAGTGTACCTCAACTGCACTGCCCTTCGTTGGACATAGTCTCTGACAAAGTGACACCTGATATCAATGTGTTTCGATCGATCATGAAATATTGGATTCTCAGAGAGCTTGATGCAACTTCGATTATCACACAAAATCCTGGTCGCTTCCATCCTTCTCCTGAATAGGTTCACAAGCAATTTAATAAGCCATATGGCTTCGCACGAAGTTGTGCTAGCTGCGATATATTCTGCTTCAGCTGAGCTCAGAGCCACAGATTTTTGTTTTCTACTACACCAGGAGGTCATTCCTGATCCAATGTTGAAACAGTACCCAGTTGTACTTTTCCGATCTACTGAACTTCCAGCCCAATCTGCATCAGTGAACCCACTCAGCCTAATGTCATTGCCTTGGGTGTACAATAGTCCATGCTCGATTGTTCCTTGTATATACCTGAGAACATGTTTGGTTGCTGCCCAGTGCGCCCTCTTAGGTTCCACCATGAACTGACTGAGGGTGTTGACAGCGTAACAAATGTCTGGCCTGGTATTGACCAGATACATCAGGGACCCTATAAGTTGCCTGTACAAGGTGGGATCAACGTCTTTATCTTCTTATGCATCAATCTTCTTCCAGTTGGTGATCATTGGAGTAGCCATATGTGTGAAAATACTATCACTGCAGCAACTGATTTACTTTTCCTACTTATTTCATCATAAGTTATTCATGAAATTAGTTCAACAAACATTAAAATAGTTGCAGACATCACACTGTAATACAGAAACAAACATATGCACACATTGACACAGTTATTTTGGACTAATGTCCTCGGAAAAACCCAACGTGGGAAAATCGGTGCAGCAAGGGAGGAATTTATTATTCAGCGATTTTCTAGTACAACAGGATGCCAAACTGGCTTACCCACAGATAGACAAATTTCCAGCACTTCTTCTGAAACCTTATGCGTCAGCTTGAAACCCTCTGCGTCAGCATGCTAAGGCTCTGCGCAGCCTCTTTGGCCTTCTGCGTCACTCTTGCAGCCTCTGCGTGGATGACGCGGGCCCTTCTGGCTCTACGCAGTCTCTACTGCCTCTACATGGCTTCCTCTGGCTCTGTGTTTGCCTCTTTTGCCTTTGTGTTGATCTCCCGTTTCTCTGTTCTGTACTTTCTACCTCCTGACTACTCTCCAGAGTCCAGACCACTGGTTCAATTTCTCAGCAAACCCCGCTCTATAAATTGAACTGATTGGTCTCCCTCAGTATGTTCTCCAAGTGACCCTCAAGCCTCCTCTTATACTTTCCTCGTTGATAAATCAACGGCCGAGATTAAGTCCCTAATCAACGTCTAAGATTAGATTTGGCTTGATCCATGTCTTTTGGACCATTCTAACACAGATTCATATTAATACACATTAATATTTTATTTTCCCTAAGTTTAGACTTAGGAACTCCATTAAAAATATTAATTATTGTAATATCCCTTGATCTATTTAGAATCTGCCCAAACCCTTTCTGGGTATTGAAGATCTCATGTGCCCCAACCTCTCCACCAAATTTCATTGCTAGGGCACATTCGATGCTACCCCAAATCAATAATCCCTCTTAGCGAGGACTGTGCTCTAGCAATACTCCTTACTGAGTATTACTCTGATCATCTGGCATCGGTCCCTGTGCTAATGTTAAGCCTCCTTGCCCAACATCCTCTTAACTGTTGCATCTTGTACTGTTTCCCATGACTCTGCTACTACCACTGCTGCATCTATACGACAGCTCCCTCTGCATCTGTACTGTTGCTGGTCCTTTCTCCCAACACTGCATCTGCACTGCAACTCCCTCTGCATCTGTGTTGTTGCTAGTCCTTTCTCCCAACACTGCATCTGCACAGCAACTCCCTCTTCATCCATGCTGCTAACACACTACTTCTGAAAGGGGTTCTTTAACATCCCTATATTTTCCCTGAAGTAGTCAAATTTTGACTTTCCAAAGGCCTTGGTGAGGATATCTGCCACTTGTTCCCCTGTAGGAGTGTAGCTCAACTGTACAGCTCCTCGTTGGACACAATCTCTGACAAAGTGACACTGGATATCAATATGCTTCGACCTATCATGGAACATTGGATTCTCAGAGAGTTTGATGTAACTCTAATTATCACACATGATCATGGTCGCTTCCATATTTCTTCTGATAAGGTTTACCAGCAGTTTTCTAAGCCATATGGCCTCACACGAAGCTGTGCTTGCGGCCATATATTCTGCCTCGGACGAGCTCAGAGCCATGGACTTCTGTTTCCTACTGCACTAGGAGGTCATTCCTGATCCAATGTTGAAACAGTACCCAGAGGTACTTTTCCGATCCACTGAACTTCCTGCCCAATCTGCATCAGTAAATCCACTTAACCTGATATCCTTCCCATTGGTGTATAAGAGCCCATAATCAATTGTTCCCTGTAAATACCTGAGAACAAGTTTGGTTGCTACCCAGTGAGCCCTCTTTGGTTCCACCATGAACTGACTGAGGGTGTTGACAGCGTAGCAAATATCTGGCTTGGTATTGAGTAGATACATCAGGGACCCTATAAGCTATCGATATAGGGTGGGATCGACATCCTTGCCTTTGATGCATCAATCTTCTTCTAGTTGGTGATCAATGGCGTAGCCATAGGTCTACAGTCTCCCATCCCGAACCTTTTTAGGATTTATGTAGCATACCTCCCTTACCCAAGGAAGATTTCTCCTTTCTGCTGCCAAACTTCCAACCCTAGGAAATAGTGCATTTGTCCCAGATCCTTCATATCGAACTCTATGGCTAGATTCTTCTTGCAGTCCTCAATGAGTCTAGATGATCCTGTCAGGAAGAGATCATCCACATATAATACTAAGATAAGTGGCTCGTTCTCTACGACCAGATAGTAGAGATTCGGATCCGCGTCACTCTTGACAAACCCCATCTTCTGCAAGTAGCCATCTATTTGACCATACCACGCTCTCAATGCCTGCTTCAGCCCATACAAGGCTTTCTTCAGTTTGCATACATGAGACTTCTTCTCATGAGTCTCAAAGCCCTCTGGTTGTTCAATGTATACCTCTTCTTCTATTACCCCATTTAGAAATGTCGTCTTGACATCCATCTGATGGATCTCCCATCCCATCTGGGTTGCAAGAGATATCACGGTCCTAATAGATGTATACCTGGCTACCGGGGCGAAGGTCTCCTCATAGTCAATCCCTTCCTTTTGAGCATACCCCTTAGCCACAAACCTGGCCTTGTATTTTTCAACACTGTTGTCCGCAGCATATTTGATCTTGTAGATCCATTTTGAACCTACCACAGATTTGTCTTGAGGCCTTGACACCACCTCCCAGACATTGTTTACCATTATGGAGTTATACTCCACCATTGCATCTAGCCAAACCTAATGCTAAGCTGCCTCCTTGAAGCTGGCAGGCTCGCCATCCTAAGCTACTAACGCCTGATACCTGTTTGGTTGTTTTCACTCTCTCTTACTGTTCCTTGGCTTTCCGATGAAGTCCTCTGCATCATGCAGAATCTGACGAAGTTCCCTGCTGGTTCTTCCTCTGCCAGCAGGTGCTTCTGTTTGCTCCTCCTCCTCATCCTGAGAATCTTCCTGATCTGAGGAAGAATTCTTCACTTCCGTTGGTTGAAGAGGCATGACCAATAAATCCTCTTTCGACTGCTTCTCGGAAGGCATTTCGCGAGATCTTCTAAAAGCTTTGTCCTCCATGAACTTTACATCTCGTCGTACTACTACCTTCCTGCTTCCTGGAAGATAGATTCTGTAGCCTTAGCGTTCTTGCTATATCCTACCAAATACCCTTTTTTTGCAGTCTGATCCAATTTCTTCCTCTTTTCTTTGGGTATGCAACAATATGCTAAACTCCCAAATATCCTGAAATGACCGACTTTGGGCGTTTTTCCAGTGAAGTCTTTCTCTGGAGTAATCTTGCCCAATGCCCGATGAGGAGTCCTGTTCTGAACGTAGACAACTGTGTTGCATGCTTTTGCCCACAGGAATTTTGGCATATCCTGATCATACAACATGGCCCTAGATGCTTCTACAAGAGTCTTGTTTTTCCTTTCTGCCACCCCATTCTACTCAGGATTGTAGGGAGTTGTCCACTCTCTTTTGATGCCCTCCGTAGCGCAATAATCAGTGAAGTCCTTATCGACATATTCTCCACCATTATCTGAGCGCAAGACTTTTATTTTCTTAACTGTCAGATTCTCCACTAGAGCCTTGAACTCCTTGAATCGACAAAAAACCTCATCCTTGGTTTTCAAAAAATAGATCGAAGTTTTCCTCGAGCGGTCATCAATGAAGGTAAGGAAATACTCCGCACCGCTGAGAGCTTCGACGGACATAGGTCCGCAAATATCTGAGTGTATCAATCCTAGTACACTCTTGGCCCTGTGGTTGCTCCTAGGAAATGTCGCCTTGGCATAGTTTCCTAGAGCACATCCCTTGCATACATCATCTCGTTCCGTACTCAAATCCGGAACTCCTGTTACAATGCTCCTGAGAATTCTCAGAGCTGCATGGTGCAAGTGACCCATCCTTCTGTGCCATAGTTCATTCAAATCTTTGTCCCCATGACTACCTATTAGTGCCATTGGAGATTCTAGTTGTAATCTATACAACCGATTACTTTTGATCCCGATTTGCACTTTCCTTTTCCAGCTCGGGTGTTTGATGTATACCTTTTCCTTGATGAAGTAAATGTCATAGCCCTTGCCTTGTAGCTGTGACACAGAAAGTAAGTTCATCCCCAATCCTGGTACATGTAGCACATTTGTGGCACAGAACTGTTCTCCTGATTCTATCTAAAAAACTATGGTACCCTTTCCTATTGGAGTACACTTTGCCTTGTTCCCCATGGTGATCTGAAAATTCATCTTCTCTTCTCGATATTCCGAGAAACACTCCCTGATTCCCATCATATGCCATGAGGCTCCACTGTCTATATACCATACTTCTGATGATGCAGCACTAGTCATGCACGCCACTTCTTCTTCCAACCTGGAAGCCAACATAGAGAAATCGAAATCTCTCTCTTGTGCAATCTTCTGAAAATATGCGTGAGTCCCCTGAGGTGGATGCCTCTGCATCGTGGTCTCGACCCATAACTGATTTTCCCTTTCTATCTCTACTTACTTGCTCTGATACCATGTGAAAATTCTAACACTGTAGCAACTGATTTACTTTTCCTACTTATTTCATCATAAGTTATTCATGAAATTACTTCAACAAACATTAAAATAAATACTATTGTAGATATCACACCGTAATATAGAAACAAACATATGCACACACTGACACAGTTATTTTGGACTAATGTCCTCGGAAAAACCCAATGTGGGAAAATCGGTGCAGCAAGGGAGGATTTTATTATTCAACAATTTTCTAGTACAACAGGGTGCCAAACTGGCTTACCCACAAATCGACAAATTTCCAACACTTCTTTTGAAACCTTCTGCGTCAACCTAAAACCCTCTGCGTCAGCCTACTGAGGCTCTGCGTAGCCTCTCTGGCCTTCTGCATCACTCCTGCAGTCTCTGCGTGGATGACACAGGCCCTTCTGGCTCTGCGCAGTCTCTGCTGCCTCTACGTGGCTTCCTCTAGCTCTGCGTCTGCCTCTTCTGCCTCTGCGCTGATCTCCTGTTTCTCTATTCCGTACTTGCTACCTCCTGACTGCTCTCCAGAGTCCAGAACATTGGTTCAATTTCTCAGCAAACCCTGCTCCAGAAATTGAACTAACTGGTCTCCCTCAGTATGTTCTCCAAGTGACCCTCAAGCCTCTTCTTATACTTTCCTCGTTGATAAATCAACGGCCGAGATTAAATCCCTAATCAATGGCTAAGATTAGATCTGGCTTGATCCATGTCTTTTGGATCATTCTAACACAGATTCATATTAATACACATTAATATTTTATTTTCCCTGAGTTTAGACTTAGGGACTCCATTAAAAATATTAATTATTTTAATATCTCCTGATCTATTTAGAATTTGCCCAAACCCTTTTTGGGTATTGGAGATCTCATGTGCCCCAACCTCTCCACCAAATTTCGTGGCTAGGGCAGATCCGATGCTATCCCAAATCAACAATACGTCTACAGTGCTGCATCCTGAATCTCTTCAATATCTTTGTAGCGTATCTCCCTTGTCCAAGGAAGATCTCACCCTTCTGCTGCCAAACTTCCAACCCCAGGAAATAATGCATCTTTCCCAAATCCTTCATGCCAAATTCTGTGGCTAGGTTCTTCTTGCAGTCTTTGATGAGCCTGGATGATCCTGTCAGGAAAAGACCATCCACATATAACACCAGGATTAGAGGCTCATTCTCTGCGACAAGATAGTATAGATTAGGATTTGCGTCACTCTTGACGAAACCCATCTTTTGCAAGTAGCCATCAATTCGATCGTACCATGCTCTAAGTGCCTATTTAAGCCCATATAAGGCTTTCTTTAATCTGCATACATGAGATTTCTTCTCATGTGTCTCAAAACCCTCTGGTTGTTCAATGTATACTTCTTCTATCACCCCGTTCAAGAACGTCACCTTGACATCCATCTACTGAATCTCCCACCCTATCTGTGCTGCAAGGGATATCACAGTTCTAATAGAAGTATACTTGGCTACTGGGACGAAGTTTTCTTCGTAGTCTATCCCTTCCTTCTGAGCATATCCCTTAGCAACAAACCTGGCTTTATATTTCTCCAAACTGTCGTCTGCATCATATTTGACTTTGTAGATCCATCTCGAACCTACCACTGACCTGTCCTGAGGCCTAGGTACCACTTCCCAGACATCATTGACCAATATAGAACATCATTGACCCATACTTGATGCTCAATGGCCTCCTAAAAACTAGAGGGTTCCCCTACCTGAGCTACTAAGGCTTGGTATTTGTCTGGCTATCTTCGCTCCCTTTTATCATTCCTGGGTGCACCAATGAAGTCCTCTGCATCCCGTAGAATCTATCGGAGATCCCAGCTTGTTCTTCCACTAGTAGTGGGTACATCTATCAACTCTTCCTCTTCCTGAGATTCCTCCTGTTCTGAAGCTTTGCCTTTAGGAGAATTGTTGGTACTAGTTTCTGTTGGTCGAAGTGGTTGGACCAACGGATCGTCTTTTGACTGCTCCTCGAAAGGCATTTCTCGGGATTTCCTAAAAGCTTTGTCCTCCATGAACTTTACATCCCGCTAAACTACTACCTTCCTACTCCCTAGAAGATAGATTCTATATGCCTAAGCATTCTCGCTATATCCCATGAGATATCCTTTCTTAGAAGTTTGATCTAATTCTTTCTCTTTTCTTCGGGTATACGGCAATATGCCAAACTCCCAAATATCCTGAAATCACTGACTTTAGGTGTCTTCCCAGTGAAGAAACTTTCTGAAGTGATCTTGCCTAATGCCCTGTGAGAAGTCTTGTTCTGGACATAAACTGCCATGTTGCATGCCTCTGCCCACAGGAATTTGGGCATATCCTGGTCATACATCATCGCCCTAGCTGCTTCCAAAATAGTCCTGTTTTTCCTTTCTGCTACTCCATTCTGCTCCGGATTATAGGGAGTTGCCCACTCTCTTCTGATGCCTTCCCTAGCTCAAAAATCGGTGAAGTCCTTGTCAACATACTCTCCACCATTGTTTGAGCGCAATACTTTTATCTTCTTTCCTGTCAGATTCTCAGCTAGAGCCTTAAACTCTTTGAATTGATCAAAAACTTCATCCATGGTTTTCAAAAAGTAGATCCAAGTCTTCCTGGAAGGGTCATCGATGAAGGTGATGAAGTATTTTATACCACTAAGATCTTTTGTGGACATAGGTCCGCACATATCTGAGTGTATCAATCCTAGAACACTCTATGAGCCCTATTGTTACTTCTGGAAAATGTTGCTTTGGCATTCTTGCCTAGGACACACCCTCTGCATCCATCATCTTGTTCGGTACTTAATTTTGGAACTCCTGATACTGTTTTCCCGAGAATTCTAAGAGCCCCATGGGACGCATCCTCTGCATACATCATCTCGTTTAGTACTTAATTTTGGAACTCCTGATACTGTTTTCCCGAAAATTCTAAGAGCCCCATGGTGTAAGTGTCCCATCCTCCTGTGTCATAGTTCATTCAAATCTTTATCTCCTATGCTACCTATCATTGCCATTGGAGATTCTAGCTGTAATCTATACAGCCTATTACTTCTGATTCCAATCTGGACCTTCTTTTTCCAACTCAAGTGTTTGACATATACTTTCTCCTTAATGAAGAAAATGTCATAGCCCTTGTTTTGAAGTTGAGATACGGAGAGTAAGTTCATCCCCAATCCTGGCACATGTAGCACATTGGTTGCTCGAAGCCGCTTTCCTGCTTCAGTTTGAAAGACTACAATACCTCTTCCTACGAGGGTACACTTTGCCTTATTTCCCATGGTGATCTGAAAATTCATCCTTTCTTCCTGATAATTTGAAAAACATTCTCGAATTCTTGTCATATGCCAAGAAGCTCCACTATCTATATACCAAATCTCAGAGGAGGCAGAACTTGCTAGGCAAGCGACTTCTTCTCCCAATCTGGAAGCTAACATATAATAATTGTGATCCATGTTCATCGCGCTTTCTTCTTTTTCTGGAAATCTGCGTGAGTCCCTCTGAGTTGATGCCTTTGCATCATGCTCCTGACCCATAGTCAATTCTTCTCTCTTATTGCTGGATCTCTGCTCTGATACCATGTGAAAATTTCTAACCTGAAATTCTACTACAGTAACTGATTTATTTCAACTACTTATTTCTCACAATAAGTTATTTACGAAATCCCTTCAGCAAACATTAAAATAAATTCTACTGTAGTTATCACATAATTTCATAGAGAAAATAACAAGTACAAGAACCAATCACATCAACACAGTTGCTTTTGGACAATTGTCCCCGAAAAAACCCAATGCAGGAAAACTGATGCAGCAGATGAGGGTTTTATTAATCTTCAACAACAATCACTTTTACAAGGAATGATTTTACAGAGAAACTGAGACACTATTGAGAGAAAACACCTAAGACAAGGTTCATCCCTTTCCTGGAAACTTTCTGACACCCTGGAGACCCTTCTCCCAGCTCTGCGTCACTCTGCATGGTTTTTCATCCCTCTGCGTCAGCCTATGTGAGGACTGTGTCTTCCCTCTGCGATGTCTCTCAATACCTCAGCGTCACCTCCTCCTCAGTCACTAACTGCTGCTAATGCCCTCCTCTTCCTCCACCTTGCAACTCTCCCTCTCAAATCGATATCCTTCTCTTTGAGAATCAATTTTCCTTGGGATACTGAGTATCCGCTAGTGTGTCTCCAAATAATCCTAAGTCTTCTGTTATACTTTTCTTGTTGATGAATCAACGGCCGATATTAAGTCTCTAATCAACGGCTAAGATTAAAACAAACTTGATCCTCGTCTCTTAGAAGCTTCTCACCCTTATCTTTATTAATACCCATTAATATTTTTATTTTCCTAAGTTTAGACTTAGGAACCCATTAAAAATATTAATTATTTTAATAACTCCTCATCCAGGTGGAATTTCTCCAGATGATTTTTGGGTCTTGGAGATCTCATGTTTTCTAGCCCTTCTGCATAATTTTGGAGCTAGAGCACATCTAATACTACCAAAATCAACAGATAGGGAGGCTCCTCTAGGGCTTGGTGTGAAATCTTTTGGAGGAGGACGTTTTGAATTTCGTTTGGATAGTATTCTTCCTTAGTGTCTCCTCTAGGGATCCTCAAGTTTTGGAGGAATTCCCACGATGGAATCTCCATAAATTTGATGCCCTAGCCATCACATCAAGAGGGAACTCTAGAAGCTAATCCTTCAACTTGGGGATTCGTTGAAGGCATTTGCTTTAGTACTTGTTGAAGTAAATCACTCATTGCCTTTTCTCTTGTCTACCTTGACCTTGGATGTGCTCATATCTCGTTATATACTTCAACCCTAGGTCTCGTGTACACTCTTTTCCAAGGGGTTTTTTGTGGAAAGTCTTAATAGCTTCTCCCAAAGCTTGCACTTTCGTTGAACCTTTCCATTGAATGAGCTACCTTGCCTCACTTCAAACCCATCATAGATACACATCTATCACAAGTGAGCATTACTGGGACTCCTCCCATCGATGAAAATCCGAGAAGAGTAGGGGACTTAGGCTGTGGTGACAGTGGGCCTTTGTCCCAAGTGTTGTTGTGCCCTCTAGCTTTCCCCCTTTACAAGGCCTACTAGTTTGTGCAACAACAGAATTAATAAAATACTCATTTGCAGAACTAATTTTCCCTTCAGGGTTTTTCCGGGGGCATTTGTCCAAAATATTGGTGTCCATTATTTGTGTGTGTGCAATAATTTTCTCAGTTCCTGTGATTCATTTATTTTCTGTGAAGCTGCAACTTGTTTTATTAGCAGAAGACAAATAATCAATTGACAGGAGAATAATAACCAGCTAACTGCAGCAATAACTAAAATTTCACACTTACTATGCAAATCTGGGTTTTGTCCTCTATGGACACCATGTTGCGAGTGTGAACCATGGGACCACTTGAGATCCAGTCAAAGTGTTAGCCCCAACTTATCTCACAATAACCAGTGGTTTGAAAGGAATAATTTGAGATATAGCACAAATATTTTACTATCAGGTCTATAACTCCACACAAAGAATTATTATAGAGGTAGACCCACACGATCAACATGGAGCAAGGAATCATTTGACATAGGTATTCCATAATGGTGCCAGGGAGACACAAACTTTACTGTATTATGTTGGTGGGAGTATCACTCCTAGTTGAGCCCTATTGCACTAACAGAATTCCCAAATTCCTTTTATGCTCAAAGATGTAGAAATTTACCAATGTACTGCATAGGCTAGGGTTTTCAAGGTCTCAATGACAAAGGAGTGTCAAGTGCCATAGCTTTCTAATATATTGAAGAGATTCCAACAATAGCACTCGCCCAAGTATTTCACAACATTGAGGAGGATAAACAATACCATTAGCCCTACTACCCAATTCCCTAGTACGTGAGAGTGATCTCTCCAAGTGTTCTTCTTGACGTACTATAGCGACAAAATGACTTTATATTTATGCAAAGATAGTTTCAGGTGTGCCTATAAGGCTTCATTTACAACCTAGGGTATGTGGAAGACAAGTCCATATACAAGTGTTGTATGATGCAGTACTACTTCAATGGGTACCAATAGAGGTTACAAGGGTGTTCAACCCAATGATGTCATTTGTATTTTTTATATGCATTCTCCCCAACCACAAATTTACACATCAAACAACAGATCTTTGTTATTTAATGACGTCAAACACATCTCTAGACTAAAAAAATCTATTAAAATTTGGATGCATGTTAGTTAAAGAAAGAGCTCTAAATTCTAATACAACTTTTAGTGTTCGTTGACCCTAAAAACTTGAAACATAAACTAGGTATACAAAGACTATAAATGCTAAAAAGCATCTACAAGAAACAAACAAAATGAAATATGAAAAATGTATCATTGTATTATTGATTACAAGAAGGAAAGTAATGTTCACTTGCCTCTTACGGTGGGGCAATCTTTCACTAAGCAAAGCTCCAATTACAACAATACTCGACAAAAACATTCCATGGCCTCCTGGATATTTAATTAGATTATCAATAGAAAAACCTTTAACTACTTATGGTTCCATCATTGATGAGTACCAAACTCCCAGTGGACCTTGGTGGCTGTGGAAAGCAAGGAGTAGGGCCGTGTAACAGAGATTGCAGGACTGTCAACAGCCTAAAGGAAAGGGCTGCAGTGGGGCTATTGTTGACAGCTGTAACAAAGGGCTGTAGAAGGACTGGTTTCCAAGGACAGCAACAGCAAGTACATTTGTATACTTACTACATTTTTTGGGCAGATGAGAGCCTAAGGATTTGGCCTCAACCCTAGGTTATTGGTCAAAGGATTGATCTCATTTATTGGCATTGTACTAGGATTCTGAAGTGTCATGATCCCTTGTACAGGAACCCTATGGTTTTCTTAATAAAGGACTGATAAGGAACAGGATTTGGGCATTAAACTCTTGTGTACTATCATTGATCTGATTGCTGTTATATTTCTTCTGTGCAAGTTGTTTTGAAGTTAGGCACTGCTAATGTGTTTATGTTTCTAGCTAAGGCATAGACAAGATCTGGGGTGTGTGGAAAATTCTAACACTAAAGGATTCTCTAGATAAATTAGATGTGGAGGATTATATAGTGCAAAGGAAGATGATTGAAGAAATCCTAAGGATCTCCAAAAAGAATTCAAAAGAGTTGATGAAGGCTCTAGAGAGGCAACGGTAGATAGATATTAAAACTGCATCAAAGCTGGTCTAAATTTAGAGCAAAATGGAAAGAATCAATAAGGAAATGTACCCAATCAAAGATTGACTCGGATGATGATGATAAAATTAGCCATTCATAGAACACCATAGATCAATTATGTCAGTGGGAAGTCTTGCTATTATGTACCCTCCCGTTGGGATTCTGGTTCATGGTGGACAATAAAAGTATGATTTTCATAAAGGTCTGTGATTTTTATTATTTGTTTATTTTATGTTTAAGTTTACCAAAGTTAGAAAAGCCAGTCATTTAGTAAGATTAATAGCAACAGTCTGCAGTAGGTATCAGTAGTTTTGGACAACTGTTGAGAAAAATAGTTTTGCAATGGTGCCAATCAAATTGTACAAACGAAAGTATTTCTTGAGATCAATAGATTTGGTGTCAATAAAAAGAACAGAAAGCCTTTCAGATTTATGTTGATGATTTGTATTAGATCAAAATATTTGTGCAGTTAGATGTAACCATAGTTTTCAAAACCGTTTTGAAAAACCGGTTACCGGTCTAACCGGCCGGTTAGCAAGGCCGCCGGTCTAAACTGGCCAAAAAACCCAGTTGGGAAGGCCATTTCGCCAATTTTTTGCCCTAACCGGTGAAAACCAGCCGGTTTGCATCAAACCGGCCGGTTCTGTCCTAAACCGGCCGGTTTTAGGCATGCCCACCATAACTTGCAAAAAGCGTATTTCTGATTGTGGTTTAGAGGTTTTGGGGGGAACTAAGGGTGTTTTCCCTCCAAAAACACCCTCTCCAAGCCTATAAGAGGCCCCTCTCACTCTCATTTGTCTCACACAACTGATTTGGAGTGTTTGTGAGTTTGTTTGTGAGCTTGGAGAGTGTTGAGCTTTTGCTGAAGTAGTCATCTTGGAGTTGGAGTTGGAGCTATTTTGGAGATAGTGTGTAGCTGTCAGTTGAGTTGCCATCTTCAAGAGGAGGCTAAGGAAGCTAGTTTGCATTTCCAGATAAGGATTTGCACTTGAAAATTCCTCATTTGACTGCTGTCCATGAATTAATTTTTTTTATGTGTTATAAACTTCTCACTTCTATGATCTACCATCCAGGTAGTCATCATGCCTCCAAAAGCCAGAGATACTGCATGGGCTCATTGTGATATGATTGATGGCAAAATGATCTGCAAATATTGCCAAAAATCCATTCAAGGGGGTATTAACAGGTTCAAGCAACACTTGGCTGGGATAGGAGGCCATGTAAAGCCATGTGAAGCACCAAATGAAATAATAGGGCATATTAGGGCAGAATACCTTCAGAAGTTTGAGACTCAAGTCACTGAACCAATAGAGAAGTTTGTGATTGCAAAGTTTGGGAGTCGAGACTCAACCGAGTTTGATCATGATGACTGAGACTCATGAGAAGTTTCAACTTCAAGTGATAATGTTGATCACTATTATAGTATTACTATTATCATATATGTAGAGTCTAGACTGGTGTCTTGTAGTAGGCCATTGGCCCCATAGTTTGTAGGCTTTGTTTTTGCACTCTAGAGGCCATTTAGAGCCTCATTGCTTATGTATTTTGTCGATGATATGTATTGCACTCGGTGCCATTTTGATATATTCACCTTTACATGGTATATAAATGAGCAATCTTTGCATATTTTGTCTCTATTGGCTTGGAATCATGGTTTTAAATCTTAAAAATAGTTTTTTTCATTAAAAAATAATTATTTAATGTATTTTTCTAAAACCGGTTCTTTTAGACCAAACCAATCCCGGTTAGACCGGTTCCGGTTGGTAAACCAATTCATTAGGTGGACCGGTCCGGTCACCGGTTCCGGTTTTAAAAACTATGGATGTAACTGATTAATATTTAGATGACTCTAAATCTTCCACGAGGGGAATGAAGACCTGTATATTTCATCAAAGAATTTTTGCAAATATTTTCAGTGAAAATTCATGACCCATCAAATGATAGAAGTTCATCTTGGAGAAATTTAGCAAACATAAAAAGAGAGAAATAAAATTAGAGTCAGTATATCATAAACCAAAAGATGTCGGGAAAAATTAGAGTCAGCATATAATAAACGGACCATGTGGTTGAAATGTTAACAAAACAAGTTTCAAATTCTGGATATAAATGAAACTTATCTGTATATTTTCATCCAATATTGTTTATAATGAAGTTTGGCTAAAGAACAAGGGTACTATAAAGTATAAATCTTCAAATTCTGGATATAAATGAAATGCGTCTGAATATTTTCATCCAATATTGTTTATAATGAAGTTTGGGTAAAGAACAAGGGTACTATAGACCTTACTTCAAGACCTTCACTGTTCAAGGCCATTGAACGTGCTCTCTGGTCAACTTCATTCCGATCATCAATTCCTGTGAAAATACGTCTGCCATTTCTGCTTGCAAATCCTTCATTGCCTTCTTCCCTTGTCGTTGTCTCTGTGCTACCTGTCCCATATGGATTTTTGTCACTCTCTTCCAATAATGATGCAGGAGTCATTCCCCGCCGCTTCAGCTCCTTCATAAACAAAGTCTCTGGAGGTTCTTCACCTGCATTCCTTAGAATAACTCAGCTATGAAATGAAAGAAATAGGTAGCAAGGAAACAGTAGGCCATAATTTATATTTCTTAGAAAGGAATCTAGAACATGTTGAAAAAAGATTTAAAGCTACTTGGATGAGAACAACAAATAGCTAGCATATAGAGACAAACAAATAGCCCAGAATTTGGACGGGGTCAGCATAGCAGTCGACAGATGAATACCAATCAGGAGCTATGCATTAAAATCCCAATGTGCCATATCACTGCATATACAACATAGGACCTAACCATATAACTGGACATGTACAGTGATGGAGAGTATAAGTTCAAGATATGACAAGATGGGATAATTTTATTAACGTCCAATGAATGACCATGAAAGTAGGTCCATTGGACTAACGGAGTACCATCCATGACACACAAAGTAGGGGTCCTGCAGCAGCTCCAAAATCTAAGCTAATGAGCCAATAAGTAAAAATAAAGATCTAAGAGCAAAGCCACAGATAGCTAAGTGGTTAGTTCCAGAGGGAAAGAAGAAATAAAAGAACACGAGTGAAAACTCCATTAAACTTACAATGATTCCCTTTTCTTTGGTTGCAGAAAAGGACTATAAGTAGAAAAATTAATATTATGGAAATATTAAATATATCAACAGATGTTAATGAAACCACGGAAAAAATTATAAAAAACAGTATCACTTGTGCATCAAAATCACAAAGACCAAACAAGAGTAATTATATAGAAAAAAGTGGCACAAGATATATGCTCCTCCTCCAATTCTACAATTTTACCAAAATATAGCAACCCTAGTGAGCTAAGTATCTTCATTGACTGGAACCCTAGTTCTTACAAAAAACCACAACACCAAACTCATTATGCAATACTCCAGGAAAGTTGAAATACTCACTCCCTGTAAAGGCAAACTATAGATAGCCACCAAAGCAACTCAGCATTTTCTGTACAAAGAGAAAGCTTCAAGTTTGGATGAGGTGTGAATGAAAAAAGTGGCACAAGATATATGCTCCTCCTCCAATTCTACAATTTTACCAAAATATAGCAACCCTAGTGAGCTAAGTATCTTCATTGACTGGAACCCTAGTTCTTACAAAAAACCACAACACCAAAATCATTATGCAATACTCCAGGAAAGTTGAAATACTCACTCCCTGTAAAGGCAAACTATAGATAGCCACCAAAGCAACTCAGCATTTTCTGTACAAAGAGAAAGCTTCAAGTTTGGATGAGGTGTGAATGCAAAATATGTATTCAGACAACTGAAAATTGAAACTAACACAAGATCAAGAAAAAGAATGCATAGAACCATTTATTCATAATAAGAAAGTATATGCAGATCATCTTCCACAAAGAGAGAGCAAGAATTATAAGATGTATCTTGAACATGACCCCGTAAATAGGTAGATCAAATGTACAAAAGGCAATATAGTAATGGCCCTTATCATAACTCCAATCAACCCTGGAAATAGGCAGATCAAAAATTGTACAAAAGCTAGCATAAAAATAGTCCTTATGACGATACCATGTCAAGAATTGTAATATCCCAAATCGGAAATTCTTGACTAATTTTGCAGAAATCCAACTCAACCAAATTTCTCCATAAAATTACCATACATTCAACAAAAAATTGTCATGTAATAATATAATCACTAAAATAAGGCAAAATAACAACAAGGTGAACAAGAACAATCTCAACTTTTCTTATAATAGATAAACTGGGGTTACATGCATATACAACCAAAATTGCTGAGATGAAGGTTGGCCTCCAAGATAATTTGCTGCACTACACCGGCCCTCCAAACTGACATGAACTGCACTGCTAAGCTCTCCTCTTAATTTTGGGTGAATTCACCCAAAGGAGATGGGTACTCGCCCAATCTCACTCAATCACCCGAGGGTTTCCGTCCTGGGGCTACACATGAAGGAGAGAATCGGGTTCTCAAACCTCTCATACAAGAAGAAGATCAAATCCAAGATGTCCTCTAATGGCCTTCTCGTCCTCTTTTATAGGTCTGATGGACCCCTTTAGAACCTCCTATTTTATTATTATTTTAATCATTGAGCACATTTCCCTCCTTTATTTCAATTAAAATATCTTTTTAATGTGGGAAAATGGTAACTTGGCCACCATGCCTTCTCAAGCCCACTGAAACTCACTTCTTTAGATCTTCTCGTTCTGTTTCCAACGAGCTATTACAGTAAGGTGTTCTGTCAAGTATTCCTCCCGACATGCCACCTTAAGCGTAATTAATTGAGTCAGGCTCATTAATAACTTTGTTTTTTGAAAGTTGTCAGAATACAACGGAACAAAAGGCCAACTGTGCGGATGATGGAATATACCAAGCGAATGCCATCGAACCTCATAAAAACTCCTCAAAACCCCTCCAAAAGCCCCTGGGCCCACTGATAGAGTAAAGGTTGATGTGACCAAGCTGCCTCCAACCCTCGAAGTCCATCCTGACCACGTCGTAAGGGAAACCAGAAAAATGAACATGACAAACCCTTCCGCCCCAAGATTTCTTTCCCTCAAGCAATCTATATCTGTTGACCAACCTGGCAATCCAGTGGAACTAGGAATCAATACCTGGATCCCATAAAAACCACTAAGTGATACCATACCTCTGTGCCACCCAACCAAGAACGGATCCCTTAATGCCCGGATCCCAGACTAAACTTTGATTCGTCCTACCATCAACAGATCCTCTTGGATCCCAATGCCACCATGTCCAATCATCAGCACCCCTATCCCATGGCTCTAGTGCTCTATCTCCAACTATAGTTGTTGCTCCCTCCACCGAGTACCAACTCATCACCCCTCTCCAACCTAATGCATGGACACCTATGTAAGGGACAAGTCTACTAGGTTGATATTGGTCCTTGCTCCACTCATGATGCTCTGCCTGGTCAATCAACAAGATTTGTCTAAGGAAACCTGCCCCTCCATTTATAATATGCAAAAGTGGGCAAGATGTGCTACAAGCCTTGTCTATGTACTCTTGGAGAGGGCTATGGCTTGGAAATACTACAACTCCACTGGCCACCACTGCACCTATTTGCACCTCATCAATGGGTAGGCCCAAAGATGGATTCACCACCATCTCCAACAACTCCTCCATCCTCTGATTGAAAACTCCACGCTCCTCCCGTCTACTAGCCTCTTGCAAAACTACCCTGTCAAGCTCCAACACCTCCTGATGACAAGTGTCTGCACATACTACCACCCTGCTAGTTGTCTGTACATTTGTCCACTCCTCGCCCATGGCTGGCCCAAAGGACTGTTGCTCATCCTCCCCCAACATGGGCTCAGCACGAACCACTTGTTGACCCTGTCACGCAAACTAGTCATATCATCCTCCTTATCTGACCCACTCTCCTCTATGCACTCACCATGTTGAATCACCAACCGATCTCGCAAGTCTGCTCCCTAGACAATCTGTTGCTCAACATACTCCTCCAGCTCACATGGATGCATATCTAGGACTATTGCCAACAAATCCACATGAATGTTCATGCTCCTCAAAGGTATCCTCGTAAGAACTCATGGGCTAAACTAGAAAAGAAGAATCCTCATCCGAAAAGTCAAAAGGACCCTCCTCCTAATCTACCTTTGCCATCTCCTCAGTGTTACTCAAGCATGAGTGTTCAGGTTCCTTGCAAATGAAGCAAAAGACCCTTCCTCATCAACTCATTCTTGTTGCATGGTTGGTCACCACCAATCCTCCGCAACTCCTCCTAGGTCAATCATCTCCTGAACAAACCAATGTTCTGCTTAACCAACCTTTTGGTTAGTTCATAAGCAGCAGGTGAGACCAATTTTTCTCTCCTCCACATGGCCAACAATCTAGACTGCAACCTCCTGCAAATGGCATCATGGCCTCCCATACATGAGGATAAAATGGACTGCATGTGTGTTATGACTGTGTCAGGATGATCTTTCCTAATTCTAAAGAAGCATTGGAACATCTGCAGGATCAAATGGTCACACCCCAACTCAAACATGAGGACATAAGATCTAACCAAGACCATGACTTCTAGAATCTCTAACCTCTTTCCAAAGGTAGGGCCCTCACTATTATCCAAATCCTAAAAAGTCTCCACTATTAAACTAAAGACTCTCCTCTTTATATCATCACTGTAAGGAGGTATAGGTGCAGTGAACATCATGATACTACTGAGACAAGAAGCAACTGGAAGTTTGACCCCTACACAAGGACGCTCCAAAAATTTGTGTTGTATGAGAGCAAGCACAGCTGGTTTTAGAGCCTGTTGACCACTGGAGTGGCACTTGATGATTATATGAAGACTCCATGCCCAAGGATGATCCAGAGAACACTTGTACCATTAGATATCATCAGTCAACAGAGTTTTTTAACTCTACTTCTATCTTCTCATCATCTTTCTTGTACCCAGATTCCACACCCTACGGGGAATTGTAATAAGTGATACTAGTAATTATGAGTTTTTGAGTCTGTAACAGGCCTAGGATGTTGGGACTCGATCAACAAACGAGTACACCTTGGAGTGTTTTTTTATCTGGTTAATAATCCCTTCTTTTTCAGAGACGGATAATTTTCTGGGTTTTTTCACTCTGTTTTTTACCCCAGAGCCGGGGTGACGGTTTGAAGGTTGAGCCCCTAACACATCTTAGTGTCTAGAGTCGATGTATATTACCATACTAAATCACACAAAAAATTTCGTGGAATTTGGCTAAGTCTAAGTAGGATATTTTAATAATTAAAAATTTCCCGCAAAACGGGATTTTTTAATTATTTTCTATGTAATGGTGTAAATAAGTGGCCTTAGGAAATGTCTGGTGCATGTGACTACTTGAAATTCATCCTCAGAGACCCAACATTATCCATAGTTTTAAAAACCGCTCAGAAAAACCGGTAACCGGTCAAACCGGCCGGTTAGCTAGCTAGCCGATCCGAACCGGCCTAAAAACCCAGTCAGACCCTTCATTTGCTCGATTTTTGGCCCTAACCGGTGAAAACCGGCCGGTTTAGGACAAAACCGGCCGGCTTGTTACAAATCGGCCGGTTTTGTCTTAAACCGGCCGGTTTTAGGCACAACCACCATAAAGTTAAAAAAACATGTTTTTGACTGTGTTTGAGGGGTTTTGGGGGGGGACTAAGGGTGTTTCAACCCTAACAATGTTGGCAATTAATGGTAATGTTAAATTCTTAAAGTAAAAGTGACATTTCCTTTAATTTTCATTTTCATCCTTTTACTTAAATTTTTAACATTACCATGAAATGACTCAGGATGTTTGAGAGTGGTTTCGACCTCATTGGATTTCATATGGAGAAACTAGAATTTTAGATTTCACTCAAAATTCAGCAGACTTAATGGTTTTCAGGATTTCATGGTTTGGGGGTAAACAATAAATGCAATTAGAGCTCCAAATGATAAGAAAAACTCCTGATCTAGATCCCATTGTGTTGGACGATATTGATCCAACATCAGAATGGGTGGAGGAGACTGAAGAACCTGTATTTGAGGCTGATTTTGATATCGACATGGCTTTGGCGGGGGATGAAGCAGATTATGTGGTGGCATCAGAACCAGGATCAATAGCGGCATCAAGGAAAGGCAAGGAACCAATGGAAGGCACTAGTCATGCAGGTCGACAAACTCGTGCTTCCATTAGGTCCACTTCTATTGTCATTGGTGGCATTGATACTGAGGTTGCAGATCAGGCTGAGGCATCCTCAGACTCTGAACCAGATGATGTCTATGTAGCTCCTGATGATGATCTTGTGTCTACTACTAGTAGTGGTAATGAACTTGATGATTGATCATGTGTATACTGTAGACTTGTAGTAGGCCAATGGCCTCATAGCTTGCAGCAATGTTTTTGGACTTTATAGGCCATTTAGAGCCTCATTTGTTATGTATTTTGCTATTTTGTTGATGATATGTATTGCACTCGGTGCCATTTTGATGTATTCACCTTTACATGGTATATAAATGAGCAAACTTTGCATATTTTGTCTCTATTGGCTTGGAATCATGGTTTTACATCTTAAAAATAGTTTTGTTTCATTAAAAATTAATTATTTAATGTATTTTTTTAAAACCGGTTCGTTTAGACCAAACCAGTGCCGGTTAGACCGGTTCCGGTCGGTAAACCGGTTCATTAGGTGGACCGGTCCGGTCACCGGTTCCGGTTTTAAAAACATTGACATTATCCTAGGACCCACTTTAAGGGTCAAAAAATGACTTATAGTCTCTCAAAAGCCGGTTTTCCTAGTGACAATGGCAAAAAATGAGAAAAAATTCAAGAAGTGAAAAATTTTATAAATTTTTCCAAAGTCAAAATAAGTAAAATTTTGACATGGAAATAAAAGGGAATATCAAGGGTAATGTGGCAGCCATGTGGGGCCCACCACATGGAGGAAAGTCAAAGTCAAAGTTCCAAATGCAAGTCAAAGGGAGTCAAAACTTAAATGGGTCAATGTTGAGTTAAAGAGGCAACGTTGAAATGTTACATATGGCTAAAGTTTAAATATTCTGATTTATTTCAATATGTTGGTGCACATTAAAGTTAGTGGGGGACAAGCAATGACATGGCAGCCACATTGGAAAATCATTAAGGCCAAGTAGCAGTCAACGCTACCAGCCCACATGAGGATATACGCACAGCAATTAAGGTTACACGCTGGCAGCCACGTGCAGTTCATTACAGCACTCTACAGGCAGTTATATGTTGATGATAAGATGGCAGCCACATTGGAAAATCATTAAGGCCAAGTAGCAGTCAACGCTACCAGCCCACATGAGGATATACGCACAGCAATTAAGGTTACACGCGAGCAGCCACATGCAGTTCATTACAGCACTCTACAGGCAGTTATATGTTGATGATAACACACAGATTTATGCACATGCCACTAAAGAATTCCACACAGCAAGAGTTTTAACCCATGGTTTTGTTAAAGTTTGAGTGGGGACAGAACTGCCACATGGGACAGTTCTTGTCTCCCACTAACAGCCAATCACAAGAAGATATACAGAGCATCAACGCTGGCAGATTTTTCAGTGTATACGCAGGCCTGATTTGGAGGATACGCAGAGGATGGTTTACTCATTATTTTGCTGGCATGTTGACTGTGAATTTACGTAAGTTATTTAAGAGACTTGTCCCCCTTTGTTTGCAGTCCTTTCTACACATGGCCAGCAAGAGGACACGCTGATTCTCAAGGGAGATTGTTATGAATATAATTCATAACAAGTAAATAAATAAAATAAATGTAAATATTAAATAATCAAGTAGTGATCATGTTAAGAAGTCATTAAGTTAAGTGAAAAGGCATGTCTAAAAGACATGCCTAATCATGAAAGGTCACCTGCTAAAGTATTGATGTCGAATTCCCAAATCCAAAATAGTTTTTTTTTTACTGGAAAACTAAAGAATTACACGTTAATCAGATTATACAGGTGGATTTCGTACTGGAGGTCCCACTTACCAGACCAATCTCCGCCGGTCCCACTTTGACTTTTCTACTCCCCGAGCGCTTCAATCTCCACCATTGATCTCATTACCCAAATCCAACAGATGTGGCACGATAAATAGCACGATAGATAATAGGTCAAGAGCGCATGAGATAAGTGGTTTCCCCATGCTACATGTCGCCCTCTTAGGTTAGTCGCGCGACTTAGAAAAATACCATTTGCCATTTTTATACCACGCGATATACCATTTATTGTTTGGAATACTGCCCACGGTTCCCAATACGATATATTATGAAAAAGGTTTAGCGCTTAGTCTATGGACTTGAAATATAACCCTTCATGCTATTTAACTGATATTTTCAATAAAACGCATAAATGGAAGAACAATACCCGGTTAGGTTCTAGAACGCAGATTACAAAGAAATTTCTGCACCAGGAACAATACGTACACACCAAACTTAAATCAATTATTCAAGTAAATATGAATTACAGAGTCTTGGCCCTCTCAGCTCGATTACATCAGTTTGTCTGACCTCTGTTTCTTTTACTCTCAAAAAAGCCCCTCTCTCCTCTCGCTACCTCTCTCCTTTCTATCATTACATTTTTTCCTCTTTAATGGATCAAATCCTATTCTAACTTTAATTGACAACTCAATCTCTATTTTTATCAGTTCAACAATTAAATCCATATTATCAAGCTTTGATACACCCCTATCCTAAAACTTATCTCCTATTCTAAAAATAATACAATGTTCTAATTATTACAATAATTGAAGTAAAAATAAATTCGAGAGATCCAACCCTCTCTACTAAAAATTGATTTGACCACTTAAGTTGATGAAATTCATTTCATGTTAGTCACAACATGTGAACATACAATCACATTGCTAGCTAAGTCCGAATGCTCCTGCATCAGACTCCCAAGGAAGAAAAGAATCATTCATACTTCTGTAATTCTGCTGCATCCTCCATTGGCTGTCCCTTCCATTTGACTAGATACTGAAAATAAACTTGTCCTCTGGTTCTTTTGGATACTCTTTTCTCCAAAACAGCTTCCACCTCTTTCTTGACTGTCTTTGGCATTTGTTCTTCCCGATTTAAAGTCTAAACTTCATCTTCTGTAGGTTCATCCTATAGCTCTGACTCTGTCTCTTTGTATGGATACAAATCTGCAACATTGAAGATAGGTGATATTCCAAGCCCTTCTGGCAATTCAATTTCGTATGCATTGGTTGAAAACTTTCTCACAATTCTGCATGGCCCTATCTTTTTTATCTTTAATTTGTTGTAAGTCCCAACAAGAAACTTTATTTCCTCAAGTACACCATCACTAGATCACCCACTTGGAATTCTTTTTCTCTCCTCTTCATATCAGCTCTCTATTTGTGTTTGCCACTGCTTTCCTGCAATCTGTCTTTGACATATTCCTGTAGTCTCTGCATCTGCTTTGCAAACTCTTCAGCCTTTGCACTTCTTGTCTCCTGTTTGCCCAAATTTCTGAGCTCTACACGCCTCTTGGATTCATTCCAAAAACAATCTGGAATGGACTCATCCCAGTACTCCAGTTTGGAGTATCATTATAAGCAAACTCAGCCTGAGCAAGTGCTAAATCCCACTGCTTAGGATTTTTATACACTAAACTTCTCAATATGTTTCCCACACTTTTGTTTACATACAATCACATTGCTAGCTAAGTCCGAATGCTCCTGCATCAGACTCCCAAGGAAGAAAAGAATCATTCATACTTCTGTAATTCTGCTGCATCCTCCATTGGCTGTCCCTTCCATTTGACTAGATACTGAAAATAAACTTGTCCTCTGGTTCTTTTGGATACTCTTTTCTCCAAAACAGCTTCCACCTCTTTCTTGACTGTCTTTGGCATTTGTTCTTCCCAATTTAAAGTCTAAACTTCATCTTCTGTAGGTTCATCCTGTAGCTCTGACTCTGTCTCTTTGTATGGATACAAATCTGCAACATTGAAGATAGGTGATATTCCAACCCCTTCTGGCAATTCAATTTCATAAGCATTGGTTGAAAACTTTCTCACAATTCTGCATGGCCCTATCTTTTTCATCTTTAATTTGTTGTAAGTCCCAACAAGAAACCTTTCTTTCCTCAAGTACACCATCACTAGATCACCCACTTGGAATTCTTTTTCTCTCCTCTTCATATCAGCTCTCTATTTGTATTTGCCACTGCTTTCCTGCAATCTGTCTTTGACATCTTCCTGTAGTCTCTGCATCTGCTTTGCAAACTCTTCAGCCTTTGCACTTCTTGTCTCCTGTTTGCCCAAATTTCTGAGCTCATACACACCTCTTGGATTCATCCCAAAAACAATCTGGAATGGACTCATCCCAGTACTCCAGTTTGGAGTATCATTATAAGCAAACTCAGCCTGAGCAAGTGCTAAATCCCACTGCTTAGGATTTTTATACACTAAACTCCTCAATATGTTTCCCAGGCTTTTGTTTACTACCTCGGTCTGCCCATCTGTTTGAGGGTGATATGTTGAACTGAAACTAAGGTTGGCACCTAGTTTCTTCCAAAGAGTTCTCTAGAAATGCCCAACAAACTTTGTATCCCTATCAGACACAATACTTATAGGCAATCCATGTAACCTTACAACTTCTTAAAAAAACAGATTAGCAATATGTGTTGCATCACTAGTCTTTTTGCATGCAATGAAATGTGCCATTTTAGAAAATCTATCTACCACAACATAAATGGAATCATTTCCTCTTTGAGTTTTAGGTAATCCCAAAACAAAATCCATACTAACTGCATCCCATGGTCAGTCTGGTATTGGTAATGGCTGATATAATCCTATATTTTGGCTTCTCCCCTTAGCATGCTGACAAATCCTGCACTTCTCAACAAATCTCTTAACATCAGTTTGCATCTTTGGCCAGTAGTAAAAAGCATTTACCTAAGCAAAGGTTTTGTCTTTTCCAAAGTGTCCAAATAACCCTCCATTGTGTTTCTCCTTGATTATGTTTTCCCTTATAGAACATTTGGGAATACACAGTTTGTTACCTTTAAACAGTAAACCTCCTTGATAAGATAATCCAACCACTGGCTTCTATTATGACCTGCTAGATTTCGTACAACTACATAAATATCTTTAAATTTTGCATCATCTTTATACATATCAACCATTTCTTCAAATCCTACAACACCAAATTTTAATTCTTGCACAATGAAATTTACCCTGCTCAAAGCATTTGCAACTTTGTTCAACTTACCACTAGTATGTTTAATCACAAAAGTAAAACTCTACAAAAACTCTACCCACTTGGCATGCTTCTGGTTCAATTTTGGCTGGTTGTTTATGAACTGTAATGCATGATTGTCAGAATACAATACAAACTCCTTTGGTAGCAAATAATGTCTCCATTTTTTTAAAGCTTGCACAATAGCATAAAATTCTTTGTCATAAGAGGAATATTTCTTCTTAGCTTCATTTAGTTTCTCACTAAAGTATGCTATTGGTCTCTATTCCTGACTTAAAACTGCTCCAATTGCAACTCCACTACCATCAGTTTCAACTTGGAAAACTTTTCCAAAATCAGGGAAAGCTAAAACTGGTTTTTCTGTAATTTTCTTGTTCAGCAACTTAAAATTTCGGTCGGTTGCTTCTGTCCACTTGAATGGTTGATTAGTCTCTTTGATTGTTTCAATAATTGGTGCACAAATCTAACTGAACCTTCTGATAAATTTTCTATAGAAACTTGCAAGACCATGAAAGCTTCTTACCTCAAATATGTTTCTTGGGGTTGGCCAGTTCCAAATTGCTTGGACTTTCTCTAGATCCATTTTTAGACCTTCTTTAGAAACTACAAATCCCAAATAGATTAACTCTTCTTTCATAAAACTGTATTTCTTCAGATTTATTAGCAGTTTCTCTTTCTGCAAAGTTCTCAAAACCAACTTAAGATGCTCCAGATGTTCCTCTTTGCTTCGACTGAAAACTAGAATATCATCAAGGTAAACAATGACAAACTTGCCTGCATATTCCTTCAAGACTTCATTCATCAATCTCATGAATGTGCTGGGTGCATTAGTGAGTCCAAAAGGCATCACTAACCACTCATACAACCCACTATTTGTTTTAAATGCAGTCTTCCATTCATCTCCTTCTCTAATCCTTATTTGATGGTATCCACTCTTCAGATCTATTTTAGTAAAATACTTTGACCCACTTAAACAATCCATCAAATCATCCATGTGTGGTAAAGGAAATCTATACCTGATAGTAATCTTGTTTATGGCTCTGGAATCAATACACATGCGCCATTCACCACCTTTCTTTGGACTGAGTACTATTGGTACAGCACATGGACTAAGGCTCTCTCTGATTAATCCCTTATCCATCAGTTCCTGCACTTGTCTCCCAACTTCTGCATTTTCTTGAGGAGTTAACCTGTATGCTGCTTTATTTGGCAAACTTGCTCCAGGTATTAGATCAATGTGATGACTAATACTCCTGATTGGTGGTAATGCATTTGGCAACTCATCCACAATAATATCAGCAAAATCATTCAATAGAGTTTTGATTTCTTCAGATAAATCATCTAAGTTTGTGGAAGTCAAAATTACCTTAGGTCTCCTTATGACAGCAAAATGTATCTTTTCATCCTTCTTGACTTCTTGTAGCAGTTCTTTCCCACTTATCAACATAACATTGTTTCCAAGCGCTTCTTTGCCTGCTTCATCCTTCAATGGCAGCAGTGTGTGTTTATTTCCATCCTTCTCTAGAGTGTAAGTGTTTCTTCTCCCATCATGCATAGCTTTCCGATCAAACTGCCAAGGTCTTCCCAGCAATATATGACATACATCCATTGGCATTACATCACATAATATCACATCCTTATAAGTACCAATCTAGATCTCTACCTTGCATTGTTCTGTCACAATAAGCTGATGTCCTTTTTGCAGCCACGATACTTTGTAAGGAGTAGGGTGTACTGTTTTCACTAATCCTAACTTGTCCACCATTTTTGTAGAAACAAGGTTATCAGTGCTTCCACTGTCAATTATCACTTTACAGCATTTTCCTTTGGACTTGCATGTAGTTCTGAATAGATTCTTTCTCTGAGTTGGCTCTCCTGTCTCTTTTTCTGCTTTAAGCAATACCCTTTTCAATAACAAGGATTCTCCTACTTCGGGTGGTTCTTCTTTACTTGCAATTTGAGGATTTTCTTCCTTTGCCTCAGCCACATTCACATTCTGCTAATTTGTTGCTTTATTATGAGGACAGTCCCATGATCTGTGTCCCCATTCCCCGCATGTGTAACACCGAATTTCTCTTCCTCGGCCTCTTCCTCTGGGTGCAAATCTCCCTCTACCAGAGTCTCCTCTCTGTGGTCGTCTACTACTTGAACCTCCTGCTTCACCCTGAGAATGCTGGAATCTTAATCTAGTAGTTCCTCTACCTCTTGCTGGACCTCTTCCTCTATTCCTCTAATTTTGCTTCCTCAACATCTTCTCCTTTGCCTTCAAAGCTGCTTGATAGGCATCACCAATTGTCTTTAGACTCAACACACTGATTTCATCTTGTATGTCATATTTCAAGCCATTGATGTATCTGGCTACCATTTCTAAGTCATCCTCTGCATATCCTGCTCTAATGCTTAGCTTATAAAACTCTTTCGTGTATTCTTTGACAACCATTCCTTTTTGCCTCAAATTTTGTAATTGTCTGAAAAGATTTAACTGATAATCTTTTGGCGTGAATTTACCTTTCAATTTACTCACCATTTTATCCCACTGCTTGATCTTGGGCTTCCCCTTTCTCTCTTCGTATGTTTGTATGTCATCCCACCAGATAGCGGCATGGCCCATCAATCTGGTAACTGTAAATTTCACCTTCTTTTTATCATCAACCTCCTCATAGTCGAAATACTTGTCTAATGAACTGATCCATTCCATCAACTCTTCTACATTGAAGTTCCCATCATACAAAGGTATTTCCACCTTTGGTCTTCCACTTGCTTTGGCCAACATTTTGAGAACTTTGATAGCTTCGCTTTCATCCTCTTCTTCTTCCTCAGAAGATTCCTCCGCAGCAGTGACATCTCCTTCATCAGGTGCTTTCCTTTGAGCAGTTTCCATTGTCTCCATCCTTGTACGAGGTGTTGAATCTCTTCTAGCAAAACTGCATTGGCTACAAATCTTCCCCAACCTATGCCAGCTCCTCTTCTAGGTGGCTTCTTTGTTGTAGCATAACCTCATCCTTAGGCTCCGATACCAAATGAAGTGGAATTCCCGAATCCAAAATAGTTTTTTTTTACCGGAAAACTAAAGAATTGCATGTTAATCAGATTATACGGGTAGATTTCATACTGGAGGTCCCACTTACCTGACCAATCTCCGTCAATCCCACTTTGACTTTTCTACTCCCCGAGCGCTTCAATCTCCACCATTGATCTCACTACCCAAATCCAAAGGATGTCGTGCAATATCGCGCGATAACTAGCACGATAGATAATAGGTCGAGAGTGCGCGAGATAAGTGGTTTTCTCGTGCTATGTGTCGCCCTCTTAGGTTAGTCGCACGACTTAAGAAAATACCATTTACCATTTTTATACCACGCGATATACCATTTATTGTTTGGAATACTACCCACGATTCCCAAAACGATATATAATGAAAAAGGTTTAGCGCTTAGTCTACGGACTTGAAATAAAACCCTTAATGCTATTTAACTGATATTTTCAATAAAACGCATAAATGGAAGAATAATACCCATTTAGGGTCTAGAAGATTATATGAAAACTCAATGCCAAAGAATGATCCAGAGAACACTTGTACCATCAGATATCATCAGTCAACAGAGTTTTTTAACTCTACTTCTATCTTCTCATCATCTTTCTTGTACCCACCACACTCTGCGGAGAATTGTAATAAGAAATACTCATAACGATGAGTTTTTGAGTCTGTAACAGGCCTAGGATGTTGGGACTCGATCAACAAACACGTACACCTTGGAGTGTTTTTTTTATCTGGTTAATTATCCCTTCTTTTTCAGAGGCGAATAATTTTATGGGTTTTTCACTCATTTTTTACCCCAGAGTCGGGGTGACGGTTTGAAAGTTGAGCCCCTAACACATTTTAGTGTCTAGAGTCGATGTATATTACCATACTAGATCACACAAAAAATTTCATGGAATTTGGCTAGGTCTAAGTAGGATTTTTAATAATTAAAAATTTCCCGCAAAACGGGATTCTTTAATTATTTTCTATGTAATGTGTAAATAAGTGGCTTTAGGAAATGTCTGGTGCATGTGACTACTCAAAATTCATCCTCATGGACTCACATTATTCTAAGACCCACTTTAAGGGTCAGAAAATGACTTATAGCCCCTCAAAAGCCGGTTTTCCTAGTGACAATGGCAAAAAATGCGAAAAAAAATAAAAAAATTCAACAAGTGAAAAAATTTATAAAATTTTCCAAAGTCAAAATAAGTCAAATTTTGACATGGAAATATAAGGGAATATCAAGGGTGATGTGGCAGCCATGTGGGGCCCACCACATGGAGGAAATTCAAAGTCAAAGTTCCAAATGCAAGTCAAAGGGAGTCAAAAGGGTCAATGTTGAGTTAAAGAGGCAACGTTGAAATATTACATATGGCTAAAGTTTAAATATTTTGATTTATTTCAACATGTTGGTGCACATTAAAGTTAGTGGGGGGCAAGCAATGACATGGCAGCCACATTGGAATATCATTAAGGCCAAGTAGCAGTCAATGCTGGCAGCCCACATGAGGATATACGCACAGCAATTAAGGTTACACGCGGGCAGCCACATGCAGTTCATTACAGCACTCTACAGGCAGTTATATGTTGATGATAACACACAGATTTATGCACATGCCACTAAAGAATTCCACAACCCAGCAAGAGTTTTAACTCACGGTTTTGTTAAACTTTGAGTGGGGACAGAACTGCCACATGGGACAATTCTTGTCTCCCACTAACAGCCAATCACAAGAGGATATCCAGAGCATCAACGCTGGCAAATTTTTCAGTGTATATGCAGGCCTGATTTGGAGGATACGCAGAGGATGCTTTACTCATTATTTTGCCGGCATGTTGACTGTGAATTTACGTAAGTTATTTAAGAGACTTGTCCCCCTTTGTTTACAGTGCTTTCTACACATGGCCAGCAAGAGGATACGCTGATTCTCAAGGGAGATTGTTATGAATATAATTCATAACAAGTAAATAAATAAAATAAATGTAAATATTAAATAATCAAGTAGTGATTATGTTAAGAAGTCATTAAGTTAAGTGAAAAGGCATATCTAAAAGACATGCCTAATCATGAAAGGTCACCTGCTGAGGTATAAAAGAAGGGCCTCATTGTAACATTCATATCACTTGTACAATTTTTATATATTAATAAATTATTATTATTAAATACCTTTGTGTATTTTTACATTCAAGTTTCCAAGCTATCAGTTTTCTTGCTTCAGTATCGGTTTTTATGCTTCAATGGTATCAGAGCCATGGCGCACAGTATAATCATGCGGGTCTTTGAACGTTGTTCGCCGCACAATGTGCCATTACGTTCACATCCTGAACGCATTGAGCAATTTAGTAAAATTCAAGAAACATTTTAGCGATTAGAAAAATCATCTGCAGAAGTTGCAACATGCCTAAAGAAAAATTATGCAGAAGAAGATGATAGTGATGATGAAGAAACGAAACAAGAGGAAGCAAAAGAAGAAGATTTCGATCAAATTGATGATAATGAACATGAAGATAACTACATGATAGATAATGAAGCTTGCAAAAAATTAGACGACTCAGCAAGCTATTATGTTTTGCCTTCACATATAAAAATTAAACAATAGTCTGCCGAGAAAAACAATGATTTAGACGATAGCTACTACCTTACCCCATGTGCTTGCAATAATAGCTCAGAATGAAAATCCACCAATGCGATTAACAGAAACTCTGGGTCCAAAAGAGAGCTGCCTCAATGATACATATTTCGTCCATCAACCTTCTAGCATGACTTGTAGTGTCGCCAAGAAAAGGGGACAAGAGCAAGCGCTTCTAGATATCGAGGAGTACAGATTTGAAATGAATCGACCACTTCTTTTGATCAAATTTGCCATGGAATGGATGAACATGTTAATAAATCACGTCCACATAAACCAGGAATCCGGCGAGGAAACGAAAAAAATCGAATTTAACCTGCATGAGCTTGTGGAGCCTGCTCTAAAACAAGTAGACCCACGATTATCTCAACTACTGTCCAATGGTTATGATGGTCTGCTCAAGCTTTCAAGTACTTTAGAGGAGAAGGCAAAGGAATATGAAGCAGAAATACATGATAAAAATAAGAAATTCAAAGAGCTTTCTGCAATGTTTATGTTAAATGCGCGGATTTCCAGTTGCATCAAACAGCACAATAAAAGGGATAGAGAAAACCCGGAAAAGTTTTTCTCAAATGAGGAGATTTCTAAAATAAAGGAAATATACAGAGACGATGGAGAGAAGATTGTTGCAGACTTGAGGAAGGACGTTTTCCAAACGTGCAGAAGAATCTCAAAAAGATTTTTCGCGAGATGTATCAAAACTTCAAAAAGAATTTGAGATCACAACGTGCTGGTGTGTCCTCGCTGCCCTGTCCTTAATGCCCGCTGGCCAACATATCCACTCCACGTTTCTATTGCAGGCTGACGATTTCCGATGCATATATTCTGCACATTTCAAAAGAGGTGACGGTTAGGTCAAATGATACGTGGTTTAATTTTGTAGACATACGCTCTTTTGGACATATTCATATACTTAAATCATATTATTTAATTAATTTAATTATTAACAAAAAAAATCATAATAATAATATAATTATTGTTATTTATTTATATAAAAAATAATAATATTATTATTATTATTTAAAAATAAAAATAAAAATAGAGTTACAAGAAAAAAAAAAAATTAATCCAAGGGAATTGAAGAGCTATATGACGAGAGGGGATTATACACATCGAGATGGCAGACTGTTAAGTTTAGGTATGTTCTATGCTAGAGCAATTTATTTAATTTTCACGTTATCTTTACCCGATTAGCAATCACATCAGCATTAAAGTAAACTGCAGATAGAACATAGATGTGAATTGCAGAAGACAAGCCAAGACAAAAGGACACAAGATGTGGCGCTAGCCAGGGACAAACCCCACAATGTGGGGAAACCCTTGATCAATTCTTCTTTTATGTTCTTCAAAGTTCAGCAGAGAAAGAGAGAGAGAGATAGTACATTTACAATAGAAGTCAACACTTTGACTTTTGATATCTGCATGAGATCAGTTGAAGACATATAGCTTCAATTGATTCTCTAAGGTGACTCCTTCACCTATCATAGTGATGCCTCTCATTCATTTGCAACACATAACCATGTGACACCATGCTGTACTGTCACATGTGTTAAACCTTGATGACTGAGCTGCTCTCATCTTCATGCTTCCATGGTCTTATTCATCATCAAGCTACTCATGCTCATGATCTCATTCATCATCATGCTGCCCATACATCATGCTGCTCATGATCTCATACATCATTATGTTGCCCATGATCTCATACATCATGTCGCCCATAATCTCATACATCATGCTGCTCATGATCTCATACATCATTATGCTGCCCATGATCTCATACATCATGCTGCCCATAATCTCATACATCATGCTGCCCATACATCATGTTGCTCATGATCTCATACATCATTATGCTGCCCATGATCTCATACATCATGCTGCCCATAATCTCATACATCATGCTGCCCACGCTATCCTTCTGTTGCTTCATTATTTAGTTCATATACATATCAGCCTTAGCTGCTTGCTATGGCTTGCAGCCTAGCAAAGCAGTTAGGCTATAGTTCCAGAATCCTCTACACAAAGATGTTGTCATCAGCTTCCTTGCACACTTCCCATCATGCTCAAACAGTCCTTGAATAGGCTACACTATCACCTACAACAATGTGATAACAGGTCTCTTAGGGCTGCGTATTAACAGTAGCTCTAATACCTTTTCATGACAGCGTTTGAAGCTTCTTCAAGCAACATATAGGTCTGCATATAAATCTTCTTTAGTGTGGCAGATTAGGGCTCCTCAATAGCGGATAGATGAGGTCTCTTGTGACTGCATTTAGGGCTGCTTGGAACAGCATATTGGGCCTCCATTTTAGGGCTATTAGGACAGCGTATTAGGGCCTCCATTGACTGCGTTTACTGTAGCTTACTGCGGCTCATCTTCCACCTTTGACTGCAACTAAGGGTAGCAGATTAGGGCATCACATTATGTCTTCATGAACTGTGTGTAATCCATGTACAGCGTATAGCCTATAAGGTCTCCAAAAATTGCGTTGGATTAGGGCATCATCAAACTAGGCCAACGTATTCTTTTTGTGTCTCTCCTTCTCCAAAAACCCATATCTCCATAAATACTTATCGGAATCGGATGATCTTTAGATCAATCCTACACCTCTTGATGAGAGGGATCCAATAAAAATATCAGCTGCCATAAATAAGTTGACCCACATGGAGTTTGGCCCTAGTTGCCAATTTTAACACTCCCTCTCAACTAGGGAGAACTCCATCCACTGATCCATATGTCCAACTGTACAGTCTCTGCCATCAGTGCCCTGCACTGCTCTGCTCAGCTCTACTCAGTTCTGCTTAGCTCTGCTGGCTCTACTCAGCTCTGTTGGCTCTGCTCTGCTCTGCTCAGCTTTGTTGACTCTAATCAGCTCTACTGGCTCTGCTCTGCTCTGCTCAGCTCTGCTGGCTCTGCTCTGCTCTACTTAGCTCTGCTGAACCATGATGAAGAAGAATTGATCGAGAATGTCTCATACCATTCTCCACTGACCCGAAATCAGTCTCAAAGTGCGTACCACTGGTCCCAGACCGGTCTCAACCAACCCGAAGTCAGTGTCATAGTATGTACCACTCTCACTAGTCCCAAACCAGTCCTCCACTGACCCGAAGTCAGTCTTGAGTATGTACCACTGGTCCCAGACCAGTCTCAACCGACCAGAAGTCAATGTCATAGTAGGTACAACTCCTACAACTGGTCCCAGACCAATGAAGGTCATCCTATCATAGGGAGTACGGTAGATACAGCGATGCGTCCATCGGTACTACTATGGTCCCTATCCTCATTTCCCTGCTCATTGATCAGATGAGAGGTACTTCCCATGAGTCCCAGACTGCATGGGTAGGATGCCTCAACAGGAGAACTTAATCAATCCTATCCTCACAGAAGAACTAATCATCCTGCTACACAATCGCCATGGAGAACACATCATCCAGGCCTCACAGGAGAGCTAATCATCCTGCTACATAATCGTCATGGAGAACACATCATCCAGACCTCACAGGAGAACTAATCATCCTGCTACATAGTCGTCATGGAGAACACATCATCCAAACCTCACAGGAGAACTAATCATCCTGCTACATAGTCGTCATGGAGAACACATCATCTAGACCTCACAAGAGAACTAATCATCCTGCTACATAGTTGTCATGGAGAACACATCATCCAGACCTCACAGGAGAACTAATCATCCTGCTACATAGTGGTATCCAAACAGCTCACTGAAGAGCTTTCGTAACCAGACTGCCTCTCAGGTAGCCATGCTAGCAGCAATATACTCTGCCTCGGCGGTGCTCAAAGCCACCGACTTCTGCTTCCTGCTCATCCAGGATATCGAAGTAGATCCCAAGGAGAACCAGCACTGAGAAGTGCTCTAGTGATCCTCCACACTGCCTGCCCACTCAGCATTTGAAATATTTCGGCAGTGTATCTCAATCCATGAGAGATTGTGCCCTGAAGATATCTCAGAAGATTCTAGGCACCAATCTAGTGAAGCTCAACCAAATATGAGCTCACCATACTAACTGCAAAACATATGTCTGGACGGAGGTTCACCAAGAACATCAACGCGAATGAGTTTATGAAACTCAGAGGCATTTCCCAAATCTGGTCCGACATCACTACCATATAACTTTTGAAAGTTAAGATCCTCGAGGTAGTCACAGACTTGCAGTTTATCTTCCCAAATTCGAAATCCAACTCCCTCTGTCTTCTACAAATGAGAGGGTCTGCACTTGTCAGACATAGGTGCCGGTATGAGAGGTCTATCATCCACAACCTTCGGGTAATGGTTTGGATCGGTTTCACTCCTAGTGAATCTCAGCTTCATCAGACAACTATCAATCCTCTCATACTACGCCCGAGGTGTATTGCTTCAAGCCATAGAGGGCTTTCTTCCACCTGTATACATGAGATACCCAATCATGAGTCTCAAACTCCTCGGGTTGTTCCAAACCTGTGGACCTGCTGCATGAGGGGAAAGGTCCCCTTATAAGATTTTCCTTCAGTACATTTCAGACATGTACTTTCATGCTCATTTTTGAATTCAGGCTTCCTTGTCACCATCTGACTCACAGAGCTCCGGTGCTATGTGTTAATGGACATGGTCCCCAGTGGACTTCCTGTAACTTGATACAACCCTGAACCAGTGTTGCACGAAGCGCCCCCCCCCCCCCCACGGTTCCAAGCCCCGAAGCGCGTCCTGTACGGAAGCGCCTAGGAAGCTTGGCCGGAAGCGGCGCTTCTGAATTCGGAAGCGCCGCTTCGGCATTTTTAGACGCTTCCTGGAAATTTGGAAGCGTTGTATGGAAGCGCCGCTTCCGAAGCGCCGAAGCGCGCTTCATACGACGCTTCGGGCATCGGAAGCGTGGCGCTTCGGAGGAGGAAGCGTACGCTTCCCGACGCTTCCAGAAAAGCTTCCGGAAAAGCGTTTAGAAAATCATTTTTTTTCAATTTTTTTTTTTAATTTTAGGTGAGTTTGCTTGTTGGGGGTGGGTCCACCTTGGGTTAGGGTGACGAATGAAGGCAAAAAAAAATATAAATATAGCAGATGCTCCCTCATGGTAATGTTAAATTCTTAAAGTAAAAGTGACATTCTCCTTTATTTTTCATTTTCATCCTTTTACTTAAATTTTTAACATTACCATGAAATGACTCAGGATGTTTGAGAGTGGTTCCAACCTCATTGGACTTCATATGGAGAAAATAGAATTTCATATCCTATTCAAAATTCAGCAGACTTAACAGTTTTCAGGAATTCAGGATCAATGGGATTGTGGCATTTCATTAGATTATATCAAGTATGAAGGTATGCGATTAGCATTTAATCAAGAGCACCAAGCCCTATATGTACCCTAGTGTTGGTGGTGTTATTGTTGAACTCCTTTGTCACGCGGCACGCCCTTAGCAAAAAATTACCTTTCAATCAAGTCAAAATCATCGATCAAGCATGTTAAGCTTTTTCTACCATATTTTAAGTCTTGAATTAGGTAGTTTGATCAAAATTGGGCAATGTTGACTAATATCCCTAGACAATCGAGGTAGAGGCAAAGGCTAGACAAAAGGAGAAGAATCTAGATTCTAGATGGTTGATGCATCTAAATGGTTGATGCTCGAATAATTAATCATTAATGTACAACGGATGTTATATCTATCTTGATTTATGCAAAAATATGCATGTTTTCATGTCTTCTACAATTAATTTGGTATTTGGGATGTTTGTTTTGAGTATAAATGCAAAAAAATATAAATATATATATATATAGCAGACGCTTCCGTGGACGCTTCGCTTCCTAGATTTTTGGAAAATGACGCTTCGGCGTCCCCGCTTCCAAAAAACGCTTCCGCTTCGTGCAACATTGCCCTGAACTCAGAAACATCTTTGAAAATTCTATTTTCAAAACACGTACCTTTCCATCGACGAGTGCCACCTTGAAACCTTCGACTTCCATTACATAAATGGATACCAGGTTCTTCTTGCAATCAGGTACTAAAAAGAGATTTTGTAATTGAATCAAGTTACCCTCATTCAATTGAGAGGTAAAATTCCCTACACCCTTTTCGAGATAGGTGGCATCGGCTCCAAGTATAATCCATGATTGTTTCCATCTCTACCAAATTAGAGAGTGCACCCTTCTATCCGATGAAGTGCCTTGAAGCACTACAATCAACAAGCCAGATTCCCAAAGAATTTGGGGTTCCTTGTGTCCTAGATGACCTGCATTGCTTATCATTCCTTTGATCATTGAAGATGTCTCTGCCATTCGGACACTCCTTCGCATAATGGCCGAACTTATTGTAACCAAGGCATCCGCCTTTCCTTCCACCCTTAGATCCAAACCTCCCAATGAAGTGATCTTTAGGTAGACCATCATCAGAAACTTTCGCTTCGTCATTCTGATAATATTCTCTGCTTCGACTTCACCCTTAGTGAATTAGAAGAGGGATGATGATCCCATTGATCTTTTTGTCCTGTCCCAACTGTTGTATTTACAATTCACCTCAGCTCTGATTCCATCTTAAGTTTAGGTATGTTCTATGCTAGAGCAATTTATTTAATTTTCATGTTATCTTTACCTAATTAGCAATCACATCAGCATTAAAGTAAACTGCAGATAGAACATAGATATAAATCGCAGAAGACAAGCCAAGACAAGAGGGCACAAGATGTGGCACTAGCCAGGCACAATGTGGGGAACCCTTGATCAATTCTACTTTTATGTTCTTCAAAGTTCAGCAGAGAAAGAGAGAGAGAGAGAGAGATAGTACATTTACAATAGAAGTCAACACTTTGACTTTCGATATTTGCATGAGATCAGTTGAAGACATATAGCTTCAATTGATTCTCTAAGGTGACTCCTTCACCTATCATAGTGTTGCCTCTCATTCATTTGCAACACATAACCATGTGACACCATGTTGTACTGTCACATGTGTTGAACCTTGATGACTGAGCTGCTCTCATCTTCATGTTGCTCATCATGCTGCATCTTCCATGGTCTTATTCATCATCAAGCTGCTCATGCTCATGATCTCATTCATCATCATGCTGCTCATTATGCTGCCCATACATCACGCTACTCATGATCTCATACATCATTATGTTGCCCATGATCTCATACATCACGCTGCCCATAATCTCATACATCATGCTGCTCATGATCTCATACATCATGTTGCCCATACATCATGCTACTCATGGTCTCATACATCATGCCGCTCATGATCTCATACATCATTATGCTGCCCATGATCTCATACATCATGCTGCGCATAATCTCGTACATCATGTTGCCCATAATCTCATACATCATGCCGCTCATGATCTCATACATAATTATGCTTCCCATGATCTCATACATCATGCTGCCCATAATCTCATACATCATGCTGCCAATACATCATGCTGCTCATGATCTCATACATCATGCTACCCATACATCATGCTGCTCATGATCATACATTATGCTGCTCATGATCTCATACATCATTATGCTGCCCATGATCTCATACATCATGCTGCCCATAATCTCATACATCATGCTTCCCTTGCTAATGTGCATCATTCTTCATCTTGCTGCCCATGCTATCCTTCTATTGCTTCATTATTTAGTTCATATACATATCAGCCTTCGCTGCTTGCAGCAAAGCAGCTAGGCTATAGTTCCAGAATCCTCTACATATAGGTGTTGTCATCAGCTTCCTTGCACACAGTCCCATCATGCTCAAACAGTCCTTGAATAGGCTACTTTGTCACATACAACAATGTGATAACAGGTCTCTTAGGGTTGCGTATTAACAGTAGCTCTAATACCTTTTCATGACAGCATTTGAAGCTTCTTCAGGCAGCATATAGGTCTGCGTATAAATCTTCTTTAGTGTGGCGGATTAGGGCTCCTCAATAGCGGATAGATGAGGTCTCTTGTGACTGCGTTTAGGGATGCTTGGAACAGCATATTAGGGCCTCCATTTTAGGGCCGTTAGGACAGCGTATTAGGGCCTCCATTGACTGCATTTACTGCGGCTCATCTTCCACCTTTGACTGCGGCTAAGGGTAGCAGATTAGGGCATCACATTATGTCTTCATGAACTTCATGTAATCCATGTACAGCGTATAGCGTATAAGGTCTCCAAAAACTACGTTGGATTAGGGCATCATCAAACTAGGCCAACGTATTCTTTTTGTGTCTCTCCTTCTCCAAAAACCCAAGATGTGGAGAGGAGATCACATCAAGAATGTGTGTTCAAATGACTTCAAGTTCGTGCCAATTTATACTAAAACGTAGATGATGAATAGGCATAACTATTGGGCTTCTGAACCTACACAAGTTGCTAGTCGACTTGATAATAGTTCCATAATCAAAATAAATTCATATCTCCATAAATACTTATCGGAATCGGATGATCTTTAGATCAATCCTACACTTCTTGATGAGAGGGATCCAATAAAAATATCAGCTACCATAAATAAGCTAACCCACATGGAATTTGGCCCTAGTTGCCAATTTTAACACAGACACTAAGTGAAGAAAGTCCACAACGTTAAAGCTTTGAGGACAAAGCTTCCGAAGGGAAGGGCTATGTTATGAATATAACTCATAACAAGTAAATAAATAAAATAAATGTAAATATTAAATAATCAAGTAGTGATTATGTTAAGAAGTCATTAAGTTAAGTGAAAAGGCATGTCTAAAAGACATGCCTAATCATGAAAGGTCACTTGCTGAGGTATAAAAGCAGGGCCTCATTGTAACATTCATATCACTTGTACAATTTTTATGTATTAATAAATTATTATTATTAAATACCTCTGTGTATTTTTACATTTAAGTTTCCAAGCTATCAATTTTCTTACTTCAGTATCGCTTTTTATGCTTCAGAGATATACACAGCCATTTAGGGAGCTGTTTACAACAGTGATCTCCAGCACTTGGACAGTTCTTGCAACCACTTGCAAATTCGTTTTTGCTTTGGGATCTTCACCCTTCCACTTGTCACTTGCACTCACATTGGGATTGGCTCCCATTTGCCTATTTAAATGAGCTTTGGCTCTCATCTTTGTATCATAGAATGCGTTGTTGGGCTTGTGGAGAGTCTGCTGGATTTTGTATTCATCATTCATATAATAATAAAAAAGTCTTTGGGGTTACTAGCTTCTCTTGTGGTGCATTCTTTGGTTGATGAGGTATACTTGTTTCATTTGATGTTATTATTCATTTGATGTTACATTGCTATTTAGTTTTTTTTTGTGCATTTGCCTGAGGACATTATTTTCTAGGGAGGAGAGATTTGTAACTATCTCAAATCTCCTTTGGGCTTGGTATATTTCGTGCTCTTGTTGTAGCTTGTTATTTTCGGTTGAATGACAAGCTCAACTTGGCCTCTATATGCCAAGTCTCTTTTGCACTAACAATTGGTTTGCAGGCATTTGTGTGTTCAAAGGATAGGTTGGCAAGTCTATTGGAGTGTGAGGACTTCTTCAGATGGAATAGTCACCTCCAAGGATATTAAAGATCCCACAAGTTGTTCAAGCCAACAATCTCATAAGACATCAAGAGATTTATTTAAAAAGGGGTTTCATGAGCCATTTGCTTCTTTTCTATCTTGAAAAATATCATATATTTCCTTCTCTCATTTTTTTGCATATTGATTTTATCTAGCATTTGAGGCTAAGTTGTTGGATTTAAATCCTAACTCTTTTGCTTGCTTTCCTACAGGTGTTCTTGGAGGCAATTCGAGTTTGAAGAAAGGGAGCTGAAGCATAAGCTAAGTAACCCTTTTCCATTTGGAAACTCAAGTCCAAGGTTATTTTGGCTTTCCATTTGAAAGCATTTCACTTCATTTTAAGCAAAATACAATTTCATTTCTTAAAGAGCAAATACTTGGAAGGCACTGGTTGTTTATATATTTCACGCTTATCTTATGATGGTTATTGCTCATATCAGTTTTTTGCTTATAAATCTTAAAGAAATAATCTATTTAACTCTAACAATTCTCCTAGAAACTCACATCTTATTTTTTAACTTAACTTTTCATTAGGGACCACCCCCCTTAGCTAACCTAGGAGATAACTTAAATGGAGAGAGAAGGGATTTAGTGTGATAGCCCCTTCTCTGAGTTCCCTACCACCAACCACACCTTGTGGGGTTGAAGGCTTTTCTTACTGACTTGTAGGTAGGTGTAGGCGGCAGGGTCAACATTCTTTCGCGTTGTTGTTGGGGACAAGCCTTCTTGTACCTAAGAAATCGACTAACCTTTTGGTTTTAGCATTTTTTGAACTTTAGATTTAGATTCTTGCTTAAGTGGCCCAAATTTTGCAAAGGTCTCTACTAGGAGAAATTCAAGTTGTCTAGTTAGTCCCTCTCCTGATCCGGAAAGGGTTTTTAGAGAGAGGTTGAATAGACTTTCTCGTAGTAGACCTCTTGCTAGTCTTGGGCAAGAGGCTATTTCTTATATTCATTTGTTTTTTCAAGAACAAGTAGAGCCTAGCATCATGAATGATCTTTTTGCTCCTTGTGACTTCACTAACATAAATGGCTATCCTCACAATATCCCTGACAAGGATGTTGAAAAGTTGCCTTCCTTTCAAGGTAACAATGCCATTAGTGCTACATCACATGTGAAAAACTTTAATGTTTGTATCTTTAAATGGTGTAACACTGCTAATTATGAGGATGTGAAGATGAGACTTTTTTATTTATCTTTAGAAGAGGATGCTCTTGATTGGCTCACTAAGAAACCTGCTAACTCATATAACTCTTTACAAGCCATTCTAAGTCTAACTACATTTTTAGATAAGTTTGGAGAGAAGAAGGAAAATAGGCATTTGATCAATGCCATTAGCAACATGAAGAAAAATGAGAATGAAACCATGGAGGAGTTTAACAAGAGATTCAAAGAATTAGTAAAAAGCATGCCTGCTACTGTTAAACCTCCTTATGAATTTCTTTTATGCTCATATCTAGATGCTTTTGGGGTTGACACTGCCTATGAGTTGAGGAGGAAGGAGCCTACGAATCTGAGTGTAGCTCAATCTGAAGCCTTGAAGATAGAAAGGGATAGAAAGCAATCAGGAAAATCTGAAATTATTGGTTTCAATAGAGGGCCATCGAAACCGAATAATTCCAAAGGCAAAGCCAAAGAAGAGACTACACATGATCCTATTAAGGAGTTAACCCAACTCATCAAGAGTATGGAGGCAAATCACACCAGTCAAATGAATGCTATCCAAAATCGATTAGTGGCCATGGAAAGAAATCAAGGTGAGAGATTCCCAAATAGAGGAAATGATAGATGGCAAAAGAGAGGACCTCCCAATGACCATAGGCCACCTAATCCACTCGAGTCTACAAACTTAGTTGATGATTCCATGCCTTATTGTAGACCTTGTGATGACATACATGATGAACTCACTTGTCCTTATGCAAGAAGGATCCTAGAAGGAGATATGGTGGGAACAAGTGAGCAAATCAATGTAGTTGGAAAAGAGCATCATTTGTCCTTGGAAAATTGGATGGGAGTTATGGAGAGTAGTCAAAAGGTAAATAAAAAGTCTCCATCCTCCTATAGTATAAATAATTTTGAAGATTTGGATAGGATCACTGAATTATATGGAGAGAAGCCTTCATCAACTCAAATTTTAGAGATAGCCAAGGATAAGGAAAGGGGAAAGAATAAAGAAAGAAATCATAGTAAAACTTTCACTCCACCCACATCGAAGTTGAATATTGACTTGGGAGGATGGATTAATAATGCTAAGATTTTAGTTCCTGTCACTGAAATCATGAAGATTCCCTCCCAAAGATATAAATTGTTGAAAGCCATTGATGCTCCTTGATCTGAAAATGATATCATAGACTAATATTAAGGTATTACAGACTCATGTGCATGGATTTGCCTATATTACTTAGTGCAATGGATCGATAAGATTGCGAATAACATAGACAATGAAGCAGTTAAAGAAACATAATAGACAAACACACATAACACAACAAGTTTAATCTGGAGTTCACCCAAAACTCTTGGGCTACGTCTCCTGGTCCAGCCTTCAGTGGTGACCTCTCTATTATGTCTTCAAGAGCAGAGTTTTACAAAATGTGAGCTCAAATTGAGTCTCAACACAACAGATACAAAATCAGCAGGAGTTTGCTTGAATCCCTCAAGCCTCTCTGAGTACACAGACTCTTTCTCTCCTTCTCTTTCTCTGTTTTCTCTCTGTCTCAGCACTGCTTGTCTCTGTCTTCTGTCTTCTGTCTTCTGTGGCTTTTAAGCCAATCGGCATTGTCTGTTCGTTTCCTCTTCTGGGCTCTCTGGGTCTCAGCCTCTATCCACTCAGATCCCCTCTGAGGGTTAAGCAATCATTGCTAAACGTCTTCAAGGATGGTGGCCACCTGTTCTGTAATGGAAGGACCATCAGCGCCTTTGAAATCCTCAGAATAGTCATTCTCTGTTTACACAAAGAAATACACTAAAACACGGGAAAATTCGCCCAAACGCAGTCTATCGGACTTCAAAAATCATTAATTCTGCCCTATATTCCCTTCGGATCCGTATTTGGGCACAATCGCAAGTGATTGTTGATCAATGGTTATTATTGATTTCGGGTGGCTTATGTGCCCCGGGATTACTCACCCGAAAGGGGTGGTTTTCTCTCTCTGGCACCTGGCCACGTGGCGGCCAGTGTATGGGCTCGGGTAGAGCCCAGCTAATACCACTCACCGCCTACGGCCCACCCGAAATCCCGCTTGTTACGGAACTTAAAACACGTCTCACTGTGTATAAAACCCTTTCGGATCTGTTTTATCACCCAATTCGCATTTCCTTTGTATTTGTAAAAATACCAGTGTTCCACGGGGACTTGCCCCCCCCTAGGGGTCTAGCTTCCTCGCTCCCCCGCGCTCCGGGGACTTGGGGACGAGTAGGGGACGTTTCCCCACGCTCCCAAAATGGAGGAAACTCAAGGGGACGTGCCAGGGAAACGTTTCCCTTCCCTGAGGGGGCGTTTCCAAAAAGGGGGACGTGGGGGGACGTGGGGGGGCGTGGGGGGACGAGAGGGGACGAGGGGGGGCGAGAGGGGACGTGGGGGGACGAGGGGGGACGTGGCACACCTTTAATGCATTAAAAACCATTTTAATTAACTAAACGTTGAACTTAATCTTTAATTAAGAGTTAATTAATGTTTAGGGTTTTGGAAAATCATTGTTTCATGTTATAAAAACGGCACCCTGAACTATGAACAACACACTCACAGCCTTTGCAAGTTCGCTGAGCGCTCCACTCACAGCGTTGGATTTCCCTGTTCGGATTTTAATAAACAATGCCTATATCATTATTAATTGTATTATGAATTGTATACAAAAGGTTAATTACCTAAACAAAGTCAGTGAATTAATACAATTTGTTGAAAGTGCAAGCTAGGAAAACCAAGACCTTGGATCGGTTCAATATGGGCTCTCCCCATTCATGGTGATAGTAAGTTTAGGAAAAGAGCCTACTGTCACATGTTCTGAAAAGTGGATCTGACTATTTTGTTTCCAGGAACCAATTAACCACAAGTATGGGTGAAAAATCCGACTTGTAAAAACTTAAAAGACTGCCTCCTTGACTACCATGCGTTGTGTTGATGAGAACTGACTGAAATATAATATTGTTGATATAATAAGACCTGATTAAAATACAGAATGTTAAAATTCCACCAGCCACCCAACTACTTTCCAATATGATTTCTCAAAATTCTGCCCTGACATCTAATTTTGATCCCATGAAAACTTAAAGGGTTCAAAATATACATTCGCTCAAAGAAAGAAACCAGCAGGATCTGTAAAATGGAAACTAACTAAGCAATCTAACAACATGAAAAGAAGAAAGTAACTTCCACTTACGTGTCTATCATTTTTTGCATGAGATTGCCGATGGAAAAATCTATGGCACAAGGTTATGGCTATCGCAATGGTTACCTGGGAACTGAATAAACAATAGACAGTCAGCCTATTACTATATTAGGCCTATGGTCTTTACCTGTGGAAAAAGCATCCAGGTTCCGTTTAGTCCAAGTTCCAAAAATGATTTCTTTTAGACTTTTTCTCTAGGTTAGCAGTATCTAAAACAGAATTGTGAAGGTATATCAGACCTATGGGCTAGTCCTATGGAAGCATTGCCAAATAGGCTATTCATATATTAATATTATCAGTTGAAAATCTACGGCCTGCCTAACTAATATGTCAAGAACTTAGAAGTCTAGTTTCTCAAAATCATTATACATAATCCACTATAGTTCTGAGTTCTCTCTATGTTTAAGTTTTCTTCTAAGAAGGACAGTTCTCTCTTTGTTTAAGTTTTCTTCTAATAAGGATTGTGTAATTTTTCAAATTCATTGCTTTCTTGCTCTAGGAATTCTTATCAATGATCATGCTTTGCAGCTTTTCAATTCAAACCAAATTGTCATAGTGGACTAAGACCCTGACGCTCCCCCACGTTTCCTAAAAAATGGTAGGGAGCTTTTGCATAGGCCGCTCCCTCGCCCCCTCGCCCCCTCGTCCCGGAACCTTGGTGGAACATTGAAAAATACATTAAAACACTGAAAATCCCGCAAAATGGATTTATGGCGGACTTCAAATATTATACATTTGCATTTATAAACAATTTCAGGTCCGGATTCATCGCATAGGGTGCATTCCCTTTGCATTTTGTTTATTTAACGAAAAAGTGAAATACACAGAAAAATGTCGTTTTCCGGATCTCAAAATATGTTAAATATCATCTATAACCCCATCGGGTCCGACTATCGCAAGTCATATTTATATCGGCCCCGCTCCGTTGTATTACTCTGACGCGATATTGCGATGCGATTGATCGCAATCGCATATCGCATAGACCCCGGGCCGTTTGTAAGCGCTCCTTTGTAATCTGTCGATTGCGATATTGTGAGTTAACCTGGGCTGTCGATCTGCACGCTTGATCGACGATCCTTGTTGACCCGCGCTAATTGCTATCGCATATTTCATATGGTAGCCTCCGATAGCCTCCGCCGATTGCGATATGCCGATCAGATCTGGACCGTTGATCGGCCAGATCCGACGGCTCCTGTGCGTCGTTCCTTTGACCTCCGATAGGCCTGTTTTCCACTGTTTCTTCATGTTTTTCACTCCCGATAGTGTTTTCCACCATTTTGTGAAGGTTTTCCTTTTGCGATAGTTTTGATTTTTGAAGACTTAGAGGGTTTTTAGGATCCATTTTGGATCACGCCTTCCCACTGAAAAAGCTTTTGGACCACCAAAAGTTGGTTTTTAAGCATTGATCAAGTGAGGATACAGCTTCCTCACTTGTCCAATCTCTATCCATCTTGCACTGCTTGGTTTTGAACCCTTGAGTCCGATTCTCAGGTACTCAACATCCCCTCTGCGCGTAGTTCTCACCTTCCTGTCCAGAACTGTATCTTCCTGCAACTCATTGAGATATTCAGGCAACAGATCATCAATAGAAGGCAAATGACTTTGCTCTTCGGGATCTTCAATGAATGAAGGTTCAAACAATCTCAAGTTCTCTGCATTAACTATTGAATAGATGTGCATGTAAGCTGGCAAATCAAGGCGAAAAGCGTTCTCACCAATTTTCTCAAGTATCTTGAAAGGCCCATACCTTATTGGCTTTAGCTTCTTACCTTCACCTTGCATTCTGTCTTTGCTGATGTACAGCCAGACTTGATCACCAACTTGGAAGCTATGCTCAATTCGATGCTTATCATGCCTTGCCTTGTACTTGGCCTGGCTCTTTTCCAGCTATTCTTGTACTGCATGGTGAATTTCTTGGATCTGTTCAATGAACTTGGTTGCTTTGTCCACATCACTATGTCCATCAACTGTTATGTCTTTTCCAAAGACAAAATCCAAGGGAGACCTTGGTGTAAAACCAAAACAAGTCTCAAAAGGAGATCTTTGTGTAGAAGAGTGTTTAGCACGGTTGTAAGCATGTTGCACATAACATAAATGTTCATCCCAAAGCTTGGGATGCTTGCTGCAATAGCCCCTGAGCAACTGGATCACTGTCCTGTTGACCACCTTTGTTTGGCCATCTGTTTGTGGATGAAATGTTGTGCTCTTCTTCAATTTGGTGTCCATCAACTCCCATAGACTTGACCAAAACTTCCCAACAAATCGGGAATCTCGATCAAATACAATAGAAGTGGGTAACCCAAAATGAACCCATACATGCTGAAAGAACAACTTTGTTGTTTGTTCAGTTGTAATCTGCTTGTTACAAGGTATTAAAATACACATTTTGTTGAACCTATCCACAATAACATATAAGTAATCATGACCCTTTCTAGATTTTGGCAATCCCCCAACAAAGTCCATGGAAACACTTTCCCAAGGACGAGAAGGAACTGGAAGTGGAGTGTACAAGCCTAATTTTCTATTACTAGGCTTGCCTGTAGCACACTTGGTACACCCTTTAATATATCTAGAAACTGTTTCATGCATTCTTGGCCAATAACAGAACCTTTGCAGATGTGCAACTGTTTTACTTACACTAAAATCACCTGATATTAGAGAAGTATGTGCTTCTCGGATTATGTTAACTCTCTTAGTTTGAGGAATGCATAACTTTCCCAAATGATATAAGAGTTGGTCCTTAACATGATAATCCAATTCTTCTACTTGTTTGCCATGACTTAAAGTTGCATATACATCTTTAAAATCTACATCTTGAGCATATTGTTCAATATAGCTTTCATGCAATACTGAGTTATGCTTAAGTATAGTAGATGCATTTATGATTGGTCTGGATAACATATCTGCAACCTTATTGTGTATGCCTTTCTTATATCTGATGATAAGATGAAACTGTTGTAGAAACCCCATCCACCTATAGTGTCTTGATTGCTGCAATTTAGTTTGTGAGTGCAAATATTGAAGTGGTTGATGATTTGTACGTATAATTGTTTTTTTGCCCAATAGGTAATCTTTCCACTTTTTCACACTCTGCACTAATGCATACAATTCTTTATCATATGTGGGATAATTAACTACTGCAGAATTAAATGTCTCAAAATGATAAAATAGGGGTTTACCATGTTGCATCAACACTGCTCCCATGGCATAGTCACTGGCATCTGTTTCAATCTCAACTGGTCGTTGAAGATCTAGCAGTGCTAGTACTGGTGCTGTACTATTTTTTTTCAAGGTGTCGAAGGCTTTCTATTGTTTGCCTCCCCACTAAAACACCTTGTTCAATCCTGTTAAAGCATGTAAGGGAGCTGCAATCAAGGAAAAGTTAGCAATAAACTTTCTCCAATATTGTGTTGCTCCTAGGAAACTCCTAACTTCTGTAGCAGATTTGGGTTTAGGCCAGTTCACAATGACTTCGACCTTAGAGGGATCTATCTTCAATTCACCACCCCCTACAATATGACCCAAATAATTTAAAGATGTTTTGCCAAATTCACATTTTGATAGCTTCACATAGAGATTTTCTCTTTTCAAAACATCTAAAGTTTGCTTTACATGCTTCAAATGTTCTTCCCATGTTTTACTGAAAACAAGAATGTCATCTAAATATACAATTACAAAATCATTAATAAAAGGCCTTAGTACATCATTCATAACTCTCATGAATGTGGCAGGAGCATTAGTTAAGCCAAAAGGCATAACCAGCCATTCATACAACCCTTGCTTTGTTTTGAAAGCAGTCTTCCATGCATCTTATTCTGTTACTCTGACCTGATGATAACCACTACGCAAGTCCAACTTGGAAAAGTAAATTGCTTCTTTCAACTGATCTAATAGATCATCTATGCGAGGAAGAGGATAACGATTCTTGATCGTTATTTTATTCAATGCTTTATAATCAATGCACATCCTCCACGAACCATCTTTCTTTCTCACCAACACAATTGGAGATCCACATGGTGATGTGCTTGGTCTGATGAACCCTTTATCGAGCAGCTCCTGTACCTACTTCTTGATCTCTGCATTCTCTAAAGCAGATAACCTGTACATTCCGATGTTAGGCAATGGAGCATCTTGCTGCAAATGAATATCATGTACTATTTCCCTTTTGGGTGGCAGACCTTTAGGTTCTTGAAATAGGATATCATATTCTGAAACAACTTTATCTAAATCAGCTTTCTGTTTAGCATCACAGCCTTCAAATGCATTGGTTTTATCAGGGGTCTTTTCCTTTACAGCAATTAGTAAAAATTGCTTGCATGAATTTACAATTCGTTTCATCTACCCTAAGTTTATGGGAGTGTAGTTATTTTTGAGCTGATGAGCTCTTACAATATATTCTATTCCATCTTTTGTGAGTTGATACTTATTTTCAATTCTATAGAAAATGGCTTTTCTATCATACAAGTAAGGACTTCCTAAAACAATACCACATATATCCAAGGGAACTATATCTAACTCAACCTCATCTACAAAAGTTGACCCAATAGCAAACCTAAGTTTACATTGTCTACTCACTTGTAGCTTTGCTTTATCACATACCAACCTAATGGATATGGCTTCTTGTGAGGTGCTGTTAGTAAGCCCAACTTTTTAACAATTGTTTCAGAAATCAAGTTTTTTTTTCACAAAATCGGTTGCTGGCTTATATTCAAAAGAAAAAAGGAGGGAGACAGATCTCCAGTTTTACAAAATGATGTTGGAATATGATGATCCAACAGCAGATGCAGTTGTTGATTGAGTCAGCATTACAACTTGTTTCCGTCGCTGTGAAGAAGCGAAGTGTTGTATAAACTCTGACAAACTGTAATAAAATATAACAGGTTTTGCACTTCATTTTTAATTTTTGCAGATGTGTCGAGATTGCCGCCCACTGAGGTTACGATCTTCCCGCAAGCCACCATATTTGAGAACTAGATCACCCATAGCTGCAGCAGCATGATGACAGTGCCTTGTGAGATCGAGCGATGCTTCCCAACCAGCAGCATCTACACTGTATCTTCCTGTCCGAGGACTAATAACCACTGACTTTCTGTCGCACCAGACTCCAGCTGCTGAATCCAGAACTAATAAGCAAGCAGTACAATTATAATGGGAAGTGCGTAAAAGAGTTATGCCACTTGTGCAGGCAAAATGAACTAGACAGGGACACATTAGAACATCATGTGAAGCGGACTCGGAGGAATACAAGATTGCCAGAGGACTGAATTTGGGAGAGATACGCTCTGTCTGGGGGAGCTGAAGTGCTGTATTCATAAAACCATGTTCAATATGCGCCTGAAACCGATAGACTGGAGGAAGGAAGAGGTCAACAGGAGTAGGAAAACAATTGATTGAGCGCGAAATGTTGGAACTGCTGAGATCGCAGAGCTTTGAGGAATTTGAAAGGGCGGTCCAGAAAGAGTCCGAGTTTGGTGCTAAAAAGGTTAAATCTGTGGTGGCCAATGCCATTGGGTAGGAGGCAAAGGTTTGGTTCTTCATAGAGAGGCAGGGCAGAGAGCTTCGGAAACCACGAACAGTGATCTGTTGTGGGGTGGATCTACAAATGGGATGGAGCCTGATCATGGCAAGAAAAAGTAATGGTCAGTGTCATTGCACCAAAGGTTACCAACAGCGTGTGAGCAGGCTTTATTTGCCAATTTATCTGCAGTTTTGTTAAGAGATCGAAGGACGTGGTAATAAAGATTGCCTTTCATTTGCTGGTCCAGAGTATGGCATCGCTCGATGATTTGCTGCAGACTCAGATTTTGGGCTTTTCTGTTGCTTATCATCAGACCAATGATAATGGCAGAGTCTCCAATAATAGTAGCCTTGGATATACCAAGTTTCTGAAGCTGGAGCAGACCTTGAAGGAGGGCGAAAGCTTCAGCCCTGTTGTTTGAAGCATGGCCCAGACCCCATTCATATTCAGTTAACACATCTCCATTACCGTTGCATATAAGACCTCCAGCCCCAGCCATTCCTGGGTTGGATTTGGAGGCTCCATCGAAAAAAAGATAATGAGTATTGCTGTTCCTGAGCCACCGAGCAAATTCTTCATCTTTCATCCTGATTTTCCAGCTGCATCTGGGCCTGTCTCTGCTATTGGGATCACGTCTTTTTTGTTCTATGCTGCTTCTGTCCAGGATATGCCCTATGTAATTCCTTTCTTCGACTGTTAGGTCCAGCACCTTCAGATTCCCATGACATTTTGTGGATAGAGTTTCCAAGTTGAGATTCCAAGCTTTGTTGTAGAGCTTTCTAACATTAGTTTTTGTGCCTTTGAAGATCATTCTGTTTCTTGCTAGCCAGATGTTCCAGAGAAGTGTACAGGGCAGGGCATTCCAGACCCTTCGAGCTGTATTGTTTGCTTTTCTTCCCCACGGGTAGCTCTTTTTCCATATGTGCAACACTTCAAATATACTAGTGCCAGGCACCCAGGGGGGATTGTGACTCCGAAAGGCTTCCTTCCAGCAGGCTGAAGCAAAGGAACAATCTATAAATAGATGTTGGATTGTCTCTTCTTCGTTTTGGCAGTTTGGACAGCGTGATGGTCCAATTATTCCTCGCTTTCTGAGGTTCTCAGCAGTGAGGACTTTCCCTCTTAAGAGGATCCATAAGAAGAATTTGATTTTTGGAAGGGTTTCTGCCTTCCAAACAAGTCTCCAATGTGCCCAGATTGTCGTGGGATACTCGTTGGTGCAAATCTGATGATAAGCAGCCTTAATAGTGTAGATTGTGCCTGAAGGATCCCATCGAAATTCATCAGCAAGGTAGCGTTTGGTGGGCGCTATACCATGAAGATAAGTTTTTAGGTTGTTGAGACTAATTTCTACATCTGCTGGTATATGAGGGAAACTCCAACCTTTCCAGGTTTGGGAGTGGGCTTCCCATTGAGAGATCTGGGCCAGAGTTTGAATACCTACACTGCTGAAAAGAGCTAGAACCTGCTGAGTACCAGGCCGTTGGCTTATGGGTTGTTGCCCCATTATTTTGTCTTCTCCAATTCTTATGTAGCTGCCTCCTTTGGGCACTTTGGAAGTGTTTTGGTAAAGAAAAGGTATTGCTTTTTTACACATCCTCCAGATTTTAGAGCATGCTCTGTTGGGGAGCTCATGATCCAAAAGCTGGTGCCTTGGGTGGCTGAGATATTTTTTTTCGAGCACAGTTTTCCACCAAGCATTCCTTCCAGTTATGAGTCTCCAAACCAGCTTGCCAGCAAAGGCGAGGTTTAGCAATTTAGATGATCTGATTCCCAGCCCTCCATTCTCACATGGCTGAGTGACCTGCTTCCAGCTTACCAAGTTGTATTTTTTTTTTCATTTCTCCCTCCTTGCCAAAGAAAGTGACGAAGGAGAGCATCCATTTTAAAATGGAAGTTAGCAGGGGCTTGTATAAGTGTAAAGCAGTACAGGGGCAGGGAGGAGAGGCCTGCTTTCAGAAGAGTTATGCGCCCTGCAGGGTTAAGCCAAGATGTGCCCCAATGCTGAATCTTCCTTTTCATTTTGTCAATAATAACTTCCCAAGTTGTAGCTTTCAAGTTGCCAGCACTTACGGGCATGCCCAAATAGGTAAATTGCTCCCAATTCAGCTTACAAGGAACCCCAAGAGTACGAGCAATCCTATGGAGAACATGTGCCGAAGTGTTCCACCCATATATACAGCTCTTAAGATAATTTATCAGACCTCCAAAATAGCTCATGTATTTGTCTAGGAGGGTTTTAAAACGACGGGCTATGATGTTTGAAGCTCCCCCCATTAGAAGAGTATCGTCGGCAAACTGAGAGTGATTGATGTTTTTGACTCCATTGTCAAATTTGATCCCGGTGATGAGGCCCATGCGACGATTGTAATCCAGAGCTCTACTAAAAGACTCAGCCATTAATATAAAGAGATAAGGTGAGAGAGGGCAGCCTTGTCTAAGGCCTCGAGAGGATTGGAAGGAAGGTCCAGGTCTACCATTTAGAAGAGGGGATATCCAAGGTCCTGTAATGCAGGGTTTGATAAGGCTAATAAAGGATGTGGCAAAACCCATTTTTTCAAGCACAGCAAACAGGAAGGAATGTCTGACACGGTCAAAGGCATTGGCTAAGTCTAACTTTAAGATGAAGCCTTTCTCATTTCGGGTTTGACTGGAGTGTATGGCCTCTTGGACAAGAAGGATGGAGTCCGTAATTTGCCTATTGGCCAAAAAACCCCCTTGATTTTCAGATATGAGAGTGGGGAGGATAGGCTTTAGACGAGTAGCCAAGATTTTTGTCAAAATTTTATATGATGAGTTACACAAGGATATTGGGCGAAAGCGAGAGAAAGTCAAAGGTCGATTTTCTTTAGGGATAAGGGCAAGATGGGTGGCATTAGTGAATCCTCCAATTTTGCATTTATGTTGGACCCATCTTAGCATTTTGACAAGATCTTTTTTTATTACTCCCCAGTATGTTCTATAGAAACAGATAGGAAAGCCATCTGGACCTGGGGCTTTATTTGGCTGGAGAGCCCAGATGGCAGCGTGTATTTCTTCTTCGCTGATCTCCATAGTCAAGTCTGCATTAATGTCCTCACTGACTCCTTTGGGCATATGCTGTAGAAAGTCTGAATAATCCTCTGTTTCCCTTATCTCAGTTAGAAGAGTGTTGTAATAGGCTGAGGCAGTTTGCTTGATAGCTTCTTGGGTTTTTTTAGGGTGGCCTTCCTCATCGTTGATCATGGTGACATTATTTCTGAATTTCCGGATAGTTGCTTGCTTATGGAAGAAAGCTATATTTTTGTCTCCTCCATAAAGCCAAAGCTGTCTTGACTTAATTCTCCATTTCTGCTCTTCTTCTCTATTAACCCGGTACAGCTGATAATATATATCACTTTCTAATGCTTTGTCCTCTTGGGACAGCCCATTTTCCTCAATTTTTCTGTGAGTTTCTTTCAATTTATTTTTCAGCTCGTCTTTGACATTTTTTGGTTCTTTGTAATGTTGCTTCACCCATTCCTTCAGGGCATGATTTGTATTCTTCAGCTTTCATTCCCAAATGAATCCCGATGATCCTTCTATATGATGGTGCCAGGCTGTTTGGACAATCTGATCCACAATAGGATTGCTACGCCAAAGAGAATTGTATTTAAAAGGCAACGGCCCCAATGGACAGTGTGCTTCAAGAACAATGCTAATGGGATAGTGATCGGATGTTGTATAAGGCAAAATATCAGCATGAGCAGTGGAAAAATCAGAAAGGAAAGAAGTGTTTACCAAAATTCTGTCAAGGCGCTCCAGAATGTTATCTCTGCCCAGCCTGCGGTTGTTCCAAGTGAACCTCCGATTTTTTGGGATGATGTCTACTAAATCGCACTCTTGCATGATGTTTTCTAGCTTTGCTCTATAAGGATCATGAGTAAAAATGCCTCCTCTTTTTTCATTGGAGTGTAATATAAGATTTAGATCTCCCCCAAAGATGATATTTCTGTTGTCTTCAGTTTGGATGTCTTCCTGAAGTGTGGCCCAGCACTGATCTTTATCTCTGAAATGGTTCGGAGCATAAATGTTATAAAGGACTATTTGCTTATCCTCTGCTTGTTTTTCTAGAATGACTTTGATCCAATATGGATTGATAGTTTTGGATGTACATTTCCAAGTATTTTTGTTCCACATTGTGGTGATGCCGCCAGAAGCTCCTCTTGCTTCACCTATTTGTCCCTCATATTGCCTGAGCTGTTCTATAATTCTTGTCATCTCTTGCAGTCTTTGCTTTGTTTCCTGAATCATTACAATTCCTGGCTTCTCATGTGCTGTGAGGTCTTTCAGGGCAGCAATTTTTGAGGGGTGCCCTAGTCCCCTACAGTTCCATGATATGACTTTAATCATTGAGTACTTGGGGTTCGGAGGGATGCTCGTCCCCCTTGCTCCTTATGTGTTGTTTCATTGCTATTTTGCCCCAATATATAAGTTTCTATGGGATTTTGAGTTCCCATGGCGATGTCTTTTTGAGCATTTTCGTTCCTTTGCTGTTTACTTGATTTCCTACCAGGTCCTTTTTTTTGAGATTCTTGATTGATTCCATGCTCTTTCGAGGAGCTTCTAGTAGATCGGGGTGGGGGTGGGGCGAGGGAATGGGAGGGGGAGGATTGAGAAAGAGAAAGAAGGATGGGGGGGTCATTTTCAAGGGGGATCAGGGGGTCATTATCAGGGAGAGAGAGGGCGCCAAAGGGATTTGAAGAGATCAGGGGAGAACCAGTGGATGGCCCCGAGGTGGGGAAGATGGGTGGACCAAGAGGAGAGGAGGGGGAAGGGACAGCTGAGGAGGAGGCTTTGGGCGGAGCTGAAGGGGGATTAGGCTTGGGAGGGGCAGTTTTGGGAGGATCTTCAAAGTTTGCTTTCAAGCCAGAGGCAGTCTTCTTTTTCTTTACAGTTTCCCATTGTTCTTCTGATTGAGCAGGTTCAACATTAACAATTTTAGAACAGCGATTGGCAAAATGGCCGTATTCGTGGCATACCTTGCATTTGAAAGGAATTTGTTCGTAGTCCAGTTGCTGAATATGCGTCCAATCGTCCACTTTTAGTTTGATTGCTTCTGGAAGACCCTTGCCGAGATCAACTTCAACGCATATCCGCGCACATGCCTGCATATTATCCTTGGGCTCACACCGATCAATGTATTTTCCAACAGCATTGCCGATGGCTCGAACCGAGTCATCTCCCCAGCAGTGGAGCGGGAGGTGCGGTAGACGAACCCAGACCGGAACAGCATTAGGGACATCCAGCTCAGGATCGAAATCTGGAGTCCATTTGTTCAGGTACAGACCACGAGAGTCCATGAAGTACGGCCCATTTCTGAAGATTAGGTCCTTGTCTGCTCTAGATTCAAAGTGGAAAGTATAATAACCTTTTCCACAGAAACGAATGGAGATTTTGCCATTAACTTTGTCGGCCCAGTTTCTTTCGATCCATCGTTGAACAGTTTTCGGGGAAGGCCATAGGCCAGTGAACTGTCCGATGAGCCCCCGCTCAGCTAAAGAGAGAGCAGCCATTCGAGGTATCGAAGGAGGAAGGACAACCTCTTGCAACCCATCCAGTTTCTTGACAAACTTGGACAGTGCAGGGCGAGTTCTCTGAGGCTGAAGAGATTTGACTAAGGCGGAGAACGCATCTGCAGCAGATTGGAGGCACGCATCTGCATCGGTCTGAACGGGGCCCTCCATGGAGAAGATTGTTGCGGACCTGAGGAAGGACGTTTTCCAAACGTGCAGAAGAATCTCAAAAAAGATTTTTCGCGAGATGTATCAAAACTTCAAAAAGAATTGGAGATCACAGCACGCTGATGTGTCCTCGCTGCCCTGTCCTCAGTCCCCGCTGGCCAACATTTCCGCTCCACGTTTCTCTTGCAGGTCGACGTTTTCCGATGCATATATTCTGCACAGTCCAAAAGAGGTGACGGTTGGGTCAAACGATACGTGGTTTAATTTTGAAGACATACGCTCTTTTGGACATATTCATATACTTAAATCATATTATTTAATTAATTTAATTATTAATAAAAAAAATCGTAATAATAATATAATTATTATTATTTATTTATTTAAAAATAGATAAATAATATTATCATTATTATTTTAAAAAAATTAATTAGAGTTATTTAAAAATAAAAATAAAAATAGAGTTACAAAAGAAAACAAAAAAAATTAATCCAAGGGAATATTATTGAAGAGCTATATGACGAGAGGGGATTATACACATCGAGATGGCAAGCACTAAGTGAAGAAAGTCCACAGCATTAAATCTTTGAGGACAAAGCTTCTGAAGGGAAGGGCTATGTTATGAATATAAATCATAACAAGTAAATAAATAAAATAAATGTAAATATTAAAAAATCATGTAGTGATTATGTTCAGAAGTCATTAAGTTCAGTGAAAAGGCATGTCTAAAAGACATGCCTAATCATGACATGCCTAATCATGAAAGGTCACCTGCTGAGGTATAAAAGCAGGGCCTCATTGTAACATTCATATCACTTGTACAATTTTTATATATTAATAAATTATTATTATTAAATACCTTTGTGTATTTTTACATTCAAGTTTCCAAGCTATCAGTTTTCTTGCTTCAGTATCGGTTTTTATGCTTCAAAGATATACACAGCCAGTTAGGGAGCAGTTTACAACAGTGATCTCCAGCACTTGGACAGTTCTTGCAACCACTTGCAAATTTGTTTTTGCTTTGGGATCTTCACCCTTCAACTTGTCACTTGCACTCACATTGGGATTGGCTCCCATTTGCCTATTTAAATGAGCTTTGGCTCTCATCTTTGTATCATAGAACGAGTTGTTGAGCTTGCGGAGACTCTGCTGGATTTTGTATTCATCTTTCATATAATAAAAAAAAGTCTTTGGGGCTACTGGCTTTTCTTGTGGTGCATTCTTTGGTTGATGAGGTATACGTATTTCATTTGATGTTATTATTCATTTGATTTTACATTGTTATCTAGCTTTTTTTTTGTGCATTTGCTTGAGGGCATTATTGTCTAAGGATGAGAGATTTGCAGCTATCTCAAATCTCCTTTGGGCTCGGTATATTTTGTGCTCTTGTTGTAGCTTGTTATTTTCGGTTGAATGACAAGCTCAACTTGGCATCTATATGCCAAGTCTCTTTTGCACTAACAATTGGTTTGCAGGCATTTGTGTGTTCAAAGGATAGGTTGCCAAGTCTATTGGAGTGTGAGGACTTCTTCAGTTGGAATAGTCACCTCCAAGGATATCAAAGATCCCACAAGTTGTTCAAGCCAACAATCTCATAATACATCAAGAGATTTATTTAAAAAGGGGTTTCATGAGTCCTTTGCTTCTTTTCCATCTTGAAAAATATCATATATTTCATTGTCTCATTTGTGTGCATATTGATTTTATCTAGCATTTAAGGCTAAGTTGTTGGATTTAAATCCTAACTCTCTTGCTTGCTTTGCTACAGATGTTCTTGGAGGCAATTCGAGTTTGAAGAAAGGGAGCTAAAGCATAAGCTAAGTAACCCTTTTCCATTTGGAAACTCAAGTCCAAGGTTATTTTGGCTTTCCATTTGAAAGCATTTTACTTCATTTTAAACAAAATACAATTTCATTTCTTAAAGAGCAAATATTTGGAAGGCAATGGTTTTTTATATATTTCACACTTATCTTATGATGGTTATTGCTCATATCAGTTTTTTGCTTATAAATCTTAAATAAATAATCTATTTAATTCTAACAATTCTCCTAGAAACTCGCATCTTTTTTTTTAACATAACTTTTCATTAAGGACCACCCCCCTTAAGCTAACCTAGGAGATAGCTTAAACAGAGAGAGAAGGGATTTAGTGTGACAGCCCCTTCTCTGAGTTCCTTGCCACCAACCACACCTTGTGGGGTTGAAGGCTTTTCTCACTGACTTGTAGGTAGGTGTAGGCAACAGGGTCAACAGAGCCAAAATCAAGCTCTTCCCATCTAACTGATGCACCTTGGAGATGAGTGAAACACGTTCTTCTAGTTTGAGAAAGGCTTTTGTTGTAACCCCCATACATCTCAAATCTATTCCAAGTGCATCAATTTTGGGCCCCAATTGATGTTCTTTATGTGGTTGCTCTTGATGTAGCAAAGTAAGTATCCCCTTGGAAAGGGATCTGTTGATTGTTGTTGCTAGCTTATTAAGGGCTTTTGAGAAGGTTCCTGTAATGTCCCTTCCTAAATTATTTTGGAACATGATTTATTTCTACATTTTGGGGCCAATTTTGGAGGAGATGGGGCCCATTCAATTTTATTAGGAGACTTAGCAGTTAGAAGTAAGTTATTTTGGTTTTGTTCACATAAGGAAAATCAATGGCTTAGTGACAGACCCATGAAGGAGGGAAAATGGAGGGAAAAAGACTCCACGAAATCTATAAAAGGAAGGCAACATTCTTGGCTTCATTTCATCATTCTTGGCTTATTGACGTTGATTCTGTTGCTCGAGCTGTTTAGCCGTGTCACTTGCTGTTTAGTAAGAGTTTTCCAAGCGGAGAACTTACCCTTTCTTAAGAGGACTTCGAGTGCCACCCTAGAGAGGTTCATCCATTATCATCTGAAGGAGATTTGTAAAGAAATAGTGCGTATTTTTGTTGGACGCAGTAGTGTATCTAATGTGACCATTGCAGCATTCCACTGGAGGACTATTTCTTACAAGGAGAAATAAGGGAAGTATTGGTGGATTTGATTGCCGGAGTGTTTGAGGAGGATTTTTCTGGTGTATTGGCAGGCGTTGTGCTTCAGCAGATTTGGAGGGCGTAGAGCCTTTTTGGAGCCGAATTTGGAAGTTCAAAACCAGACCAAACCGTTTCTAGGTTTTTCTGGGTTTTTGACAAGGACCCCAAATATAAATTTGCAAAATTTTCTGAGCATTGGAGGTGAAGTTTTCAGCCACATCTTTGCAGCAGACAGTGCAGAATTGTTGGGGATCGCATAGTGCCTTCACAGGCCGGATTTGGAAGGTCAAAATCCAGACAAACGATTTTTGGGTTATTCTGAGTTTTGGACAAGGATCCCAGATATAAAGTTTCAGAATTTTCTAAAGACCGATTTTCAGCCATATCTTTGCAGCAGACAATTCAGAATTATTGGGGATTGCACAGTGCCTTTGGGGGTCGATTTTGGGAGGTCAAAATCTGGCCAAACCATTTCTGGCTTTTTGTGGATTTTCGTCAAGGAGCTTGGGGCTGAATTTGTAGCATTTTCCAAGTAGCGGAAGTGGGGTTTCTTGCAGTTCCTTTCCAGCCAACAGTGCAATTTTCTAGGCAGCGCAGAGCATTAGAGGAGCAAATATTTTCCAATACTTGATATCATTGTCTCATCACCTGGATTTTGTCATGCTTGCCATTGAGGCAAGCCCAGGTGCATTCATCCATACTATTGTACTGCTCCATTGATTAATAAAATGGCTCAGCTGGTTCTTACTTCTGGAGTTTTAATAAGCATTTGTTGATTGTTTTTATTTCCTGTGTCACAAATCGATTTTGTTTTGCATATCACTGTTTATTTAAGTTTGGAACATTACAGTGGTATCAGAGCATGATCTTGGCCCAGCTGTGGGTAACCAGTAATATCATGGGAGATTTGGGCATGTATGCACAGTGACGGGTTACACCATACACCACCCATGGCTCAAGGGAGATTCAGTATGCAGGAATTCTGGGGTGGAATCCACTGGAACGATGAGAGGTTGGCTCAGTTGAGGAAGGTGTCAGACCAAATCCATCCTTGTCCTTACAGCAGAGACATTAGAGGTGCACAAGCCGTGGGAGTACAACCATCTACACTATGTGGGGAAAGCCGACAGAATCAGGGCACCAGATCTCCTGTAAAGTAGCAGGCAGGCCAAAGACAGTTAGAGGATGAGTCAAGGAGACAATTTTGCTAGTGGAGACCTGGTTTTAGACATCAGGGGCCTAAGGAGGAGATTGAGCATGAGGCAGAGGACATGCGGGAGTGTGAGGAGCACATTGGTATACCCAGTGTGGCACAGGAGTCACCATTGTTGGAGACCTCTTTGATAGCACCAGTTGACACCTTGGGGGAGAGAGAAGAGCATACAACCATAGGGTCATCCATTGATGAGGTGCCAGGCGACACAATTATGTCCACCGTTGAGAAGGTGACATCCCTTGTTGAGGTATCCAGGGTCGTGACCGAGTTTTCAAGTGATACCAGCGCACAACGGGATAATGAGGTGACAACAAACATCACCACCCTTGATGAAGGTTTGATAGGTACAAAGGCACCCAGATAGGGTTGCGGGATGACAGCCACCTACAACAACAAGGAGAGAACATTGAGGGGCGTGAACTAGTCATGGTGAGGCAGTCTGTTACTCATGTTGAGCCCATGGTGGAGGAGAACGAGCAGTCTTCTTTGGGGCCAGCCACTAACATAGAGATGATAGATGCAGAGACCGTCAACAGAGTTGTAGTACTTCCAGATAATAGCTCTCTCTGGGATTATATAGATGGGGTTTGCAACATTGCTAGACTACCTTTGCACCACGTAGAGAGAGATGCAGAGACTCCCCAACAAATTTTATTTGTTGACCAGGATGGTGAGTTGAGGCAACATGAGCTGCGTAGGGTGCAACACTCACAGGATGGAGGGCTTGTTCTATGTGTTAGAGTTTGTGCATTCGATCCCTCTCTTGGGGTTGGATGGCGAGAGATTCTGAGTTGGTACCAGGTGGAGTGGGCTAGACTCATGGAGATGGTTGTACACCTGAGTAAAGCTCAGTGGGAGCTCTCAAACGTTGAAGGTGCTAGAGGCCCAGGTTGGCATTGGGATCCAGGCGGGGCTTCCTATCCGATATCAGATATGAGGGATGGCTATGGCATTGATGAGGTAGTCAACCTCGTGCCTGAGCACATGCATTCCTTAGGGGAGTTCTAGTTGACACTAGTGGCCAGGTGGCTTGTGAGCAGACTCCATCGATTGTTTTGGCATGTTGGTTGCACACGGGGCCGCAAGATGATTAGCATTCTCTAGCAGGATTTGGTTGGAGGAGGTGGCATGGGTAGGCCATCAGATCGGATATTGTATGAAGACGATGTTCTCCCATTGAGGTTTAAGACTCAAGGGTCACATAGGATCGTCACAACAGAGATATCCCCTCTAGCAAGAGTGGAATTAGGGTGCTCAGGTCTACCAGGATGGACGAGGGGACATGATGTGTGTCGTGGTGGGGTCACTATCAGGGTGGCAGACACTTTGGCACATGTGGGATACCATATGTTACAAGGTGGTATGATAATAGGCAGTGGTACACAAGGCTGCACAGAGTCAGGTTGTAACGTCGAGTGTTATATAGAGGGATGTGGCCCGATGCATACAAACCCAATTCTAGGCCATAACACCCAGTGGTGTGTAGGGCTATGCAGCGAGGAGCAGTGGCCTGCAGAGGAGCACAGAGATACATGGTGGTATACCACAGCATGTCAGTTTACACCGTGGCGTGGGAGGAGTGACTCGCATCGCATTGAGGACGTGTGGGGAGTGACAGGTGCAGTGACACAGGCAAGACACAGGATGGTACAAGATGGTATAGACGTAGTCGGGGGTATCCAGTGGTGTACAGGGATAGGTTGCGGCATACAGTGGCATGTCGAGGAGTGCGGTGGTATTTGGTGGTATGCAATGACACATGATGCGGCGCAACGAGCTCTTGGAGCATTGCCTCCAGGGAGACTTATGGACAGGGACAGTAGGTGTACCATTGGATGCAACTCACCTAGGATCGATGAAGACATTTTCGAGCATTTGGGGACACCATGTTTAGTGGAGGCAGGGCCTCGGGGGAGTTATCAGCGGATCTGAGGCGGAGAGAGGGTCATCTGTAGGATTACTCTTGAGCATTCCGGTAGACTCTTGATCATACTCTTTGGGACATACCCACCCATCATCCTCCAGTGTTTCTTACAGTCGCAGAGAGTTTGGTTGTTGCACTTTGACACTCTCCATTCAGGCAGCAGGGCATGGGGAACTCACCCTAGGCACTTGGATGAGACACCACGTGTCATGGGTCGAGAGGAGACTCTCCAGTTGAGACACTTGGTAGGTGCACGAGTTGATGGTTACAAACTTAGGGATGGCATGGTTGACTATCGAGGTAGCATATGTTCCAACCCTAGGCTCACAATTAGGGAGGTGATCGAGAGGGAGTTACATGGTGTTTTTTCAGTTGGACAACTTGAGGCGTTAGGGGAGCATGAGGTGTGGAGGACAGTAGTCCTTGTTGGCAGGATGATGGCTATGCTTCTGCCAGTACTCGAGCACATCATCAGGAGCTGGGATAGCAGATCTTGCTGTGTGATTTGGCAAGCACAGAGCAGCTGGATATTTGCGGCACAGGTTCTTGATGCTCGGTGCCTACCTATTGGATACCTACAGGAGGCAGAGACAGGGCACCAAGGGGTCCCAATAGCTAGCAACATATCACAGCGACAGACAGAGAGGATTGGGGGTTGTGGACCTCTAGTATGGTTATGGAATCCAAGGATCCAGTGGATTGGTGGGATACTCCACTCCTCAGTGAGCATGGTTGGGATTACAAGCGGACTTATTCATTCACAGGCGGATACATGGGTGGTCACCGAAGTCCTCACTATAGGACAAGGCAAATTGTTGCTCAGGATTTGGGTTAGCCATGGAGTGATAGGCGTTGGCACTATTGAGTCACTTTGGCAAGATTGGCCTAGCCTCGATCATCGCATAGATTATGGTCGAGAGTTATGGGAGAGGAGGTTCTGGTACGAGCATGCTAGGCAATCATTCATGACCAGCATGTCACGATGTCAGTAGGATAGGTTCCTTCTGCGATGGGTAGGGTATTCTAGCATAACAAGGTTGAGCAGTTCACCTACCCGTAGAGGTGAGCTGGTTTCTACAAGGGAGGGTCATCCAGATCTTCCATTTGGTTTTAGTGATTCATTGATGGTGTGGGGAACTTCACTAGTGTGGCAGGGTGATCGACAGGAGGAGATCAGGGGAGGCCCGGGTAGACGAGGGTTCAATTTCACCAGGATTGGATTACATCTTCAGGAGTTTACTCTTGTAGTGCATGAGATGGACTACTCAGTAGGGAAATTTCATGGGGAGTTGGGTAGAGTCCTACATTATCATGATGCTCTACTTATTGCTAGTATGCAAAGGGCTTCTGGTACCTGTATCTAGTTGGATAGCGAGTGGAGCAAGGTGTGCTTCACATTGATTAGGATGGCTTGGGACCCTAGTATCGAGGGATTACTTCATGTGGGAAGAGTGCTGAGATTGGGGATGACTCAATGGTACATTTGGGACCCTGGTATTATTGGTGGTTACAGTGGTGATCAACAATCAGAGAGGACACTTGTTTAGGCATTGCTTGAGGACAAGCAATTTTTGGCGGGGAGGACTGTAATGTCCCTTCCTAAATTATTTTGGAACATAATTTATTTCTAGATTTTGGGGCCAATTTTGGAGGAAATGGGGCCCATGTGATTATATTAGGAGACTTAGGAGTTAGAAGTAAGTTATTTTGGTTTTGTTCACACAAGGAAAATAAGCACTTCCTAAGTCAATAGTTTGAATTGCATGAGGGAAAATCGATGGCTTAGTGACGGACCCACGAAGGAGGGAAAATGGAGGGAAAAAGACTCTACGAAATCTATAAAAGGAAGGAAACACTCCTCATTTCATCATTCTTGGCTTATTGAATTTGATTCTATTGCTCGAGCTATTTAGTCGGGTCACTTGTTGTTTAGCAAGAGTTTTCCAAGCGGAGAACTCACCCTTTCTTCGGGGGACTTCGAGTGCCACCCTAGAGAGGTTCATCCATTATCATCCGAAGGGGATTTGTAGAGAAATCTCCAGAAATGTATACAGTTCGCCCCAATAGTACGTATTTCTGGAGGACGCAGTACTGTATCTAGTGTGACCATTGCAGCGTTCTACCTGAGGACTATTTCTTGCAAGGAGAAATAAGGGAAGTATTGGTGGAGTTGATTGCCGGAGTGTTTGAGGAAAATTTTTCTTATGTATTGGCGGGCATTGTGCTTCAACAGATTTGGAGGGCATAGGGCCTTTTGGGGGTCGAATTTGGAAGGTCAAAACCAAACCAAACCATTTATGGGCTTTTTTGGGTTTTTGACAAGGACCCCAAATATAAATTTGCAAAATTTTCTGAGCACTGGAGGTGGGGTTTTCAGCCACATCTTTGTGGCATACATTGCAGAATTGTTGGGGATTGCACAATGCCTTTGCAGGCCAGATTTGGAAGGTCAAAATCCGGCCAAATCATTTCTGGGTTTTTCTGGGTTTTGGACAAGGATCCCACATATAAAGTTTCAAAATTGTGTGAGAACCGGAAGTGGGGTTTTCAGCCATATCTTTGCAACACACACTGCAAAATTGTTGGGGATTGCACAGTGCCTTTGGGGGTCGATTTTGGGAGGTCAAAATCAAGCCAAACCATTTCTGGGTTTTGTGGGTTTTGGTCAAGGAGCTTGCGGATGAATTTGTACCATTTTCCGAGTAGCGGAAGTGGGATTTCTTGCAGTTTCATTCCATCCAGTAGTGCAATTTTATGGGCAGCGCAGAGCATTAGAGGAGCAGACATTTTCCAGTACTTGATATCATTGTCTCATCACCTGGATTCTGTCATGCTTGCCATTGAGGCAAGCCCAGGTGCATTCATCCATACTATTGTACTGCTCCATTGATTAATAAAATGGCTCAGTTGGTTCTTACTTTTGGAGTTTTAATAAGCATTTTCTGATTGTTTTTATTTCCTGTGTCACAAATCGATTTTGTTTTGCATATCACTATTTATTTAAGTTTGGAACATTACAGTTTCATCCATGTTTTAGTTGAAGAATGACAAGAACATCAAGCTGCTTTATTCATAAATTTGACTGATAAACTCTCCCAACTTACAACACAACCCTAAAATGATGATGGATATCCAACAACTCAAGACCCTAACTCATACAAGACTTTGACTAATAGCACAACAAAAGTATACAGTGATATGACCAGTTGTCTCTACATATAGACATCTCATGACACACAAGTCTCAGTCTCACACTTCAACATCTAACCCTGATACATTTTACCATTGTTATAGTTACAGAGCCTACAAGGATAGTGAGACAAATTATGGGTGCTCAGCCCTACATAAGCAATTCTGCCACAAATGCTTTGTTATATTCTATTCCTCACACATCTACAGGGCAATTTTGTCTACAGATCTGAGTAACTGTGATCACCTTAGACTTCTGGATATCAGTGGATTTGACCTAGCATTTGACAAATCAAAACATGTGAGCAACACTAACAGAACAATGTGGGCACCTGGGAAATTCTTGTCCAGCAACACGATCTAAAATTTTGAGCAACTTTCACAACAAAATATCCTCAGAGCTCAGTGAAACTCTACTGCCCAAGATCTGAAGAATTTATCAAAGGAGTGCCAGTTACTTTCAACCAATACAAACTCCAACCCGGAAAATAGTAGCTCAATCCCTAGAAATAATCACAATTGACCTAAATAAATTTGGCCTCTGCAAGGAGTACCCGTCCCACTCTTTATCAGATTGAAACCCCAGTTTCAATGGATGACTGATATGCAAGGAATACATAAACCCCTGAAATAAATTTCTGAGAAATTCATCTGAGCAAATGACAGTGGAGAGCCCAAATTGGCCTAGGTATTTCTTGGTCTCCTCCAGAATGTTAAGGTGTGCTAATAGGTCCTGTTCCAACCATAGATCACACGCAGGTGTGGAATCATGTTAGAAGAATTTAGGTCTGTTGTTCATACTGTGATTATGCCAAGATAGCTGAAGGAAATTACTCAAGGCTTAATTATGCCCAGAGGTGTTGTAGAATTCAGCCTACTCACAGTGACTATAGAAATTGGGTGAATCATGCTACAGGCAATCAGAAAAGGAGACAAATCGCTACAGCAACTTGATCCACTACATTTTGCCTTATATTTTGCATACAGCACACCAGCTCTCTGAAACAGGGTATACGTAAATGGGTCTCTTATTTGGCTTCTACACTCGACCAATAACTCGATTAACAGGTTTTCGGCATTCAATCTTCTGATAGCTAGATTCTTCATGTCGATTGGCCTTCATGCAGCGATAAAGGATCGGGTCCCCCACGATCAAACCATGCTCACACGCTACATAAATGTCTCTTACTAAAGTGTGCACCCCTTTTTCTCTATTCAGCCTGTTACCACTCAAACCAGCAGGGGACCTAAAGGGGTTCCTAAGAGGGCAACTTCTAGGTTAAAGGCAACTGTGGAGGCTTAGCCCATTGTCACCACAACTAAGTCTCCCTACTCTTTACGGACTTTCACCGATGGGAGGAGTCCCGGTAGTGTAGGGATTCACTTGAAAAGTATATGTCAATGGATAGGTGAGAAGTGACCCTAAAAACCCTTTTCCAAGGATGGGGTGAAGAATGGAGCTTGCTTGCTCTTTACGCAAGGAACTTGGTCCACCAGGGATAAGGGGTGAGGATTCGAGGGTTGAGGGAGAAAGTATAGGCTTATGAACAAGTTTCTCAATCCCTATAATCCTTCAAAAATTTGGATTCCCAAATGGTCCTTGACAAATAGTCTTTAATATTTATTGAGAAGTGGGACGACACGGGGCCAAGTGGACCCAACCCAAGTTCGGGGCTGGAATGTAGCAACCAATGATGTTCCTATCCTGGACAAGGTGAGGGGAAAGGACCAAACAAGAATACTTTTTTCAAAAGGTTGAATTGATCCTATTGAGGTCTAGCCTTGGGGATGCCTAGGCACAATTCGATCCTAGAGCTAGGGCTTGAGATTCCCAGAGATTCCACCGTTAGAATTGCCTCAAATTTAGAGGAGAGGGAGGGGACTCACCAGCGCAGTAGCCTATACGAGATCGAATTTTTTCCTTGGGTCAATACCCGAGAAATTGATGCCCTAGGTGACCTAATGTGTCTAGACTTGGGGAAAAAGGGGAAATGGTTAAAGGAGGGTTGAAATGATCACCCTTTTTGAAAGATCAATGCCTAGTTCACTTGGGGATATGGAGTCAAGGATAATGATGAGTAAGAACTTGGTTTCTTGATCAAGGAGGCCCAGAAAGTCAATTTCGTCCAATGTTGAGAGAAAGAAAAGAAAAGTGACCTTCAAGCATTTATACTTTAAAGCAAATGATGTAAGCTTCTCGAGATAAATAAATCTCTAGGACATTTCATTCATATGACATTGGCCCATACATTAAATTAGCTTAAAACATGCTCAATTCCACATTTCAATAATGCAGCAACTAGCCCTAATTTTAGCAGTATGCAGCAACAAGAATAATAGCATCAAAATTTACTTACAACATTATAGAGTATATCCAACCAGCATTTCGTTTGCTCAATAAAGCTCCAAGACGAGAAATAGCCCAAATACATACATCAAAATTCATCCATCTCCAAAAATATCCACCAAGGAAAAAGTGCGAAAATTCTCTATAATTAGAGAGATCCCCAATCAAGTGATGATACAAATGAGTGTATCTAACATCAATATATAGCCTCCTAAGTTGTCAGAATTAGCCTATGGGCCTACATTAGCCCCTAATGATAAAATAACGTGCAAATAAAACCCCTATTGGTGACAAGCCCACCAAACTAGCTCATAAGTGTAAAAATAACCCTCACAAGGGGCCAAATAATAACATGTGCATGTCGTAGGGCCCTCTAAAGGCTCAATAATATCTTGCAGTGTCATTCCTCGAATTATGATGGACAAGGGGGTGGCCCCTTGTTCTCCAAGTAGTAGACCTGTGGTGCTCTCATTGGATACGAGGGCACATAGATGACCCCTTGGGTATCTATATCAATCGGAGATCCTCTACAAGGGTCCAAGCGGTGGAATGAATGTTGCCATGACATCGTACGAGTCCTGGGAAACCTGTCAAGAGTGTGGGGCTCCTATGGGGGCCTGTTGGCATAATGTAGCAAGCATATCATCATCATCCCAAAAGTGGATCGCTAATAATCTCTGAGCATCCATGAAGATCTGTGGAGCGATGTCTGTTGTTGTAGAGGCCCATGGCCCTCTATGCACACCCTACATGTGCCAATGTAGACCTTTGGGTGTCAGGATCCCATATAGGGAAGCCAAACCAAAATGGAAACAACCTGCAATCCTGCATAAGATCCAATGCATCCCTTAGGCTTCCAGTACAATCAATCATTAGAATAATCAGGTAAAGGAGCTTACAAACCATGGATAACAAAGTGGGCACTTCATAATGGCATGCCCTCCCGTAGTGGGCTTTAGCATGTGCTAGTGTCTCCAAGCTCCAAAGGGGGTTAGCCAAGTAACTTATTAGGTGTTTTCAGCCCTTAAAGGGGATAGTATGTCCAATTTACATCCTTCTAATGGGGGTTGCAAGTGACAAATAAGTGGAATGGAATAGGGAATGAGAGGGGCAATCATGGGCCACATAGTGGGGCATAGGGGTAGATAGATAAGGGGAAGCCCACGCCTGGGTATGTAATGTATAGGATGGAGCAATCGTGGTACATGAGCTGCCCCGGCCTTGATTTTTTGACCTTTCCTCATATACCTTTTCCCTTTATATGAATTTTCTTTAATTAAGTGCTCGGGGCTCAAAGGACAATAGCATGATGTGCAAGATATAGCAGTGATTACCCCCTTTTAGGTAGGGTGGTTTATTGCCCTGCAGGGGTTGGGACAATCATGGGTTCCTAAAAGATATAGGAGGATCATCTAGGGCCTATGGAACCAGGGTGATGGCCAATGATTGGGCTAGAGCTCATGTAATGGCTTTTGCCCACATGCTAATTATTTTTGTCCCGACCATCTTTTGCATTTTGTGGTACAATTTCATGTTAAATGTGGCCATTTATGCTTTTCACTTTTCCTTTTAATTGCATCAACCTATGGGGCATCATTCTAGGCCAAGGTGGGGGCAAGGGGATAAGGAGGCTATCCCTATGTGGACCCAAAATGGGAATGTGGACCCAAGTGGGAGAAAAGACAAATGGTGGTATAGTGAGTGGAAAGTGAGTGATACGTGCAGATAAAGGAGCGAGACCACACACCCAAATCGGGATTTCCCAAGTAGTACCACCCTAGAACCAAATGGTCAATAAAGGAGATCCCACGAGACTAAGATCCGAGGGTAACGACCAAAAGAGATCAAGGGGACATGAGCACAAACTAAGCCCACTCTTTCCACCAAATACCCCCATCAATCCATACCCAGAAGTATCCATGATAAGTAAACCCAATCAGTGTTGAAAATATCGGTATCGGCAAAATACCGGCGAGGGTCCAAAAAATATCTTATCGGCAATATCGGCGAAAATATCGGCAAATATCGGCAAGCATAAAAAATAATTTTTTCAGATTTTTAAATATAGCCGATATTTTCAAAATATCGCGATATTTTGCCGATATTTTCCGATATTTGCCGATATTTTGAAAATATCGCGATATTATCAAAACAGAAAATATCGCGATATTTTCTCGGCGATATATCATTTTGCCGAAAATATCGCGATATTTTCGAATATCGCCGATATTATCAACAGTGAACCCAATACTCAATTACCAAATGACGAGACATACCTTTAGATTCGGGAGGCTCACCCTCAAACATACAATCAATACAGGTGGGTGAGGGACCACATGGTTGGCTCAGGTGGCAGAGAAATAGCACAACAAGCTAGTAGGAGCCATCAAGGAGTTGTTGTCTGCTAGTTGAGACTCATCTTGGAGAAAAAAAATCTCCTGGGATATCACCCACAAAGTGGTGGGTAACACAACCCACACGAAAATTGAGATTCCAGCCTTCCTGGAAATGAAACTTGATCGTTGAAGTAAAAATGCCCGTGATGAAGATTGATCCTGGTGCGAGCTTCTCGATCACTAATTCTCAGATCGGTTCTGCAAGTGACTTGAATCCAAACTTGACGGCTCCAATCTCACTCGAGTCCGTCCAAAAGAATTTCTGTTGTGATTGGCATTTATTTCGATCACCGGATGTCAAACTCCTCGCACATGATTGTGCCTGATTTACCATCATCATATCCAATCAGATTGGTCGCAAAAGTTTGCTTAAAGCATCTCAAAAAAATCACATTGCATGGATGCTTCGGCAGCTCCACTTAGCCGACAGGACTGACAGGGTTGTTCCCCTATGGCCCGCACCCATCACAAGCTTTAGAAACTCAGTCCAATATTGATAAGAATTAGATCTTCAGTCACAGTGGAATCTGTCTCCCTGGGAAAATAACATTGTCCAATCAGCCAAAATGCACCAACAACATTAATGTATTGACCAACGCTTTTTGACCTCTCTTCCTTCACTAGATTCAATTTGGTGGACTGTCGCGTGGATAGACTGATCCGCTTCTGGTCTCAGCAAAATAAACGAACGCAACCGTTGATACTCACGGAATTTTCCTCAGAAAATTAAAGGAACGTGGCTTCTACGAGCTCAGCTTCAATAAAGATCAGAGAAATTTTGTCTTGGCACAATGGTAATTTGTCTCCTGCAATACTTGATAGATCTAGCCCAACAACTTGACAACAAACTGTAATATTCCACTGATGCAATATCTTGTACTGAAAACTTGAACAAGATTTGGCCTCCCGTAAATGAATCCCAAGCTGCTCCAAGAACGCAATCTATAATGTCCAGGAAAATATATTTTCTGCAATAACCCTCGAATAATCCTGCAAGTAAATTGGAATTTGTCAAGATAAACCCTCAGTCTGGCAAGAAAACCAGCTTTGATACCACTGTAATATCCCAAACAGGAAATTCTTGACTAATTTTGCAGAAATCCAACTCAACCAAATTTCTCCATACAATTACCAAACATTCAACAAAAAATTGCCATGTAGTAATATAATCACTAAAATACGGCAAAATAACAACAAGGTGAACAAGAACAATCTCAGCTTTTACTATAATAGATAAACTGGGGTTACATGCATATACAACCAAAATAGATGAGATGAAAGTTGGCCTCCAAGATAATTTGTTGCACTGCACCGGTCCTCCAAATTGACATGAACTCCATCGCTAAGCTCTCCTGTGAATTTTGGGTGAATTCACCAAGGGGAGATGGGTACTCACCCAATCTCACTCAATCACCTGAGGGTTTCCATCCTGAGGCTACACATGAAGGAGAGAATTGGGTTCTGTACTATTGTTTGAAATACTGAGGGGGAAGAATCAGTATTTCTTTTCAATTGTTATTATTACCAGTTTAGATTCTTTACAATTTTAATCAAAGAAATGATTTTATTAAATATAAAAAAAGATTGAATACAATATCTGATGAGTTTTGCCAAGCACCAACTTGGACTTTGATGAGGCTCCAACCTCTAGGGCTCCGACCCTATCTTACCAAGGCACCAACCTTGAATTTAGGAGCACCAACTCCAAGGACACCAATCCTTCCAATTCTAAGGCACCAACCCCAAGGGCTCCAACCCTATAGATTTATTCTGTCAAGAAATGTTTGATTGTAATACACTGCTTCCAAGGACTTCTTTACAAAATCCTGTCCTTGTAGTCTTTGCAACAGGTTGCTTGTCTGCGCTATGGCTTCACTTCGGGTCTGAACCTTCCAAGATGAATCAATTCAAAAGATTGTCCTCTCGCTCTGTCTTCTGCTTTCTTCTTAGCTCGGCCTTCGGCTTCTACTGCACCTTAGTCGTCTGCTAGACCTTCGGCTTCCTCTGTCTTTTTAAGTTCACGAGTTGTGAACTTCTTCTAATTTTTCTCTGTCTCGATGCCAGAACAACACTTAAGGTGGAGTTTTATAACTTGTATTTATACAGGTTTCCCCAATACTCAAAAGACACATTCATTTGAAAGGAGAGGCTGACTTATGGATATTCATCCAATTACTCATAAACCTGTTTTATTTACGAAATATTTTATAGGAGAGACCATACCCAAAGAGGTCGCACATCCAAGTCATCAATCGCAACTTTCGAAGGTCCCGCAATCGCAACTCTTAACATCATTGATGTAACATGGCTGATATTCATATTGCCAATGAAATGGACGCGATATAATATTAAACCATCATCAATAGATCCGCCGGGTCCAAAGCTAATATCGCAATCAGTAGTCGGATTCACAGGACTTATCACAATCAGCGATTAGGTTCATAAGTCTTATCACAATCAGCGGTCCGGGAGTGACAACCCTTATGATTTGCGTAACTTCCCCGATACCTGGACGCGATATTACATAAAGGTATATTCTATGGAGCTATCAGGTCCGCGTATTATATCGCAATCAGCGTTTTGACATCCCTTGGAATCTCGTGGTTCCTATGGATGCGATATTTCATTAAGTCATGCTATAATGGTGCAGTGGGTCCACAATGTTATCGCAATTAGAGGATTTGGATATACATCACTTATGACTTGCAATATGAACGTTCCGATAGGCAGACGCGATATTTCATTAAGGTGAATTGCAATGGTCCCACAGGTCCGCAATATTATTACAATCGGAGGATTTAAGTGGCATTCCTTCGTGATACATAACTTCCAATGCGGATGCGATATTCCATTAAGGCGTGTTGTAATGGGACCATCGAGTCCGTAACTCATATCGCAATAGAGAGTTTGAGCAGTGTTTACATAACTTAATATAATAGAACCGTCAATAAGATTTCTGCCGATATTATATATTGTCGAAAGGATTCCCATGGTTTATTACTTCCTTCGATATGGCTCTTACTCTTGGCATATGCGATAGATCTGCATTGTCTTGGCTCGTCACTCCTGTGGTTTCTCTTTACTCCTATGACTTTCGATACACTGCTCCAATAGCTCTTCTTCCGATTAGCTCTTCTTTGCTCCAATAGCTCTTCTTCTGATAGCTCTTCTTTGATGGCTTCCGATGAACTCTTCCTACCGGTGTTGCTTGGCTTCACGTCATTATTTACTATCCAGAATATTGCCATATTGACATCAATGACAATCTAGATCAACAACTATCCCCTCTCAATAAATTTTGCCCATGGAAGGAATTACCAATTTTTGTAATTTTGGAGGCTAATACAATTTTTTGGACACAAACTTACAAAAAGTGGGTCGAATTATTTTGTTGGTGGAATGTGGGGGCCACACCCATATGAAATACGCACTTCATGAAAGGAGAATTCAATGGCTAAGGGAAAATCGAATTGTTGGATGGAGGGACCCACATGGGCAAGGGGCAGCTAGTATAAGTATAAGGAAGGGAGCAGCTATTAAAACCTTTTGATATTTTCTCATTTGCCGTTGTTGCTCAAGTTGTTTAGCTGGGTTACAAGTGTTGTTGAGCACACAAGTTTTCCAAGGAAAAGAATCAACCTTTTCTTCAGTGGACCTTGAGTGCCACCTAGGAAGGTCTCACCAGAAATTCGTGGAGGCTTGTGAAGGTATACAACAGGGGATACGAACTACTTTGCCTCAAGTTGGACGCGGGATAGGGAGCCACGTAGTTTGTGAGGGAGAATTTCTGGGGACAAAAGTATTGGGTTCTTGCTGCATATTTCCTTGGGTAATTTGCTGGTGATTTCCGGGTCAATTACATGTTGGAAGAGTGCTCCTCACTCTGGTCGAAGTTCCCTTGCATGTGGTTTGTGCAGTAGTGTTCCCGAGCAACGTAGTTTGCACAGTAGTTTTCTTGAGCAGTGTAGTTTTTGGTGGAGCCAATTGTGGGGAGGCCTAGCTGAGGGAATTGGGGTTGGATTGATTTGTGAAGGCAAGAAGGGTGATTAAGGGAGATTTCTCAATACTTTGGAGGGATGCAAAGATAGAATTTTCTACAAGCCGTAATTTCCTGGCAGTGGAGGACTGCTTGGAATTTTGGGATGATTTTGGAGCATCAAAACTAGAGCCAACCCTTTGTGGGTTTTTCTAGGTTTTTGGTGGGGAGTTCGGAATTAATTTGGCAGAATTTTCTGGGCAGTTTTTGAGGCACAATCAAAGGTTCCATTCAACCAGCAATGCAGAAATTCTAGGGCCAACGTAGTACCCTATAGAGGTGTCTTTTCCCTTGCATCCAGGCAGCATTCCTTCACCTAGGATTGTCTAGCTCAGTGTTGATAATATCGGTATCGGGAAAATATCGGCGAGGGTCCAGAAAATATCTTATCGGCAATATCGGCGAAAATATCGGCAAAATATCGGCAAATATCGGCAAGCATAAAAAATATTTTTTTCAAATTTTTAAATATAGCCGATATTTTGCCGATATTTTCAAAATATCGCGATATTTTGCCGATATTTTGAAAATATCGCGATATTATCAAAACAGAAAATATCGCGATATTTTCTTGGCAATATATCGTTTTGCCGAAAATATCGCGATATTTTCGAATATCGCCGATATTATCAACAGTGGTCTAGCTTGCCTTGGCAAGCCCAAGTGCACATGTTCTTGCATTGTACTCCCCTTATATATATATAATAAAGTGGTTGATTTTGGAGCAATTCCGGTGTAATTTTTGGGTGTTTAATGGTTTGCTGAATTTTTTGTTTGCACGTGTTTTTGCTTAATATCACTGTGTTCATTTGGGGTAGCATCGAATGTGCTCTAGCCATGAAAATTGGTGGAGAGAATAAGCACATGAGATTTCTAAGACCCAGAAATGGTTTGGACAGATTGTACCCAGTTTGGGAGATATTAAAATAATTAATATTTTTAATGGATTTCCTAAGTCTAAACTTAAGAAAATTAAAATATTAATGGGTATTAATATAAAACTGGGTTAGAAGGTTCCAAAAGTCATGGATCAAGAAAAATCTAATTTTGGCCGTTGATTAGAGATTTTATCTAGGTCGTTGAAGGAACAACGAGAAAAGTATAAGAAGAGGCTTGAGGGTCAGTTGGAGAATACACCAGAGTGATCAGTCATTCATTTTGCTAGAGCGAGGTTGCTAAGCAAAGTTAAAACAGTGATCAGCAGCAAGGGGCAATAAGTACGAGGCAGAGAGGCAGAGACAATACTGAGAGGCCAGCGCAAAAGCAGAGAGAGAGCGAGAGCAGCAGCCAGTCCAAGTTACGCAGAGCCCAGTAGAGATAGCGCAGATGCTAGAGGGAATGCATCATCCAAGCAGAGGTTGCTGGAGTGACACAGAGGGTCCCAGAGGCTGTGTAGTGCCTCAGAGGGCTGATGTAGGTCAACAGGAGGCTGACACAGAGGCCAGAAGGGCCAGCGCTAAGCTTCAGTTGTGTCGGAGAGGGTTTCGTGGGACAGGTTTTTTCAATACGTGTTTCCGAATATAGAGGTATTGTTGCCGTGTATTTTTCTCTGTCGGGTGAGCTAGTTAGGCACCCAGTTGTACTCGGATAGACTGCACAATAATATAACGCTCTGAATAGTTGCACCGGTTTTCCCGCATTGGGTTTTTCCGAGGACATTTGTCCAAAAATAACGGTGTCACGTGTGTGCTTGTTTTCTTTCAGTTGATGATCTATAGATGTTGTGATTGTATTGTGTTTTTTTTCGGTATTTAAATGTATTAAATAACTTCTTCGAATTTAAACAAGTAGAAGAAATAAACCAACAAAATACAGATTAATTTTCTAACATATAGACTTAGAAAATTCAACACACTGTAGAATTTTCCTATTAGGAATATTATAGTGGTACCAGAACATATTCATGGCCAGCATGGGGAATAAGAGAAGGCGATGCCACCAAGGTACCAGAGTAGTTTTCCAGAGGGGTGGTGGAAGAGGAAGAGGTAGGGGTCGAGGTAGAGAGGGAGAACTGGACCCATTTTCTGATATGGTGGAAAACATCAGGCACTACATGGACAATCAGGAGGGCAATGAGTAGCATAGGCAAGGGGACCAAAACCAAATTTTAGAGGAGTTGTTGAGGACCAACCAGCAGCTCATGATGGACATGATGCAGTAGGTGATAGGCTTGCAGGTGAATGGGAGACCAGAGGGAGAGCAATAGGGTGATGGGGGTTCTAGAGCCGAAGGAGGCAGTGTACCTATCAACCCCTACACACCCCTTTGTGTGGACAGGCAGGTCATCCCACCATGCGTCATTTCGTGGACGAATCAGAGCCCGAGAGGGAGCCAGACCCAATTGCGGATTTAGTCCATTCAGTTGCATCAAGCATTGATGAGTACGAGGGGTTGGATGCCAGTATTGAGAGGGTGATGTCCTTTGGGGAGTACATACACCTCAAGGAGAGACGTACCACTAGGGCCGAAACACATTATAGAGGGGGACAATCTAGCCAGGAGGTGCAGAAGATAGTGGGGAAGGTTAGACTCCCCAAGTTTGATGGGTCGACTAAGAGTTCAGCCAGGGCATGGGTTTAGAAGCTAGACACATATTTTCACTTGAATCCCATGTGTGAGACAGATGTTATCTCGTTTGCTACTCTACACTTGGAGGGTGATGCCCAGGAGTGGTGATACCATGGACTGATTATGTAGGGGCATATCCAAATCAATTCTTACACAGAGTTCACCCAGAGGTTCATTGAGAGATTTGAGAGGAAGGACCCTGAGCTACCCTTCAGGGAGTTGGCCCATTTGAGGCGAACTGGCAGCATAGAGGCCTATATTTCAGAGTTTCAGAGGCTGGCCATGATGGTGTCCGACATTTCAGAGGCCCGGTTGATCATGTTGTTTGTGGAGGGGCTTGTTGGACCATTACGTGGTTGGGTGAGGGCCTACAAGCCCACATCATTGATGGACGCCATCTCTAGGACCCGAGATATGATTGACGCAGTGCCCAAGACCCAAGCCTTAGTTTCCCACCAAACCTACTACCCAACAGGGGAACCGAGACACTCGACCACCTTAGAGGGATGGAAGTCGTGACCAGTTGGAGAGGAAACTAGGAGGGACCTTAGGAGAAGGAAGTTATGCTTCACGTGCCGAGATCCTTGGGCACCCGGGCACAAATGCACCAAGGGAAAGGCCCACTACATCGAGGTGTACTCAGAGAGTGATTTGGATGAGGAGGTTGAGCTAGGCACAAATCAGGGGGAGCACCACCACCACCACCCCATAGAGGATCGCTTGCTCCATCAAGGGGAGTCCTTGCTTCACTTCGAGGAGTTCCAAAACTTGACACTCAGGATCAGAGGGATTGTGCAGCGGTAGCAAGTGTCGGTTCTAGTGGACAGTGGGGCCACCCACAATTTTATCGATGCACAAATGGTGGAGCGGAGGGGCATCCACACAGAGACATTTGAGGGGTTCTTGGTGTTGTTGTCGAATGATGCAGTGCACGAAGTATGTTGCTAGCTTGACTTTGACGATGGGCAACTACTCTTTCACTAATCATTTCTCTATGGTTGATGTCCCAGACACCAACGTGGTGATGGGTGTCCAATGGCTATGCTCATTGGGGAGGGTCACCACTGATTGGCAGAAGCTAGAGATGGAGTTTACGGGCCTGAATGGGAAGCTCGTAGTGCTGAGAGGGATGCACTCTTACCCACCCCAAACAATTTTCGTTCATCGGATGGAGGCAGATTTACGACATGGGGACATAGAGTGGGCAGTGGAGCTCAGGATTTCAGAGACGAGGGCCCCGACACGACCTGTGCATCCAGACATACTAACCTTGTTGGAGAGACACCAAGGGGTTTTTGGGGAGATTCCTCCAGGCGGACCGCCAAACAGAGGTTTTGAGCATATTATTGAGCTTGAGAAGGGGGTGCAAGCAGTCATTACTACTCCGTATAGGCATCCCAAAGCCTATCGAGATGAGATCGAGAGGGCGATACAGGAGTTGCTGAGATTGGGGCACATCAGGCCTAGTTCAAGTCCCTTTGCTTCTTCTGTGGTGTTGGTGAAGAAGAAGGATGGGACTCTCCGCATGTGCATTGACTACAGGGCCCTCAATAAGAAGACATTGAAGAATAGGTACCCCATTCCGCGCATTGATGAGTTGATGGACGAGCTTAGGGGAGCGAGATACTTCTCTAAGATAGATTTGTGCTCGGGGTATCACCAAATCCGGGTGAGGGAGCAGGACATCCCCAAGACTGCCTTTCGCTGCCACTATGGACACTTTGAGTTTTTGGTGATGCCCTTCGAGCTAACCAACATTTCGGCTACATTTCAATCTTGTATGAACCACGTGTTTTGTGGGCAGTTGTGGCACTTTGTCCTTGTCTTCTTTGACGACATTCTTATCTATAGCCGGACTTGGGAGGAGCACCTCCAGCACTTGGAGGAAGTACTTTCCATACTTAAGGAGCAGCAGTTGTATGCGAATATGTCCAAATGTGAGTTTGGGTCGACGGAGATGTTGTACCTTGGGCATGTGATAGGGGAGGATGGAGTGAAGGTACAGCAGGAGAAGATTAGGGCCATCCTGGAAAGGCCGACACCCAGGAATGTGACTGAGTTGAGAGGATTTTTGGGCATTTGCACGCACTACAAGAGGTTCGTGAGAGGATTCTCACAGCTTGCAGCACACCTCATAGATTTGACTAAGAAAGGAACCTTTGAGTGGACGCAGATGGCACAGGAGGCCTTTTAGAGCCTCAAGAAGATCATGAGCAACTGTCATGCCTTGCCTTTGCCAGATTTCACACGGTCGTTTGTATTGTAGTTTGATGCCTCTAGTGAAGGGATTAGAGTTGTGTTAATGCAGGGGGGGCATCCTATTGCATTTGAGAGTACAAAACTGCTACCCCATGAGTGGCTGTACTCTATTTATGACAAGGAGATGTTGGTCGTGATGCATGCACTGGCCAAGTTCAAGCAATGTTTGGTGGGCAACCAGTTCAAGGTGAAGACTGACCACGACAGTGTTCAGTTTTTCCTAGAGTAGAAGACATTGCAGGAGCGACAGTAGAAGTGGGTGAGTAAAATCCAAGCCTATGACTTTGAGATTGAGTACGTCAACGGCAAGCAGAACGTAGTGGCAGATGCCCTCTCTCGGAGGCCCACGACACTATCTTTGATGGACGTCACTCATCACTGGAAGGCTCAACATTGGGTTGAGTATTCCAAGGATAGGCAAGCTTGTGAGATATTGGATGGAACATGTAGGGATGACAAGTCCAGAGTGATGGATGATGTGATATATTATAAGGACAGGATCTACTTGGTGCTCGGATCTCAGCTCAGGGAGAAGATTATGCAGGCAGCACATGACTCCCCTCTAGCAGGACACCCCGTGTTCCTCAAGACATATCATGCCATCAGGGAACGTTTCTCATGGAGGGGACTTAAAGGGGATGTCTTGAGACATGTATAGGAGTGTATAGTCTATCAGAGGAACAAGGGGGGGCTATCACACCCAGCTTGCCTACTTCAGTTTCTCCCTATCCCAAAGAGGAAATGGGAGAGCGTATCCATGGACTTCATCACGAGGCTTCCAGTTGTACAGGGACAGGATTGTATATACATGGTGGTGGACAAATTGACCAAGTTTGCTCACTTCTTCGCTATCCCTTCGAGGTCTTCTGCTTCCCAGGTAGTAGAGTTGTTCTTTTGAGAGGTGTTCCAGCTACATGGTCTTCCAAATACCATAGTCAGTGACCGAGATAGCAGGTTTACGAGGGATTTCTAGCAGGATTTGTTTAGACTGGTGGGGACAAAGCTTACACCCAGCACTAGTTATCAACCCCAGAATGACAGGCAGACCGAGATCATAAACAAGTGGCTGGAGAGATACCTGTGTAATTATGTGACGGGGTAACAGAGAGCACGTGTGAAGTGGCTTCACCTACTGGAGTTCTGGTACAACAATATCTACCATATGTCAATTGGTATGTCTCCTTTCCGAGCTCTTTATGGGTATGATGAACTTTCTTTTTCTAACATGGTTTTTGGAGATAACAAGGCCCCTAGGGAAAAGGACTGGGTCCAAGAGAGCCAAGAGATTATCAGGGCTCTCAAGGACAACTTACAGGTGGCATAGAACCAGCAGAAGTTATACGTTGACAGGCGCAAGGTGGAGAGATAGTTTGAGGTAGGGGATATGGTCTAAGGTATCTTGTCCGAAGTGTTGACCCCAGGTATTTGGACCAAGGTATTGATTCTAAGTGGTTTTGGACCATGGTATTGAGTAAGGCCTAGGACTATAAAAGGAGGAGAAGATCATTAGGCAAGGACACTTACGAATTGGATATCTAATGAAGAGCAAGATCTAGATTACAGGTTATTGGGTTATGGTGCACAGCTGGATCTGAATCAAGGATGAACCTGAGTGCTTGATGAAGGATAAGTTCTATTGATGGGTCAAGATCTTAAGGCTTGAAGAGAAGTATCTTTGTGTGCTTTTGATCTTTTATCTTAATAATTGGCGCATGTCGTAATCTGCAAATATGATGATCTGGGTATATCTGATGTCTGAATAATTATAAAGGTTAAATCATCATTTACAGATTTGTACGCAAGTTCCTTATAGCAAAGGTGCGTATACACACCGGTTCGGCATTTCAAAAGTGCGTATACGCAGGTTTTCCTTGATACAAATGCGTATGCACGCAGGTTCGTCACATTGAAGTAGTGTACACCTCATAAAATATGCTTTAGCTACTTCTGATTGTTGTTGCAGTGTTCTGGGTTCTGGCTTGGGTTCTGGTTACTGTTACTGTATTCTGGTTACAGCATTTAGAGAAGTGATTGTTTGATTCAGTTTTTGGTTGGTGCAAAGGAGATTGGTTGATGCAGATATATTTGACATTTGATTGATGTTATTGATGGATCCAGTCTGAAAATTTATGAAACGTGGTCCCTGGAAGAAAAGAGAAGGTTGTACCCTTCTGTAGGTCAACACCTACGTACTAGTACATCAGCTAGTACAAGAGCTAGGGGGTTGTAGCTCCCTTCCAGGAGAAGCTGGAGAATGAGAGAAGGTTGTAGCCTTCTACAGGTAGAAGCTTGCGTACTGGTATAAGACTGCACCAGTACAAAATATTGTAAAAAGAAGTTTCTTATTAAAAGAAAGATAGAGACGATTGCAGCAAGTGGTTTTCACCCACATTGGGTTTCCACCTTATATCTTGTGTTCATGTGTGTGACTATCTATTCTGTTTTTACTGCTCCTGGTTACTGTTTATATGGTTCTGATGCACAGATTAAAGATCAACTTATGAAGAATTAACTAAATTATAAGTTTACAGGGTATACGCTAGTTGCCTTATATACAGTTGCGTATACACGCAAGTTTCATTAACTGAAGTAGCATATATGAATCAGAATATGGAAATGAAATATTATTGACTTGCTAATACTGATTCACCCCCCTCTCAGTATTATTTCCAACAATTGGTATCAGAGCAGGTCCTTCAGAAGAAGCTTGATCGCTTGAAGGAAAATCTATCATCATGAGTACCTACGAAAGAGAGGGATCCATTAGACCACCAATCTTTGATGGGAGCAACTTCGTCTATTGGAAGGTAAGAACCACAGCCTATCTTCAATCTCTTGGAACAGATGTTTGGGAAATCGTGGAAGGAGGATACACATTTCCATCAGCAATTCCTACAGATACGACAGGTAAAAAGCAATATGAAACAAATGCCAAGGCTGTCAATACATTATTGGGGAGTCTGTCACAATCAGAATTTGTCAAGGTTATGCAGCTCAAAACCGCCAAAGAAATATGGGACAAGATCGTTCTAAGCTATGAAGGAGACGATCAGGTAAAACGTGCAAAACTACAATCTCTCAGAATTCAATATGAAACTCTCAAAATGCACAATGATGAAAGTATAGCTAATTACTTCTTACGTATAGATGAGATTGTTAATTGCATGAAAAACTTGGGTGAAGAGATAAAAGAAGTTACTGTAGTTGAAAAGGTTTTAAGATCCTTGTCTTCTAAGTTTGAATCAAAAGTTTCTGCCATAGAGGAAAAGCAGAATCTTCAAAGTATTACTATGACACAGCTGCACGGAATCCTAACTGCTTTCGAAATGAGAAAAGGGGGTCCATTAGATATGAGAGAAGCCGCATTCAAAGCTTCAGGAAGAGAAGAACTCAATGAATCAGGACATATTTCAGAAGGAGAGGAAGAAGCAAACTTTGTCAAGAACCTTCAACGGAGTTCTAGAAGATTCAAAGGTAAGCTACCTTTCAAATGCTTTGCTTGTGGAAGAGTCGGTCATTATGCGGCCAAATATCCTCATAAAGATAAGCTTGATAAAGGTAAGGAATCAGCAAAATGGAATAGAAAATAGAATGTAAGTAAGAAGAGTTATTATACGCATGAAAATAACGATGGTTTATCAAATAGTGATGAAGATGAACATCGTAATGACTATAGACTTCTGATGGCTTTTGAAGATGATGATTTCTTGGATGCTTTAGATGAAGATGGTCTTTATCAAGAAATTTCTAAACTTAAAATTTGTTTAGAAGAAAAGAATATGATTATAGATACTCTGACATTCCAACTTGTTGAAAGAGAAAAACACAATGAAAAATTAGAATGTGAAATTGTGGGTCTAAGAATAGATATTGAGAAAACAAAAGCTCTCAATCTCAGATTTGCTAAAGGATCAGAAACTTTAGATGAAATTATCAAAGTGTATCGTTCTCCTCTGATAAAAACAGGTCTTGGATATACTGAAGAAGCATCTCAAGCACAGAAACCATCAACCTCCAAAGCTATCTTGATGCAGCAAGGAGAAGTGAACAGTTTGACAATCGTCAGCAAAGGCATAAAGCAGATCACCAGATAAATCGGGTTCAATCTACTTCAAGGATGAATAGAAACTACAACCAACCTCAGGTAAATCATACTCAATTTGCTTCAAGAATGAATGTCAATGGAAATTACAATCACCAAGTCAGTAGGTTCGATAATCGCAGGAATTTCTTTAATGGCCAATGTTTTGCATGTCATAACTTTGGACACAAAGCTGCTCAATGTGTTGCTTACAAGACCATCATGACTAGAGAAGCACGAAATCAAAGGAATGTGACTAGGATCATGAAAAGGACCTACAATAAATTTTCTGCTCTTGAAAATGAAATAGAATGCTCTATCTGTAACAATTTCGGCCATGAAGATTCTGAATGCAAGAGTAAATTTCGGCAAACATCTCAGAAGGAGCAAACTTCATTAGGTCCCAAAACATGGAGAAAGAAAGAACCGCAAACAAAAAGATGTGGTATAGCCTTGTATGCAGAAGGACAAGAAAATCAGTGGTACATCGACAGTGGATGCTCGAAACACATGACAGGTGATAAAGAAAAACTTCAGTCATATAATGCCTTAAAAAAGGAAAAGAAGGTCTCATTTGGAAATGACACTCCTGCAGTCATAAAAGGTAAAGGCTCTATTCTCTTAAAAAAAAAGGTTAAAGCTGGGAATGTTATGTATGTTGATGGTCTAAAGCATAATCTATTGAGTGTCAGTCAAATGTGTGATCAAGGAAATGAAGTAGTATTTCGATCAAATGGATGTGTTGTTCGTGAGCTTGATACAGGAGAAACAGTGATCAAAGATATAAGAACTCCAAATAACCTATACATACTCAAGGGAGGACAGCAACAGTGCTACCTAAACAAAAATGATGACCACTGGCTATGGCACAAAAGATTGGGGCATCTAAGCTTCTCTCAAATAAGAAAAGCATGCAGATACAAGGTGGTTCATGATCTTCCAAATATCAGCATTCCAGAAAATACAATATGCAAATCATGTCAATTTGGTAAGCAAATCAGAGCTCATTTCCCTGAGAAGGAAGGATCAACTAAAAAGCCTCTTGAACTTGTTCATACTGATTTATGTGGTCCATCAAGGAAAAAGTCACCTCGTGGAGAAGAATACTTTATATTGTTCATTGACGACTTTTCCAAAATATGTTGGATAGGACTTCTAAAGCATAAAGATGAAGCATTTGAAAAGTTCAAAGCCTTCAAAGCGTTGGTTGAAAATGAATCAGATCGCAAAATCAAATGCCTCAAGTCTGATCGAGGAGGGGAATTTACCTCAGATGAATTCTTCGACTTTTGTGAAGAACATGGAATAAAAAGGGAATTCTCTACCGCAAGGACTCCTCAGCAAAATGTAGTAGAAAGAATGAACAGAACTGTTCAACAAATGGCTCGTGCCATGCTAGATGAGTCTGGAACTCCTGCAACCTTCTGGGGTGAAGCTGCATTTGCTGCCATCACTATTCTCAACAAAACAAACATTCGGGTAAACAGCACTCAAACTCCACATGAACTTTGGTATGGTAAGACTCCTACTGTAAAATACTTCAAAGTTTTTGGAAGCAAATGTTACATCAAAAGGACTGATGAAAACCTTGGCAAGTTTGAACCTAGAGCAGATGAAGGCATTCTCCTTGGTTACTCTTCCCGAAGTAAAGGATATAAGTGTTATAATAAAAGACTGGGAAAAATTGTTGAAAGTATTGATGTTGTAGTTGATGAAGCGGGCAAAAATCCAAAGCAGGGAAAAACCGAAGATTATGAAGAAGATGAGGATTATCCTTCCACATCAAATCAAGCTAATTCTGAAGAAGAAACCAATGAAGCACCACAAGAACAGAGAACGGTAGAAGAAAAGACTCCATCCAGGTATGTGCAGAAAAATCATCCAGAGACTCAAATTTTGGGACAAAAAGAGGCAGGTGTGCAGACAAGAAGAACTATTACAGAAGCTTCAAGTTATCTAGCATTACTTTCCACCATCGAACCTCAAAATGTACATGAAACATGCAAAGATGAATATTGGGCCAAGGCCATGAACGAAGAGCTTGAGCAAATTGAAAAGAATAATACTTGGGAATTAGTTCCTAGACCTCATGATAAGAATATCATAGGAACCAAATGGATATTCAAAAACAAACTGAATGAAAATGGAGAAGTTATTAGAAACAAGGCTAGACTTGTTTGTAAAGGATATGCTCAACAAGAAGGTATAGATTTTGAAGAAACTTTTGCACCTGTTGCTAGACTTGAAGCCATAAGAATGTTCCTTGCTCTTTCTAGCTTTCAGAACTTCAAAGTATACCAAATGTATGTAAAATCTGCTTTTCTTAATGGAGACTTAGAAGAAGAAGTATATATTGAGCAACCAGATGGATTCATCCTTGGAAATGATCCAAAACTTGTATGCAGACTCAGAAAGGCTCTCTATGGTCTAAAACAAGCTCCAAGGGCTTGGTATTACCATCTTGACAAATACCTCCATCAACAAGGTTTTTCTAAAGGATCAGCTGATAGCAATCTATATACAAAGATTGACAATGATAAACTACTAATACTTGTTGTGTATGTTGATGATATCATTTTTGGTAGCAATGAAGAAGCCATGAGTCAAAACTTTGCTTTGGTAATGCAGGAAGAATTTGAAATGTCCCTGCTTGGTGAGCTCACATATTTTCTTGGTTTACAAGTTCAACAAAATAAAGATGGTATCTTTCTATCACAAACCAAGTACCTCAAGCAGATCTTGAAAAAATATGGCATGGAAGATTCTAAACCAGTATGTACCCCTATGGTAACAGGATGCAGTCTCAGCTCAAATGATGAATCAGCAGCAGTGCATCAACCAACCTACAGATCCATGATTGGCAGTCTGCTCTATCTAACAGGTACTCGACCAGACATCATGCATGCAGTGGGAATAGTTGGAAGATTCCAAGCAAATCCAAAGGAATCACACCTTCAGGAAGTCAAAAGGATTTTCAAATATCTTCAAGGAACTCAGAATTTTGGTTTATGGTATCCTAGAGATATAGATCTTACACTTCATGCATATACAGATGCAGATTGGGCAGGAAGCGTGGATGACAGAAAAAGCACTAGTGGTGGTGCATTTTATATGGGCTCCAGATTAGTATCTTGGTTCAGCAAGAAACAAAGTTCAATTGCATTATTTACAGCTGAAGCAGGATATGTGGCTGCTACATCTTGTTGCACACAACTCCTTTGAATGATGCAAAAATTGCAAGACATTCAGATCACCTATATTCCACCCATCTCCATTCTATGTTATAATACAAGTGCAATCAGTATTTCAAAGAATCCAGTCATGCATTCCAAGACCAAGCACATACCTATCAAATATCATTTTCTCCGTGAACAAGTGCTTGAACAAAAGGTCAAATTGGAGTATGTTCTGTCCAAGGAACAAGTTGTTGATATATTCACCAAACCACTGCCCAGAGAGACATTTGAATATCTCAGACAGAAGCTAGGAGTAGTTGATGCATCATCTTGCTGTTGAAACTTATCCGTTTTAGAGAAAAGTGGTTGTACGCGAGTTTCATGAAGCGTATCCACATACATATGCAAGTTTCTGTGGATACAGTCGCGTATATGTTGGTTTGAAGAAAAATAGTGGGCCAGACTCAGGATGAAAAGAGTCTGATATGGGTCTGACAGTGATCATCTGGCACAGGTTCAGGGGGAGCATATACTTCTAATAATGCATTGTTGGCATTATCTTAGAAGATCTTGGTACAAATTCACAGATTCAGGTGGAACAGGTGCAGAGAAAGATCATGGTTGCTGATCTAGATGGTGATTGACAGATGCTGCTAATGATAGTTGCTGATAACTATCATAGTCTTGTTTTAGATATTTTGTCTCTATGTCATGTATAGCTTTTATTATCAAGGTCATGAAACAACCTATTTTGATTCCCCACTATGCATGGGATGAATGATGTAATGTTCTCGTTTTGTCATGTATAAACATTTGGTATATCCCCACTTGGTTGGGTGGATGAGTCAATCTTGGTATATCCCCACTTGGCTGGGAGATGGATGTATGTATGAGTCTTTGGTGATAGGAAGGTCATTTATGATGTATAGAGTCATGTTCTTCTTGTAGAACATCTTTTTGTAGACCTTGCTTGCAGTCAGGGGGAGCATAATCCTTCGCCCTTGATGACAAAGGGGGAGAGTGACTTGGGGTTGCCATCAAGTCCAAAGGGGGAGATTGTTGGCATTATGACACAGATTTAGCGCTATGACACAGGATTTGTCCTTAATGGCAACTCTCACAGATGACAGATCACAGTTCAGGCTCGTTGAATGAAGAAAGAAAGGTATACACAGGTTCCCATTGACCAAGCCACGTGTACACGCAGGTTCGCAGACTAAAAGGCGCGTATGCATACACACGCACTTTCACGGAAGGAAAGGCGCGTACATGTTGGAAAACTTGGTTTTGGTCCGTGGTATTTGGTCCATGGTATTGTGACCCATGGTATTGGTCCAAGGTATCTTGTCCGAAGTGTTGACCCCAGGTATTTGGACCAAGGTATTGATTCTAAGTGGTTTTGGACCATGGTATTGAGTAAGGCCTAGGACTATAAAAGGAGGAGAAGATCATTAGGCAAGGGCACTTACGAATTGCATATCTAATGAAGAGCAAGATCTAGATTACAGGTTATTGGGTTATGGTGCACAGCTGGATCTGAATCAAGGATGAACCTGAGCGCTTGATGAAGGATAAGTTCTATTGATGGGTCAAGATCTTAAGGCTTGAAGAGAAGTATCTTTGTGTGGTTTTGATCTTTTATCTTAATAATTGGCGCATGTCGTAATCTGTAAATATGATGATCTGGGTATATCTGATGTCTGAATAATTGTAAAGGTTAAATCATCATTTACAGATCTGTACGCAGGTTCCTTATAGCAAAGGCGCATATACACGCCGGTTCGGCATTTCAAAAGTGCGTATACGCAGGTTTTCCTTGATACAAATGCGTATGCACGCAGGTTCGTCACATTGAAGTAGTGTACACCTCATAAAATATGCTTTAGCTACTTCTGATTGCTGTTGCAGTGTTCTAGGTTCTGGCTTGGGTTCTGACTTGGGTTCTGGTTACTGCTACTGTATTCTGGTTACAGCATTCAGAGAAGTGATTGTTTGATTCAGTTTTTGGTTGGTGCAAAGGAGATTGGTTGATGCAGATATATTTGACGTTTGATTGATGTTATTGATGGATCCAGTCTGAAAATTTATGAAACGTGGTCCCTGGAAGAAAAAAAAGGTTGTAGCCTTCTGTATGTCAGCACCTACGTACTAGTACATCAGCTAGTACAAGAGCTAGGGGGTTGTAGCTCCCTTCCAGGAGAAGCTGGAGAACGAGAGAAGGTTGTAGCCTTCTACAGGTAAAACCCTGCATACTGGTATAACTCTGCACCAGTACAAAATATTGTAAAAAGAAGTTTCTTATTAAAAAAAAGATAGAGACGATTGCAGCAGGTGGTTTTCACCCACATTGGGTTTCCACCTTATATCTTGTGTTCATGTGTGTGACTGTCTGTTCTGTCTTTACTGCTCCTGGTTACTGTTTATATGGTTCTGACGCACAGATTAAAGATCAACTTATGAAGAATTAACTAAATTATAAGTTTACAGGGTATATGCTAGTTGCCTTATATACAGTTGCGTATACACGCAAGTTTCATCAACTGAAGTAGCGTATATGAATCAGAATATGGAAATGAAATATTGTTGACTTGCTAATACTGATTCACACCCCCCTCTCAGTATTATTTCCAACATTATGGTATATGAAATGAAATGAAATGAAGGATTATCTCGGGCTCTGTATCTAGCAGCCATATGTCTCAGGCTCTCTAACAAATAAAAGCATGGATTAATTCTGATCTGTCTGGCTAGATGAGCTAGAAAATAAAAATGATACAAGTTCACTCTATTGTATCGACCTTCACAAGTAAAATACTATTAACAGAGGCATAGGGGGACATACCACTGGTCCTGTAGCCACTCCTTTCGAACTCCAACCCTCCAATTCTGCCCTCTGTGTTCTTCTTTGAAGAAGAAGGGAACGTTGATTCCTACCAAAATGTGACTGTGAAATATCTTCTCACCATCCATCGGTAAGGTTGTCGCCTCAGCAATGGTGTGCTTTGTAACTTCGAACAACAGACCTCCCACCTCCACACGGTTCCCATCAAACCCTTGCGCAAAATACTGAGCCACCAAGTCGTGGTAGTCAAAACACCGGTAGAGAAATCTGCTCCACCCTGCTTCCTGAAACAAATGGAGAATATCAGGGTAGATGTCCAGCAAATCCGACCTCTTAGGTTCAATCCGGTCTAGCTTACCCCCTTTTCCTATTCGGTGTATGTTATCCTCGGGACTTTATCCTGAAACCTTACAACGTAAATATCTCTCAATGCCAAGTGTGAAAAATCTTGGATTAACCACCAACTAACTACTTACAAGACAAATTGAGGTGGCTTGACATAATGGTCGAGGTAAACAGGTGAGGCGATTTAACATACGGTCGAGGTAAACAGGTGAGGCGGTTTAACATATGGTCGAGGTAAATAGGTGAGGCGGTTTAACATATGGTCGAGGTAACATAAGGTAAGTGGAAGATCAAATCATTTCCTAGTTATGGTTGCGAATACTATTCGCATTATATGAAAGAATGTGTTACATGACCCCTTTATTGATTACGGCGGATAAAACATGATTTAACCCTGTACTTTACCCCTTCGAAAACAATGGAGACACGTTCAAACAAAATCGTTGATGTTGACGTGGTCAGCACAGTCACCACTTTTTAAATTTGAAAACTCACTTTGACGCTGACAATTGGCCTGTCGGCGAAAATGAAAAATGGTGCTACCCTCGTTGTCATTGATTTCTTTCTCAACACCATATCGGATTTCAAAAAAACATTGATAGCCCCACTATAAGAAAATTTTCCCTGTTTATTGCAATTTTAAAAGCTGACACTGGAACTGTCAGTGTTTTCTAAAAAATTTAAAATGCAAAGTGTTTATTGTGATAACACAAACCATTCAGCTATCGGGTTCTTAATGAACAAACCTGTTACAAATGCTAGGGTTACTAGGTGGTTGTTGTTACTCCAAGAATTTGATATTACTATTATAGATAAGTCTGGAAAAGATAATGTTGTTGCATATTTTCTTTCTAGATTAACTAATGCTACTAACGATCTACCTGTTGAGGATTCTTTTCCAGATGAATATCTATTTGTAGTATCCACTTATTCACCTTGGTATGCAAATATTGCTAATTATCTTGCTAAAGGGAAGCTACCTCATCACCTTTCCCCTAGAGAAAAGAAGAAAATTATACAACAGAGTGCTAGATATTTTTGGATGGATGGAAACCTCTTTCACACAGGTTTTGATCAACAAATTAGGAGGTGTGTGAGGGAGGATGAAATCCATGAGATCCTCAAGGCCTGTCATGATGGACCTTGTGGAGGGCATTTTGCAGATAGGAGGACAGGTCATAAGGTGTTGCAGATGGGTTATTTTTGGCCCACCATATTTCGAGATGCAAGAAGGTATGTTCAGGGTTGTGACAGTTGTCAAAGGATGGGTCAGCCAGTACAATCGGATGAGATGTCGTTACAGCCTCAGCTAGTACTAGAACCTTTTGAGAGATGGGCATTAGATTTTGTGGGACCAATTAATCCCCCATCTCAGTAGAAGGTTTACATCCTTGTCTGTACAAATTATGTGACCAAGTGGGTGGAAGCCAGAGCACTTACCAAGGCAACTGATTGTGTTGTTGCATATTTTCTATTTGAAGAAATATTTTCTCGGTATGGAATGCCTAGAGAAATAGTAACAGATGGAGGAGCGCAATTCACCTCTCGGCTTATACAGGATCTTGTCAAGAAATATGGAGTCCATCATAGAGTTACCTCACCTTATCATCCTCAAGCAAATGGACGGGTGTGTTTAGAAATCTAGGGGCAACAAGTGTAGGTGATTTCTCTTACTTTGATAACTGATGCATTTTTATTTTTCTTGATTAACTTCTTCTTTCTCTTTATTATTATTAGTGTTATTTATCATCAAACAGCTACCAAATCAAAAGAAAAATGAGACAATAGGACACAAGATGTAGGCGATCAGCCAGGGCCAAAACCTCTCCAACTGACAGGAAAACCCCCCAGAATTATTCTCTTCTTATAGACCTTCAATTGACAAATTCCACAACCTTTGACCCTTAACCAAGACCCTCCAAGACCAAGTCAAACCTTGCTTCTAGCAACTTCTGCATATCTAACTTCCAGCAGCTTCTTCTAAAAGTTTGACCTGCCCATCAGCTTCTTCTGCAACTTCGACCTGGCCAGTAGCTTCTTTTGCAACTTCGACTTGCCCAGTAGCTTCTTCTATAACCACGACCTGCCTAGTAGCTTTTTCTGTAGAAACCCTAACCCTTGCACGTGAGAGAAATAATAGTGTATTTTTGCTTCTATCTTCTTCACTAGGGTAGATTCTCTCTACTTGAGAATTCAGCTTCCAAAATAGTTCTTCTTAATGACCTCACTTCACTTCTGCAACTCGGCTTTACTGCAGTAGCATTAACCCTAATTCCTTCGTATGTGTGGGGAGAAATAGCCCAAAAAAAATCCCAAAACTCGATTTCTTCTTCTTCCTTTGTCCTCTTCTTTTTCGCAATTCTCTTCCTTGTGATCAAACTTGTATGAGTGAAGTGTGTCCTCCAAATGAGGTCTAAGTCTTCAAATATATATGCTTCTTAATAGGTCGAATTGCTCCTTTAGGCCGACTTGTCTCTTCATGTAGCCGACTTGATCTTTGTGCCATGACGAGGTCGTGGAGGGTCTTTTGACTCAATAAATTTTGTTTTGCAATATGTAACATGCCCAAATGGGTCTTTAATATACATTAGAGGAAATTTCAGCCTAAAAGTGACCTCCTAAGGAAAAATCAAGAAATTAATAAAAAATGTCGTGTAGACAATTTTTTAATATTACTTTACTTTTATCTATGTTCCACAATATTTATTAACACGAGATTTAATAAATTGTTCTAATATATTTTTCTAATTTTTTACTTTATCGAAATACCTCAATATATGACACTTTTATTAAAATAACAATCTATATATATTTTATATTTAAATTTATCTGTCTATATTTATATTTTATATTTAAATTTATTTGTCTATTTTATATTTAATTGTCTATATATATTTTAAATTTAACTATATTTTTTGGTGTTTTTTTAACAACATCGTCTACTGAAGCCACAATTTCCCCTGAAATATATTTTTGGTAGGAATCCGATAATTTTTACTTTATGGAATACGTTTTTTAAATATTTAACTATTTTATATTTAATTATATATTCTAGTTTGTCCTTTTAGGAATACCATTTTAAACTATTTCACCAATACCCAAATTAATAATAAAATATTTCACTGATACCCAAATTAAACAATTTAAAATTATTTAGGACATGTACCTCCTTTTAAATTTAAAGGATTTTGATTGGTTTACATATTATGACATGAAAATTACGTGAAAATTTCATGGGCACTTTTAGGCTGAAATTTTCTCTAATGTGACAATGACTCGATGACTTTATGACAAACCTAGAAGAACTCAATGGGTGTTTAACCTATAAAATAAATTTTCTTGAGCATGGAACCCATGCCTCAAGACTCACAATAATAAATTTATTTTTCTCTTTTCATTAAATATATAAAATCATGATTACATATGTCATTATGAAGACCGAACCTAGTTACATATTTCAACACTCCCTCTTAACTACGGAGGTATTTATAATTTATATAAAGTACTTGGACATTCTCAATCTGAAAAATTCTCATAAGAAGAGTCGGATTGGTAAACCATCAGTATAGCATCATATCATCCAACATTGTCACATAGCAAGGCCTTGACTAACATCTCTATCTCTCCACAAGATCAAAGTACAATGTTGGCGAGACCAACAATTTATAGACACCTTCATCGTTGTCTCTCTAGGAGCATACCCCACCGAGGTGTTCACAGGATATGTCCGTCCAGGACTTTCTTATCTTGGATTCTCAGTCCTCAAAGAATATTGGTCCTCTATGACTACTCTTACCTTCGATGCCCTACCACATCCTCAAAGAGTATCAGATGCAGATGCTTACCCAATCCTCCATTCTTTTCTTCCCAAGAGAAGACAAGAATGATGTGTCTATCTCTCCCTCTCAACTAGGGAGGATATACCCATTTCAACGAAGGAATGTACCCAAGCTCCCTATTATCCAGGGACTTGTCTAATCTGCCTCTTAGCTAGGGATTTGCTTCCAAGTTTCTTCTTAATTAGAAACTTGCTTTCAAGCTCCCTCTTAATTAGGGATCTATTTCTAGCAACAACTCTTTCTTCATTTGTGGAGATCATGGAACCTTCAGTTGCTTGTAGTGCTCCTCCATTCGATGTCATGAATTTTATTTTTAACATTATGGAGCCTTCATCTTTGGAACTTCTTCTTAGGGCATCGGCCATCCATCACTTCCCTTCTCAAATCAGAGTAGTCATGTCTTTCTTCCTTTTATCGAAAAGTGATCCATTAGACCATATATGGCTTTTCCTCATACAACTACCTTTTCCACATCATGTATCCTTCAGGATATTTCATCCTACCACATGAGTACCAGTTGTAGATGACATCCACACCTTTCTTTTGGTAGCCCTGTATTAGCCCATCTAGACATTGCTCAAAAATCGGAGATGAACATCAAAAATTACTTTTTGCGATGGCCCTTTATCATGACATTTGGTTGTTGCAACATCAACATCCTGCATTCATATTGACACATCTCCAAGATATTCATTTGTCAAGGGTCTTCTTTCTTTTCAGACTTTTCCAAGGTCTTCGTATCTTTTTCATGGAGGTATCATAGTCAATTATTCTAGTCATAGGATGTAAATTGCCTTCTCCATAGTTGCATTTTTCACGATCTCTTCCTTTCTCTTTATTCCCATATTACTTCCCAGGAACTCCCAATCGTAGTTCCTTCATTTTTGTCAACTACCTCATATTCGATATGAGGACATATTATGTGGATTTTATCTAGTTAATATGTGACCCATGCCTTTATGAATCCTTTAAATGAAAGAGATCATTTTCCCTCGATCATGCTCATGAGGTAGAGCATGTATCCTTACTATTAATGACATGACTTGACTCATTGAACATATGCATACATGCTTCTTTTCTTCTTTGGTCATCTAGAATTTCTTTAGAAGCTTTCTGTCCTTGATTGAGAGTGCTTCAATCATCTTTGACGTGTTGCATTCCTTTGTCATCATACCATCATTCTTCTAAACAATGAATCCCATCCCAAGTGGAATTCTTAGCGAGACATCTTTCAAGAGATGAACCTTCTAATGAAAATTCCAGCAGAGGATCTGATTATCCTCATCTTGCAGATGCTCCTTCCCAATAATGTATGATGAGTTCTATACTAGATAACTTACTTCTACCCATACGTGCTACTTATGCTTCTAATGAGGTTACCAAGAGTTATTTCAATAGAATCCTACTTCAACTATCTTTCAAGCTTCTTATGATGATGTCTTGAGCTCTTGCTTCAGTCGAATGCTCCTATGATGCTCCTCAAGATGATGATGTGATCCTTGTCCTCAAAATGGCCTTGAAGATGAGAGAATCTTCTTGATGATTGATGCCTTTGATGTCCTTAAATGTCCCTTGTTGAGTTGCCCTTCCTTGACTTTTCACCTTAGCTCTTATGCCATGTATAGAAATCTAGGGGCAGCGAGTGTAGGTGATTTCTCTTACTTTGATAACTGTTTGTGATGCATTTTCATTTTTCTTGATTAACTTCTTTCTCTTTATTATTATTAGTGTTCTTTATCATCAAACAGTTATCAAATCATAAAGAAAAATGAGACAATAGGACACAAGATGTCAACGATCAGCCAGGCCCAAAAACCTCTCCAACTGACAGGAAAACCCACCAGAATTCTTCTCTTATAGATCTTCAATTGACAAATTCCAAGACCTTTGACCCTTGACCAAGACTAAGTCAACCCTTGCTTCTAGCAACTTCTGCGAATCTGACTTCCAGTAGCTTCTTCAACAACTTTGACCTGCCTAGCAGCGTCTTTTGCAACTTCAACCTGCGCTGCAGCTTCTTCTACAACTTCGACCTGCCCAATAGCTTCTTCTGCAACTTCGACCTGCCCAATAGCTTTTTCTGCAGAAACCCTAACCCTTGCACATGAGAGAAATAATAGTGTATTTTTGCTTCTCTCTTCTTCGCTAGGGTATATTCTCTCTCCTGGAGAATTTGGCTTCCAAAACAGCTCTTCTTTGATGACCTAACTTCACTTCTGCAACTCGGCTTTATTGCAGTAGCATGAACCCTAATTCCTTCGCACGTGTGGAGAGAAATAGCCCAAAAACAATCCCAAAACTCGATTTCTTCTTCTTCCTTTGTCCTCTTCTTTTTCACACTTCTTCTCTTCCTTGTGATCAAACTTGTGTGAGTGAAGTGTGTCTTCCAAATGAGGTTGAAGTCTTATTTATATAGGCTTCTTAATGGGTCGAACTGCTCCTTTAGGCCGGCTTGTCTCTTCATGTAGGCCAACTTGATCTTTGTGCCATGACGAGGACTTAGAGGGTCTTTTGACTCAATAAATTTTCTTTTACAATATGTAACATGCCCAAATGGGTCTTTAATATATGACAATAACTCAATGACTTTATGACAAACCTAGAAGCACTCAATGGGTGCTTGACCTATAAAATATTTTTTCTTGAGCATGAAACCCATGCCTCAAGACACAATAGTAAATTTATTTTCTCTTTACATTAAATACATAAAATCATGATTACATATGTCATTATGAAGACCGTGTTGAAGCCAATGTAACTAGGCTCGGTCTTCATAAATGTACTTTTGATATTTGTACTTATTCAAGAAAAGAAATATTATTTTTATAATATATGTCAATGAGTTTCTTGCTCATTGAAGTAGGTCTAACACATGTTAAAGTGCTATAGGTGAGTCAAAGAGTCAAAAGAATTATGTTGAAGACCTTAAGGGAATGTTACACCATGTATATTTATGTATGAGAGTCAAAGAATACACCTCCAAGCAAAGTCAAGCCTCCTCCTAGTAATGGCACCATTAAATGAAGCAAATTGAAGAAAAGAAGACAAGTCGACCTAAAGGAGGGGCAGTCCTCTATATATAGAGTTTGTCCACTCCTCCAACGTCCCATTCATATACCTCTAAAATTAGCAAAGGAGCTGAGAAAAGGTGAGTGAAGGACGAACAAGGAGCCTCCGAGTGCAACAAAGAAGATAGAAAGGACATTGAAGGTTTTGGGACTGTTCTAGGGCCAATACCAGTCACGTGTACGAAGGAAAAATAGGGTTTCTTGCAGTTATGACAGCAGCAACTTATAGTCAAGCATATCTCATTGTTTCCGCTTGAACCTAGGCCTACAAGGCCTCCAATCGGAGTGAAGGAGGGTCCTCAAGCAAAGGAGATGTAAAAATTTCTGTTTTCCCACCCCGGTTTTCAGTTTCTCCTTATTTCTCCCATGTAGTTAAATGCCCATTCCCATAACCATACATTTAACAGACTGAAAAAAATAAATATTGCTGAAAACACAAATTCTGGAAATTTTTCAGAATGCTGGAAATTGCAGAATTAAAAATCAGCAATTAAAAACAGCCATTAAAACACATTAAAACACTGATATTTTTTGTCAACTTGACCCTGGAAAAACCCCCTACAACTCTTGGGGAAAACCAGTTTGAGAGCTCTTCTTTATTTCTGAAAATTGTCTTTTTACAGTGAGAATTATTCAGCAAAAAAATCAGCAAGCAAATTTACAACTTATCTCCTTTCCCGTGCCTCTCAGCAATCTGGAAATTACAGCAAACAGGACAGCAATAAATGTTGTACGACCTTCGTTTTGTGTGCAGAAAAATCAGCAAACTGCTCCTCGATTTTTGTGCAAAAATCTGCCTTTCACTATGTGCTGAATCAGCTGTACAAATCTGCTCAACTGCTGCCTTGGAATGTGTGCCAAGTTGTTGTCTCCTTCTCCTTCCTGCTCAGAAATCTCTCTTGCTCTCTTGCTCTCCTTCTCCCAATCTGCTCATGAAAGAATGAATGACCTTTTCCTCCTTTTCCTCCTTTAATATAACTCCAAGTGACTTTTGGGTGATCCAAGTGACTTTTGGGTGATCTCTAAATCCAATGGCTGAAATAGATTTAGATCAATGGTTGAGATTAAATGCTCATTTAAATCTCACTTTCTATTTTTTAATTCACCCCACTTTAATAAAGACCTACTTAGTCATTTATTTCCAAAGTCACTTTTCCTTTCTAATTTTTCATTGACTTTATAAAAGTCACTTTAAAATTAGACTTAATAACTTTATCACTTAAAGTCACTTTTAAATTAGATTTAACTTTATAAAATTATAAAGTCACTTTAGGAGAAAAATTAAATTCTTTTGGACACTTTTCCCTAGGCCAAAGATCAAAGTCCAAGGGAACCACCTGTCCTCCGGTACCAAATTTCAACACTCCCTCTTACCGAGGAAGGTGTTCCTCACCACACCCATCTTGTCTCTGAAGTAGACATGCTTGCCCCGTGGTAAGGCTTTGGTAAGGATATCTGCAACCTGCTCATCAGTGGAAATATACTCAAGCTTCACAGCTCCCTTCTGAACATAGTCTCTGATGAAATGATATCTGATCCCGATATGCTTTGACCTGTCATGAAATACTGGATTCTCCGTGAGTTTAATGCAACTCTGATTATCACAGTAAATCACTGAAGGTCTCAACGGCTAACCAAATAAGCCAAACAACATCTTGCGAAGCCAGATGGCCTCACAACTAGCTAGACTGGCTGCCATATACTCTGCTTCCGCTGAACTCAGTGCTACTGACTGCTGCTTCCGGCTGAACCATGACACTACTGCTGAACCCAACCCAAAACAACACCCTGAAGTGCTCTTCCTATCAGAAGCACAACCTGCCCAATCAGAATCAGTGTATCCTGCCAATCTCACTCCATCTCCCTGCCTGTAGTCCAGACCATAATCCACTGTCCCCTGCAAGTACCGCAAAATGTGTTTTGCAGCCACCCAGTGAACCTTCCTAGGCTCACACATAAACTGACTCATCGTGTTGATTGCAAAACAGATATCTGGTCTAGTGTTGACCAAATACATCAAGGAACCAATCAGCTGCCTGTACAATGTGGGATCCACCAACTCGGAATCCGAAGCATGAAGCTTCTTCCAGTTGGTGATCATCGGTGTCGACATGGGTCTACAATCCTCCATGTGGAATCTGCTAAGGATGTCCACAATATACTTCCCCTGCCCCAGGAAGAAATGCCCCTCCTCCTGCCACACCTCCAAACCCAAAAAGTAATGCATCAAGCCGATGTCCTTCATCTCAAACTCCGCCGCAAGATCTCTCTTGCAGTGCTCTATGAGTCTCTCTGCACCTGTAATGATCAAGTCATCCACATACAGCACCAGAATGAGAGGCTCCTCACCAATCACAATAAAGTAAAGGTTCGGATCTGCCTCACTCTTTGTGAAACCCATCCCCTGCAAGTATGCATCTATCCTGGAATACCAAGCTCTGGGAGCTTGCTTCAGGCCATAAAGGGCCTTCTTCAATCTGCACACATGGGACTCCTTCCCATGCACCTCAAAGCCCTGTGGCTGCTCAATGTACACCTCCTCCTGTATGAAGCCATTGAGAAATGCGGTCTTCACATCCATCTGGTGGATCTTCCAACCCATCTCTGCGGCTATCGATATAATGGAGCGGATCGAAGTATATCGAGCCACGGGAGCGAAGGTCTCCTCATAATCAACTCCCTCTACCTGGGAGAACCCTCTAGCCACAAACCTCGCTTTGAATTTCTCAATGCTGCCATCTGCAGCATGCTTTACCTTGTAAAGCCATCTGGAAGTAACCAGGGATTTGCCCTCAAGCCTCGGCACCACCTCCCAAACATCATTCTTCATGATAGAAGAATACTCCTCCTGCATGGCCTCTCTCCAGACCTGCTGGCTAGCTGCCTCCTCATAGCTAGAAGGCTCAGAGTCAAGGATGTTGGTAACCATCGCCATATAACTACAAAACCTCTCAGGTGGTCTACTCTCTCTGACCGGCCTCTTCGGCTCAGCAACAGATGTGGCATCTCTCAAGGTGTCCTGAAGCCACTTGGGCTTCCTCTTCCCTGAGCGCACTTCTTCCACCGGAGAATGAAACTCCTCCTCCTCATCATCATCAGTAGCCTGAACTCCTGACTGTCCTCCTGCCTGCACCTGAACCTATAGAAGCTAAGGTACCGTGTGAACTGTCCATCAGTGGACTCCCTAGTGAACTGCTCTGTGAACTGCTCTGCATGCTGCCCGGAGCACCACCCCTCTGGCTCGATGAGCCACTGCTCACTGACGGACCTGACATCTTCATAGATGTACCTCCGGATCCTCCTGATCCCTGCCCACTGGATCCCTGCGACTGACTCAACTGCTGCTGAGGGTCTGGCTGATCCAGATACTCTAACTCCCGTGACCTCCTAAAGGCCCTGTCCTCCTCGAACTTCACATCCCGTCTGACAACAACTCTCCTCTGTGCAGGAATGTAAATCCGAAAGGCCTTTGAGGTCTCACTGTAGCCCACAAAGATACCCTTCTCTGCGGTGGGCTCTAGTTTGGTCCTCTTCTCCTTGGGTATATAGGAGTATGTAATGCATCCAAAGATATGAAGATGACCAAGATCAGGCTTCTTCCCAGAGAAAGCCTCCTCCGGAGTGATGTGCCCCAAGGCACGATGCGGACTCCTATTCTGCAAGTAAACAGCTGTGTTGCAGGCCTCTGCCCACAAGAACAATGGCAACCCCTGATCATGTAACATAGCTTTGGCAGCCTCTATGATGGATCTGTTCTTCCTCTCCGCAACCCCGTTCTGCTGGGGGTTGTAAGGAACAGTGAACTCCCTCCTAATGCCTGCCTCCGCACAATAGTCAACAAACTCTCCAAGGGTGTACTCTCCTCCATTGTCCGACCTCAAGGACTTGATCTTTCGACCTGTCTGTGTCTCCACAACAGCTCTGAACTCCTGAAACCGCTTGAAGACCTCACTCTTGGTCTTCAAGAAATAAATCCAGGTCCTCCTGGAGTGATCATCAATGAATAAAACATAGTACTCATACCCACTCAAGGAAACATGAGACATCCGACCGCTCACATCGGAATGAATCAAATCAAGTATCCCCGTCGCTCTGCTGTCACTGCTGGGAAAAGGGGATTTGGCAAATTTGCCCATCGCACAACCTCTGCAAGTATCAAAGTGATCAGTACTGAAATCTGGCACACCTGTAGTGATCTCCCGCAATGTCCTCAAGGCTCCATGATACATATGTCCCATCCTGCGGTGCCAAATCTCACACAGCTCAGAACTGCTAGCTCTGCTGTCGGTACTACTGCTCAATGCCAATCAGCTGGAGTGTCCCTGGGATACATCAACGCCTGTCCTCCCCTGAACAGTACGTCATATCCTCTGTCCTCCAAAGCTGAGACGGATATGAGGTTCTTCCTCATCCCTGGCACATAAAGAACCTCTGACACCTTCAAGGGAGGTTTGGACTCCCTCTGAAATGTCACTGTCCCCACCCCGACTGCTCTAACAACTCTGTCATCACCGAGTACTACCTCAATATCAGTGCCACTCTCTGAAAGCTCTGAGAAGTACTCACGGACTCCTGTCATGTGACGTGAAGCCCCACTGTCCACATACCAAATACCTGTAGATGCTCCGCTAATCGAGGGAAAAGCATGCTCCCTCTGAACCTGTGTGGCAGGTGATCCTGCACTAGAGGACTCACATGTAGTGAACGCAAACTCCCGGTCAAAACGACCTGCAAAGTCCTCAATCTCAGCTGAAGCTGCCACGTCCTAGTTCTTTCCCTTCTTCTTCTTCTTCTCCGGACACACAACTGCATAGTGTCCCATCTTTTGACAATTCCAACACTTCACCTTGGAATAGTCCTTCTGTGTGTTCCCCGGTTTACCTTTGCCTTTGCCCCCACCACTGCTTGTGGAAGCCTGCTTCTTCCCTTTGCCTTTCTTGCCTGCTGCCACCAGTGCTACATCCTCATCCTACTCAACTGGCTTGGCTGCCCCAAGCTGTCCTTTCCTGATCTCTGTCTGAATGCAATCATCCCAAAACCTCTCCCATGTGGGAAGGGTCTCACGTGCACAAACCCCATCAGCAAAGTTCAACCATGAACGGGGGAGGCCATTCACTGCAATACGCACCAACTCAGTGGATGGAATGGCCTCTCCAATCGCTGCCAACTCATCTCTCACATTGGTAATATTTGTGAGATATCCAGCTGCACTATCATTACCCATCTTAATGTTCTTCAGCTTCTCCTTCAGGACCATCTTCCGGTTCTCATTGGTACTCTGGTAGAGATTGGACAATGCTGTCCACATCTCATGGGCATTGCTCTTTCCTCTCACATGAGGAATGGAATGGTCTTTGATTCCGTCTAGAATCAGCCTCTTACCCTTATTGTTCTTCTTTTTATACTCAGCCAACTGAGTAACATCAGTGGACACAACAACAGGGTTCTGTGCGGTATGCACCATGATATCCCAGACTTCTGCCTCCTTAAAGATACTCTGCATTCTCTCCTTCCAAACGCTGTAATTTATATGCCCATCCAGCCTATCCTCCACCCTCAATCCCAATGACATCCTGCTGTCCTAAAACTGAAAAATAGCACTGCTGTAGTAAAGATAAAACTGATGTTTATGAAAAAATCAGCTTGCTGGAATTTTTTGAGTGAAAAATCAGCAACTGTAATTTTTCCTTTTGCTGTCCCAAACTGCCCTTCAGCACTCAAGCTCTGATACCATGTAAAAATTTCTGTTTTCCCACCCCGGTTTTCAGTTTCTCCTTATTTCTCCCATGTAGTTAAATGCTCATTCCCATAACCATACATTTAACAGACTAAAAAAAAAAAATATTGCTGAAAACACAAATTCTGGAAATTTTTCAGAATGCTGGAAATTGCAGAATTAAAAATCAGCAATTAAAAACAGCCATTAAAACACTGATATTTTTGGTCAACTTGACCCTGGAAAAACCCCCTACAACTCTTGGGGAAAACCAGTTTGAGAGCTCTTCTTATTTCTGAAAATTGTCTTTTTACAGTGAGAATTATTCAGCAAAAAAATCAGCAAGCAAATTTACAACTTATCTCCTTTCCCGTGCCTCACAGCAATCTGGAAATTACAGCAAACAGGACAGCAATAAATGCTGTACGACCTCCGTTTTGTGTGCAGAAAAATCAGCAAACTGCTCCTCGATTTTTGTGCAAAAATCTGCCTTTCACTATGTGCTGAATCAGCTGTACAAATCTGCTCAACTGCTGCCTTGGAATGTGTGCCAAGCTGCTGTCTCCTTCTCCTTCCTGCTCAGAAATCTCTCTTGCTCTCTTGCTCTCCTTCTCCCAATCTGCTCATGAAAGAATGAATGACCTTTTCCTCCTTTAATATAACTCCAAGTGACTTTTGGGTGATCCAAGTGACTTTTGGGTGATCTCTAAATCCAATGGCTGAAATAGATTTAGATCAATGGTTGAGATTAAATGCTCATTTAAATCTCACTTTCTATTTTTTAATTCACCCCACTTTAATAAAGACCTACTTAGTCATTTATTTCCAAAGTCACTTTTCCTTTCTAATTTTTCATTGACTTTATAAAAGTCACTTTAAAATTAGACTTAATAACTTTATCACTTAAAGTCACTTTTAAATTAGATTTAACTTTATAAAATTATAAAGTCACTTTAGGAGAAAAATTAAATTCTTTTGGACACTTTTCCCTAGGCCAAAGATCAAAGTCTAAGGGAACCACCTGTCCTCCGGTACCAAATTTCAACAGGAGAGAGGAACCATATTACATTAAACAAACCTCCCACACGTGCAAGAATTACGGTGGTAGAACAGTCCTACCAAGTCTGCATCTACACCTCAAGGAAGAGCTCATTTGGTCAAGGAGGAGGTAGGGATCGTCACAACAGAAGGGACTCATAACAAGTGTCTCTTCTAGAGCAAGTGCAACAAGGTACATCAACAGTTGAAGGAAGAACAAAGTGTCGGAAGAAGGAGGACGAAGTGTCGGGGAACGAAGTGTCGGGAACGAAGTGTCGGAAGGAGGAAGACAAAGTGTCAGGGAAACCAAGTGCAGAGAGGAGGAAGGACTTGACTTGTGCTTGGAGGATATTATAGTCAAGGGTCTAGGGTTTGGCATTGATCAATAAGAAGCTTCAATAAGAGAAAACTTACCGAAGGGTTTTCCTCTCAAGAGAAGAGAGGTTTTGGCCCTGGTAAAGAGCCAACATCTTGTGTTCTTGTTCTTATGTTTTGGTAGCAGTTTGATGAAGCACACACACATGCATTAATAAGAAGAACAAGAAGATTAAGCTAACAAGACAAATTGTAAAAAGACTTCACAAATTGTTATCAAGTCAAGAAGAATCATACTAAACCTAATTGCCCTAGATTCTTCAACAGACCAAACCTAACATATTTCAACAAGGTTGAGAGTATCAATAAAGTACTTGAAGCTATTCTTACACAAATTGTGTCAGGACATAGGAAAGATTGGGTGGAGAGACTTCCTGAGGTATTTTGGGCCTACTACTTGGAGGAATACCACAAGCTTTTCCCCTTATGAACTGGTTTTTGGTAAGAATCTCATCTTCCCCATTGAATTTGAGATTAAAACATTAAGGACTGCCTTGGAAATGGACTTAAATTTAACTACAGCTCAGGAGCTTAGGCTGAAACAACTAATGGAGTTGGATAAAAACACCTAGTTGTTGTGCAACGAACAGACATCATTCAGCAGCAGAGAGCTAGGTGGCATGATAGGTTTATTAAAAAGTAGTAGTTTCAAAAGGATGATTTGCCTTTACTCTATGATTTAAGATTCAAAGGGTTTTAAAGGCAAGCTACAAACTAGATAGTTAGGTCCTTATCAGGTAGAAGCAGTCATTGACAACGGGATTGTAAAATTGACAACCATTGATTATTCTCAAATATCCTTTCTAGTGAATGGACATTAGCTCAGGTTGTATCACAAGCCTACCTCTAAGGATTCATTTGTGAACATTGTCTCAGCTACAAATTTAGACCTTGAAGTTGTTGGGGCAGAGTAGGATCCTCCTGTGCTACCAATTACTTCGTTTTTTAAAATAAACTTTAAATTTAAATTTAAAAAATAATATAACAATAATAATATTCAATGGTCAAAACCCCTTTGGTGTGCTATTGGATAATTGTGATGATCGAAAACTAGCTTGTTAGCGATTGTGAAAATTCCTTAATCTAACACATCAGAAACCCCTACTGCAATTACTGGTTTACAATCTCCTACTTGTTCTTTACATTAACAAGTTATTTAAATGCATCGAAGTAAACACTATTGCAACCTTCACAGATATACAGATCCTGCACTGAAATAAATAGAAACAATAACACAAGCGACACCGTTACTTTTGACAATCGTCCCCGGAAAAACCCAATTCGGGAAAATCGTTGCAACATAAGCAAATTTCATGAATACAACTAGAGTGCCAGAAATGGCTCACCCAACAGAGAATATCCTCGGTGGTAGTACCTCTATCTAGAGACAAATATTCTGGCAAATCAGCAACCGGATGATCAAACCCCACAACGACTCTCGTTGTTCCCTATGCTGGACAGTGAAAGCTGCTCCAAGCACTGCTCAAGAACTGCGTCACTCCTCCAGGAGCTGCATCACCCTATCCCGGCTCAAAATCTGTTCATCTGCTCCCAAACTGCCCCACTAAATCTCCCAACACTGGCTCTGAAGCCCTCTACAACTTTTGTGTCAACCTCTATGGCCCTCTGCGTCCTCTACGTCAGCTCCTACAGCCTCTGAGTCAGCCCTTCTAGGGCCTGCGTTGTCTCTCCCGACACTTCACTGCCTCTCTGTTATGTATTCTTTAGCCTCAGAAGGAAATCCCTTGTTAAACTGCCCCTCACTGCAACTGATAACTAACTCTATTTCCTCAGCAAACCTCACCCCAGAAAATCGAATTCTCTTGATCACTTGGTGTATCTCCAACTGACCCTCAAGCCCCCTCTTATACTTTTCCTGTTGACGAATCAACGGCCAAGATTAAGTCCCTAATCAACGGCTAAGATTAGAAATAGCTTGATCCTCGTCACTTAGAACTTTCTCACCCATATTTTATTAATACACATTAATATTTTTATTTTCATAAGTTTAGACTCAGCAACCCATTAAAAATATTAATTATTTTAATAACTCCTCATCCGGGTGGAATTTCTCCAAACGATTTCTGGGTCTTGGAGATCTCATGTGCCCTAGCCTCTCCACCAATTTTCAAGGCTAGAGCACATCCGATGTTATCCAAAATCAACGCTCCCTCTTAGCGAGGAATGTGCTCTAGCAATGCTTCACCACAGAAGCATCACATTGATCCTCCGCATTGGTCCTCTGTGTTGATGCTTGGCCTGTTGCCCCACATCCATTACACTGTTGCCCATGACACTGCCATTGCCACTGCTACATCTGTATTGCAACTCCCTCTCAACATGTTGCATCATGCTGCCCATAGCACTGCCACTGCTAACTGCTGCACTACAACTCAATTACCAAGAAGTAAGTAACTGACTTCACCCAAACACTGACATCCTAGTCGGTCTAGAAGCCTCGTGATGCTAAAGCCACCTCAGCTGCTATCTTGTGCTCCCTATGCTGCCACTGCGCTGCTACAAACAACTTTGTGCATCTCGCACTATTGCAACCTCCACTGTGTTGCCTCAGATTTCGGCACTCTAGCACAGCCATTGTTGCTCCATCACACCTTGCTCTACCTGACACCTGTCATCATGCTACTATCGTTAAGGGCTCTCGTAGCCATATGTGATCCGAGAGTTTGGGCACCTCAAGGATCCTACCCCTAGTTTTGTAGTCCCCTTAACTACAACTCCATGTCTCCCCACCTCTTCTCTAGAGGCGCATGAGCACTCATGGCACAATCGTCATCAGTCTCGACATCCTTCTTCGCCTTTGCTGGAGCAGCCTTTGAGTCGAAAGCTTCTCCCTTGCCTTTCTTCCTGGGGCACTGAGAGGCATAATGTCCTGGCTCCCCACAACTGAAGCACTTGACCTTGGAGATGTCTTTCTTCTTCCTCTTATGCTACCCCTGTTGTCCCGCTGATGCGAGAGTTGCATCCTCCTCCTCCTTCTTGATTCGAACTCCCTTACCGCTACTCCCTGCTTTGGTCAATCTCCTGAGCTCTTCCTGTCGAAGAGTTGCCCACATCTCCTCCCAACTGGGGAGAGTAGCTTTGCCCAAAATGCTTGGACAAATGTCTCCCACTACTCGGAAACTGCATTTAGGGCAGTCCTGACCATGAACTCTGGATTCGGTGTAGACCCCACAAAAGTAAGCTGGTCGTGAATCCCTTGCAACCTGAGAAGGAATGGATCTATCTCCTCTCCTTTCTGCACCTGATATGACCTCAGTTGATTCTCTAATAACATCTTCCCTGCAGGGAAGAGCCCTGGTATAAGGTGGTCAGCATCTGCTACATTTCTCTTGTTGTGTTCTTCTCAGCAATATGTGGTATTACATGATCCTTGACCCCGTCTAGGATCATGCATTTCGCCTTTGCTTGGGCCTCATCATACTTCTCATTTACATCATGGTCAACTGGGACAGCTACTGTTTTCAAGGCAAAGTCCTTGATGCGATGTTTATCCAGGATCCTGGCCTTCTAGATGACAAAATTGGAAGCCCTGTCCAATTTGTCTTGATCCCTCGATCCTTTCACTGTCATCTCTGCTCCTCTTCTCTAGACTCCCTCTGAGCCCTGATTTCCCTCTCAGAAATCCTTCGGCCAACTCTCGAATCACTCCTCTCCAATCCTCCTTTGCCGCTGCAACCCGGATCTAGATTTCTTTGCTAGAAATCTGTCGAGGTAGTGCTTCCCTCTACCTTGGTTCAGTCTCCTTAGACATTGTTCTGCACTGACAGAAACAGCGTCCCACTAGCTCAACTCGAAATTTACTCGGCTCCCTTAGCCCCGGCAACTGAAGAATCTGAGCCCTTCTAGCTCTGCGCAATCACCGTGAGAGCTGGATCAACTCCTCCTAGCTACTGCGTCAATCCTTTCTGGCTCCGAAAGATGACTTGGCACTGCGTAAGCCTGATCTACCTCCCTCTGCCTCCCTCTGCCTCTACACTAGCCTGGACAACTAACGCAGCTACTGCGTGGGTTCCTACCAGCTACTACGTCACCTTCACCTGGCTCAGAGTGCTGACACAGGCACTACGTGAGCCTCTGCGTCACCTTCTCTGCACTGCGTCACTCTTCCTTCTCCATCTTTGCTCTAGAACAGAGTTGTCTCTCGGAGCAGCTGCTTCTCTGTTGTAAATTCTCAAATTTCTCGGCTGGTGTCTTCAGTCGCCAATGATCTGCAATCCCTCTAATACCATGTGAAAATTCCTAAATCTAACACATCAGAAACCCCTACTGCAATCACTGATTTACAATCTCCTACTTGTTCTTTACATTAACAAGTTTTTTAATTGCATAAACATCGAAGTAAACACTATTGCAGCCTTCACAGATATACAGATTATGCACTGAAATAAACAGAAACAAGAACACAAGGGATACCGTTATTTTTGGACAATCGTCCCTGGAAAAACCCAAATCAGGAAAACCGGTGCAGAATATAGAGGATTTGTATTATTAAGCGGATTTTGTGAATACAACTATGGTGCCAGAAATGGCTCACCCAACAGAAAATATACACGGTAGTAGTACCTCTATCCGGAGACAGATATTTCGGCAAATCAGCAACCGAATAATCAAACCCCACAACGACTCTGGTTGTTCCCTATGTTGGACAGCGAAAGCTGCTCCAAGCACTGGTCGGGAACTGTGTCACCCTATCCCGTCTCAGAATCTATTGATCTGCTCCCAGTCTGCCCTACTAAATCTCCCAGCGCTGCCTCTGAAGCCCTCTACGGCTTCTGCGTCAGCCTCTACAACTTTTGTGTCAGCCTCTACGGCCCTCTGCGTCCATTATGTCAACCCCTACCGCCTTTGCGTCAGCCTCTACAGCCCTTTGTGTCCTCTGTGTCAGCGCCTACTACCTCTGCGTCAGCCCTTCTAGGGCCTGCGCTGCCTCTCTCGGCACTTCACTGCCTCTCTGCTATGTATTCTTCAGCCTCGGATGGAAATCCCTTGTTGAACTGCCCCTCACTACAACTGATCACTAACTTGATTTCCTCAGCAAACCTCACCCCAGAAAATCGAATTCTCTTGATCACTTGGTGTATCTCCAACTGACCCTCAAGCCTCTTCTTATACTTTTCCTGTTGACGAATCAACGACCGAAATTAAGTCCCTAATCAACGGCTAAAATTAGAACTAGCTTGATCCTCGTCAATTAGAACTTTCTCACCCATATTTTATTAATACACATTAATATTTGTATTTTCCTAAGTTTAGACTTAGGAACCCATTAAAATATTAATTATTTTAATAACTCCTCATCCGGGTGGAATTTCTCCAAACAATTTCAAGGCTAGAGCACATTCGATGCTACCCAAAATCAATAGCGATCAGCACATTTTGATTTCTCTGTAATAGCACTCCAATAAATTTTCTTTCTCTGATTATTGTTTCAAGCTTTGTTGTTACAAATCCTCTTTTGAATTTCCCCAGTTCATATCTAAGTTCATCCTAAAGGTTTATTTGTATTTTACTGTTACACTGAACATATGAACAAGAATAGACAACTTCTCATCGCTGACACAATACTCCTCCATCACAGTATACCAATAATTTCATCATTGAATTTGAACCACAAAGTGACTTTCATAGCATTCAACTGTATAGTCCCATGATATCACAATGGTAAGCTAAGGATAGGTATGTGTCTTTTGTCAATTATTTATAGATTTCGTACTTAAAAAGCGACATTATAATGGTATGTACACCCGATGGTTGTTACAATTAGCTAGGGAGGGAGTGCATTATTAAAACGATGCATGATGATTTCACCCGAACTTATTCATCCAATCAATACACACCTCACCCTACCATAATACTGCATATGATTAGACCATTTTGACATCATTACTTTTTACGATTAGACCAATGTAATTGTCATCATCAGTACTATATTCCTTTATCATTATTACTTTTTCCTTTATTATTCTTGTTGTTACATCTGGAAATCAATGCAATCATGTGGAAAGTCTTTTTGAATTAAAAGTCTCGATTTGATAATAAGGAGTAACCGTTGATAATTCCAACACCTTGATATTCTGCACTAAGCAAAGCATCTGTGTGCACTGAAGCAACTCTGTAACAGGTTCCTAGCAGGTTGGGTAGTGTGGTTGAGCAGCTATGGGTGGAGCAGCAGTCAAACATGAATTCGACTCTGTTAGTGTGTTGTTACAACATCTAGAAGCATTGGAAATTTTCCAAAAAGCGAGATGGTTTAGTTATTTTGAAAAATTACAGGGTTTCAGTGAATTGGTCGCTTTAGAATTTGGCCAAACCCTAACTGAACGACACTGTGTGGTCAAGGGCTTCAGAATTCTTGTTACAAAAGAAGTTATTGCAAAAGTGACGGGGTTGCCTAGGACAGGAGAATGGTGGTTCTCAAGGAAAGTAGCCAATCCTGAAGCCAAGGCTATATATTTATAGGAAGGAGAAGAATTGAGGCCCAAGGATAGGGGTTTTGATAGAACATCTCTTCCTCGCACTTGGGATAATGTAGCGTTCTTCATCCAAAAATTCATTACCTGCGAAGGCCATTTAGGCATTATTTTCAATTATCACTTCCAATTGCTGGCACACCTAAGGACGAGGCAATTGATTGATCTACCATACTACTTGTTGAAGTCATTATAGCCCGTCGATGGCGGCCTTGACAGTCGAGTGTGCTAACGCACCCTTTAGGGGGCTCGACTGATAAGGACCTTTAGGTACTCGACCCCAAGGGAGAGAATGCGTAAGCAGGCTCGACTGTTAAGGACCCTTTAGGGGGCTCGACTGATAAGGAGAGGAGAGGACCTTTAGGACATGGCAAAGGTCGTGAAAGGGGCAAAACATTCAGAAACTTGCCTCACCAACCATGCGCTCATTAAATTGATCATCATGCATTCATTGCAAAGACAAGGAAGCTCATGGCATGGTTTGATAATGAGACCCTGCGTTGGTGCGAATGAGGAGCATGAAGAGAGCATTGAAGAAGCACCTAGTGCTAAAGCAACACCTAGCACTAAAACAGCACCTGCTGCTGAAACTGCTACATCTTCCAGGAGAAAGATAACCGTAGCCTCTAAGTGGAGCATGGCTGATACACCTCTTAGGATTGGTCGTCGAAACCCTAAAAGTTGGAGTTCTTGATTTCGACCTCATTTAGGAAGGCTTGTTGTACACTTTTGAGTTATTTGGAGGGTTTGTCACCAATAGGGTTGTTATTTTGCACATTATAGTACTTTTTAGGGGCTTATTAGGCTAATTAGACTAAAATGAACTCCTAAAGGCTCATATAAATAAAGGAGAGCCTCATTTGTATCTCATCGTCACTTGGATTTCGATCCCTCTAGCAAAAAAAGAATCGAACAAGAAATTTTGGACGAAATTTGGATGTTGGGATGTGTTGACCACTGGAGTGGCACCTAATAATTATATGAAAACTCCATAACCAAGGATGTACCAAAGGACACTTGTACCATCAGATATCATCAGACCACCAGAGTTTTTAAACTCTACTACTTCTCATCATTGTCTCTTGTATCTAGATTCCACACCCTGCGGAGAATTATAATAAGTGATGCTAGCAATGATGATTTTTGAGTCTGTAACAAGCCTAGGTAGCTTGGGACCTTGCCAACAAGTGAGTTACTCTGGGAGGTTTTTTCACTTGGTTAATTATCATCTCCCTACTAGAACTTAATAATTAATCGAGTTTTTTCCTCAAAATTTACCCCAAAGCCAAAGTACAACTTGATGGTGAGGCCTTGGGTGAGCCCTGGTGTTTAGAGTCGATGTATATTACCATACTAGATCACAAAAAAAAATTCGTGGAATTTGATTAGGTCTAGGTAGTCATTTTTTAATTTTTTAAATTTCCCGCAAGTCAAAAATCGCAATAAAAATTGTATATGTAATGTAATAAGTGTTGTCTAGAGAAGTTGTATGGGGTATAAGTAATACAAATTACACGTCTCACCCTCAACTTTCTACTATGACACACTTCGACGCGTTAATAGTGTGTTCTAAACCTTCGAAACCCACATTTCCCAAGTTCAATGGAAATTGTGGCATTTAATTAGGCTATAATTAAATAAAATAGAGAAAAATAAATTATTCCATGCAACAGAATGACATGGAAATGACTTGGAAATTATCCTATGTCAAAGAGTTGACTCAAGGGACATGTGGAAGATAACTGAACACACTACATCATAAATACACCATTATTTCATAAAATCAAATTTCCCAGAGATAAAGCAGCAGTTGAACATGTGGAAAATCGAATTAATTAGAGGAGCTCATGCGCTAAAGGAATATTCTATGGAATATTTGGACTGAAGATTATGTGGGGCCTCCTCTCACATTTATCTCGAGTGCTTCTACTCTTAGCACTCCACTCTTGAGGATTACGAATTTCACTCGGCCAAACTACGAGTTTCATATGGAGGAATCACACAGTTCCTGGGGACCAATGCAGAGCTACCTTGGGATCATCTACAGATGTGGCATCACTTAGTTTGAGTTTGTACTCGTTGACTGGAGTTATCATGGTACTTGGATTCACTCATCGATGAGTTTACTATGCCATGTATGGAATTCAATTTCCCTTGAGGTGCACATATGGAATTCAATTTTGCTCTGGTGTCTCTATCTTCTCCACATCGAACTTGACTTATCTTTCCTTGGGATTTGCTCCAAGTGTTAAATTATGGTATATTCTATGCTTAGAGCAGTTTACTTATTTTTCTTCTTATTATCCACAGATTAACAATCACATATACATTAAGTAAAGTGCGATAGAACATTAAATGATCCACTAGAAAACAAGCCAAGACAAGAGACACAAGATGTGGCATCTAGCCAGGGACAAACCCCAATGCAGGGAAACCCTTTGATCAAATCTTCTTTTATCTTCAATAGTTCAGTAGAGAGAAATAGTACAAAATCTGAATTCCGTAATTTTATATCAGCAACAACAAATGCTAGATCAGCAAAGTCAAACTTGGTCAAACTAGTTGAAATTGACTTCTCAAATACTTGGTCAATTTCCGGTCAACTTGTCCTCGAACAGCTTGAAGAAACAGCCCTTGAACAGCCCCAAAAGTTCAGTCAATTTACAGATTTCTGAAGTCAACTTGCAGCCCTAAACTAGGGCAGTCAACATCGGTCAAACCAGAGGTTAGATCACCTCGATTTTTGTGCCAAAAATTGCGGCCTGCCTAGGAGAGGCAACCAAACACAATCCGCACTTTTGGATGGTCAACGCTTGGTCAACACTGGTCAAAGAGATGACCTGTTGTCCTAGCGTCCTTCTTTCTGCGTCTTCCTTGCCCTAGGACATCTTCCTTTAAGCCACACGTGTGAGAGAGAGGGGCTCCTTTTATGCATAGGAGAGAGAGAAAGAAGATGAGTGAATGAATTGTCCAAATGAGGAGGAGTCTCCTTATATTTATATGCAAACATTGAGTGTGAATAGACGTGACTGTTGGGCTTTTGAGCCTACATAAGTTTGTTGGTCGACCTTGACAATTTGTCCATAATCAAAATAAATTCATATCTCCATAAATATATATCGGAATCGGATGATCTTTAGATCAATCCTACACCTCTCGATGAGAGGAATCTAGGAAAAATATCAGAAGCCATAAATAAGGTGATCCACATGGAGTTTGGCCCTAGTTGCCAATTTTAACACTCCCTCTCAACTAAGGAAAACTTCATCTGCAATCTGTCGGACCGTCGCTGCTATCCATCCATCAAATGCACTGTCCTATACAGCTTGACCCCACTCTGCTCTGCTCTGCTCTACTCTGTTATGCTCCGCTCGAACTATGAAGAAGAAATGATCGAGGATGTATCATACCATCCTCCACTGACCCGAAGTCAATCTCAGAGTGTGAAAAACTCTCACTGATCCCAGATTAGTATCATTGGTCCCAGATCGATGGAGGTCATCCTAGCATAGGGAGTACGGTAGATACAGCAATAGTGCTACTATGGTCCCTATCCTCATTTCCCTGCTCATTGATCAGATGAGAGGTACTTCCCATGAGTCCCAGACTGCATGGGTAGGATGCCTTGACAAGAGAACTAATCATCCTATCCACAGGAGAACGAATCATCCTGTCTAGTGGATGCCACGGAGAACTAATCATCCTGGCCTACAGAAGAACTAATCATCCTGCTCCACAGTCGCCACAGAGAACAAATCATCTTGGCCCACAGGAGAACTAATCATCCTATTCCACAGTCGCATAGGGAGTACGGTAGATACAGCGATGCGTCCAGCGATAATACTACTATGGTCCCTATCCTCATTTCCCTGCTCACTGATCAGAGGAGAGGTACTTCCCATGAGTCCCAGACTGCATGGGTAGGATGCCTTGACAAGAGAACTATCATCCTATCCACAGGAGAACGAATCATCCTGTCCAGTGGATGCCACAGAGAACTAATCATCCTGGCCTACAGGAGAACTAATCATCCTGCTCCACAGTCGCCACGGAGAACGAATCATCTTGGCCCACAGGAGAACTAATCATCCTATTCCACAGTTGCCACGGGGTGTCACAAGGGAAGGTTGAACCTTTACCCTGTACATAGTGCACCACCAGGGGATGGTGAGTCGCCCTGTGATCACATGTCGCTCCAAGAAGTACCTTGCGCCCCCTGGAGCTCCCAGAGCTCAATACATCATGCTCGACCCTAATAAGAGGGTCTCTGAACGACACCAAGTTGTTCTCGGAAAGTCAGGAATTTTGTCAAAATTTCGGCGACCTGTTCATCTGTACTGATATGTTGGAGCCTTATTGCTCCTTGCTACACCATATCTCGAATATAGTGGTACCTGATATTGATATGCTTCCAACGATCATGAAATACGAGATTCTTTGATAAATGGATCCTGCTCTGGTTGTCACACAAGATCACGGTGGTATCCAATGTAATTCCAAACAGCTCACTGAAGAGCTATCGCAACCACACTGCTTCACAGGAGGCCATGCTAGCAGCAATGTACTCTGCCTCGGCGGTGCTCAAAGCCACTGACTTCTGCTTCCTGCTCATCCAGGATATCGAGGCAAACCCAAAGAGAAACAGCACCCGGAAGTGCTCTTTCGGTCCACCACACTGCCTGCCCAATCAGCATCAGTATACCCAAGTAGTCTCACATCTCCGACAGTGTATCTCAACCCATGAGTGATTGTGCCACGAAGATATATCAACAGATTCTTGGCACCAATCCAATGTGAGTGGTGAGGCTCAACCATATGTTGACTCAATGTGTTGACTGCAAAGCATATATCCAGACGGGAGTTCACCAAGAACATTAATGCTCTGACGAGTTGACGATACTCGGTAGCATTTTGTAAAACAGGTCCAGCAGCACTACCGCTTAACTTCTTGAAGTCAAGCTCCATCGGGGTAGTTACGGGCTTGCAGTCCACCATGCCGAATCTCTCCAATATGTTCACCACATATTTTCCTTAAGATAGGAAAATCTCCCCTGGTTTCTGCCAGACTTCCAGTCTTAGGAAATAGTGCATAAGTCCTAGGTCTTTCATCTCGAACTCAGAAGCCAGCTCCCTCTTACATTCGTGAATGAGAGGGTCTGCACCTGTTAGAAAGAGGTCGTCAACATATAGCACTAGTATGAGAGGCTTGTCATCTATAACCTTAAAGTAAAGGTTAGGGTCAGCTTCACTCCTAGTGAATCCCAGCTTCATCAAGTAGCTATCGATCCTCTCATACCATGCTCGAGGTGCTTGCTTTAGCCCATAGACGGCCTTCTTCAACCTACACACATGAGATTCTCGATCATAAATCTCAAATCCTTTGGGTTGCTCCACATAGACCTCCTCTTTGATCTTCTGAGTCTACATAAGATTGTTGGCCGACCTTGACAATTTGTCCATAATCAAAATAAATTCATATCTCCATAAATATATATCGGAATCGGATAATCTTTAGATCAATCCTACACCTCTCGATGAGAGGAATCTAGGAAAAATATCAAAAGCCATAAATAAGGTGATCCACATGGAGTTTGGCCCTAGTTGCCAATTTTAACACTCCCTCACTAGGGAGAACTTCATCTGCAATCTGTCGGACCGTCGCTGCTATCCATCCATCAAATGCACTGTCCTGTACAACGTAACCCCACTCTGCTCTGCTTTGCTTTGCTTTGTTCTGCTCTACTCGAACTATGAAGAAGAAAAAATGATCAAGGATGTATCATGCCATCCTCCACTGACCCGAAGTCAGTCTCAAAGTGTGAAACACTCTCACTGATCCCAGATCAGTATCATTGGTCCAAGATCAATGGAGGTCATCCTAGCATAGAGAGTACGGTAGATACAGCGATGCGTCCATCAATAGTACTACTATGGTCCCTATCCTCATTTCCCGGCTCATTGATCAGATGAGAGGTACTTCCCATGAGTCCCAGACTGCATGGGTAGGATGCCTCGACAGGAGAACGAATCATCCTGTCTAGTGGATGCCACAGAGAACTAATCATCTTGGCCTACAGGAGAACTAATCATCCTATTCCACAGTCGCCACGGAAAACGAATCATCCTGGCCCATAGGAGAACTAATCATCCTATTCCACAGTCGCCACGGGGTGTCACAGGGGAAGGTTGAACCTTTACCCTGTACATAGTGCACCACCAGGGGATGGTGAGTCACCCTGTGATCACATGTCGCTCCAAGAAGTACCCTGCGCCCCCCTGGTGCTCCCAGAGCTCAATACATCATACTCGACCCTCATAAGAGGGTCTCTGAACGACACCAAGTCGTTTTCGGAAAGTCAGGAATTTGACATTTCCTAGGGGCTTTGTCAAAATGCCGGCGCCCTGTTCATCTGTACCAATATGCTGGAGCCTTATTGCTCCTTGCTGCACCATATCTCAAATATAGTGGTACCTAATATCGATATGCTTGGAGCGATCATTAAATATGGGATTCTCTAATAAATGGATCCCGCTCTAGTTGTCACACAGGATCACGATGGTATCCAATGTAAATCCAAACAACTCACTGAAGAGCTTTTGCAACCAGACTGCCTCACAAGAGGCCATGCTAACAGCAATGTGCTCTGCCTTGGCGGTGCTCAAAGCCACTGACTTCTACTTCCTGCTCATCCAGGATATCGAGGCAGATCCCAAAGAGAAACAACACCCGGAAGTGCTCTTTCAGTCCACCACACTGCCTGCCCAATCAGTGTCAGTATACCCAAGTAGTCTCACATCTTAGGCAGTGTATCTCAACCCATGAGTGATTGTGCCACGAAAATATCTCAACAAATTCTTGGCACCAACCCAATGTGAGTGGTGAGGCTCAACCATATGTTGACTCAATGTGTTGACTGCAAAGCATATATCCGGACGGGTGTTCACCAAGAACATTAATGCTCCGACGAGTTGACGATACTCGGTAGCATTTCGTAAAACAGGTCCGGCAGCACTACTGCTTAACTTCTTGAAGTCAAGCTCCATCGAGGTAGTTACGGGCTTGCAATCCACCATGCCGAATCTCTCCAATATCTTCACCACATATTTTCCTTGAGATAGGAAAATCTCCCCTGGTTTCTGCCAGATTTCCAGTCCCAGGAAATAGTGCATAAGTCCTAGGTCTTTGATCTCGAACTCAGAAGCCAGCTCCCTCTTACATTCGTGTATGAGAGGGTCTGCACCTATTAGAAAGAGGTCGTCGACATATAGCACCAGTATGAGAGGCTTGTCATCTATAACCTTAAAGTAAAGGTTAGGGTCGGCTTCACTCCTAGTGAATCCCAGCTTCATCAAGTAGCTATCGATCCTCTCATGCCATGCTCAGGGTGCTTGCTTTAGCCCATAGAGGGCCTTCTTCAACCTGCACACATGAGATTCTCGATCATAAATCTCAAATCCTTTGGGTTGCTCCACATAGACCTCCTCTTTGATCGAACCATGTAAGAACGTAGTCTTGACATCCATCTGATGTAGGTTCCATCCTTACGAAGCAACAAGGGCTATGATCGAGCGGATGGTGGTATATCGAGCAACACATGCAAATATCTCGTCATAGTCTATACCTTCTTTCTGGGAGAAGCCACGAGCCACAAAACGAGCCTTATACTTTTCCACACTTCCATCAACTGCATGCTTTATCTTGTAAAGCCATTTTGAAGTGACAACAGCTTTGTTCTGGGGTCTGGGGACCACATCCCAAACATCGTTTTTCATAATGGACTCATATTCCTTGGTCATAGCATCCTTCCATACTTGATGTTGAACGGCATCTATGAATGATGAAGGCTCATTTTGGATGATCGTGCTCATGATGGTCAGGTATCCCTGATACCCGTTCGGCTTCTTACTTTCACGGAAGGTTCCTCAGGGTGCAATATGTCCTTTAGCATCATCAAGTGTCCCCTTAAGCCATGAAGGCCTCTTCCTAGAAGAGGAAGGCTCTTGCGGAGGAGGATCAATGGGATCTATAGGTTCTTCCACATTGGGCATCGTCTCATCTTCCTTTTCCTTCGGTTCCCCGGTGTCAACTTCTTTAGATCCCCTTAAAGTAGGAAGATTGTCTACTTTGCTAAGAGCCATATCTTCGTCAAAGGTGACATCATGACTAATCTCGACTTCCCTTTGACTAGCTACATAGATTCTATAGCCCTTAGTATTTTCTCTATAGCCCACGAAGATTCCTTTCTTTCCAGATGCACCCAATTTATTCCTTTTCTCTTTCGGCACATGAAAATATACAGGGCTTCCAAAAATTCTAAAATGAGATACGTCAGGTTTCTTACCGGTGAACATTTCTTCGGGAGTCTTGGAACCCAATGCTTGATGAGGGCATCGGTTTTGTACATATACGGCGGTATTTGCAGCTTCGGCCCATAGAAACTTCGGAAGTCTTTGATCATGGAGCATAACACAGACAGCTTCCACAATTGTACGATTCTTCCTTTCTGCCACACCATTCTGCTCAGGAGTATATGGTGTAGTAGTCTCCCTCTTAATGCCAACCTCTTTGCAAAAGTCATGAAACTCATTGGATTCATATTCAATCCCATTATCAGTCCTTAAGGTCTTGATCTTCTTTTCAGTTTGATTCTCGATCAAGGCTTTGAAGTGCCAAAACCAGGAGAACACTTCATCCTTCTTTTTCAAGAAGTGTATCCAATTCTTGCGAGAATAATCATCTATAAAAGTGAGGTAATATAAATATCCTCCCAAGGAGTTCACAAGCATCATATCGGATATGTCTGAGTGAACCAACTGCAATATATCGGAGGTCTTGCTTTGGCTTGAGGGGAATGGTCCCCTTTTGAGCTTTCCTTCGGCACATCCTGGACATACACCTTCTTGCTCTAATCTGAACTCGGGCATCCTGGAAACCATTTTCCTTACATCAGGTAGAGCTTTATAATGAAGGTGAGCAAACCTCCGATGCCATAGTTCGGACTGAAGAGATGTGTCACAAGACATGACACCCAGCGGACTTCCTCCGACCTGATATAATGAATCAACTCGAAACCCAAGAGTAAAAGCATCTTTAAAGTTCTTTTTCCATACACGTACCTTGCCATCACTGAAGGCCACCTTGTAGCCTTTGTCTTCCATTGCCGAAATGGACACCAGGTTCTTTTTGAGATTAAGTACATATAATACATCTTGTAAGTGGATAGTATTACCCTGATTCAATTGAAGAGTGACATTTCGTACGCCTTTCACGGGATATTTTGAATTATCTCCAAGAACAATTTCCAGGTTGGTTTCCTTCTCTATCAGATTATAGAGAGCTTCTTTGTAACCAGTGAAGTGCCTTGAAGCACCACTATCAATAAGCCAATTTCCTAGCGACTTGAAGGCCACCTCTATTTATACTAAAACGTGGAGGACAAGTGGGGGTAATTTGGTTGCTGGCCAACCTTGACGAATTGTCACATAACACAAATAAATTCATATCTCCATGAATACATGTCGGAATTGGATGATCTTTAGATCAATCCTACACCTCTCGACGAGAGGAATCAAAGAAAAATATCAGCTGCCATAAATAAGAAGACCCTCGTGGAGTTTGGCCCTAGTTGCCAATTTTAACACTCCCTCTCAACTAGGGAGAACTCCTTTTGCTAATCCATTTGCCAGTTCGTACTATCTCAGCTATCAGTGCCCTGCACTGCTCTACTGAACTATGAAGAAGAAGAAGTGATCAAGAATGTAACATACCATCCTCTACTGACCCGAAGTTAGTCCCATATAAAAGAGAGTGTCTCATACCACTCTTATTGATCCGAAATCAGTTCCAAATAAAGGGAGTGTCTTGTACCTCTCACTAATCCGAAATCAGTTCCAAATAAAGAGAGTGTCTCATACCACTCTTACTGATCCGAAATCAGTTCCAAAAGAGAGAGATATATCACTCTTACTGACCCGAAGTCAATTCCAATTGATCCCAGATCAATACCATCCTAGCACAGGGAGTACGGTAATAACATGATGCGTCCATCGGTACTACTATGGTCCTTATCCTCATACTCATTGGCCATATGAGAGGTACTTCCCATGAGTCCTAGACTACATGGGTAGGATGTCTCGGCAGGAGAAGGATGAACCACTCATCCTGCCTACATGTCGCCATGGGGTATCCCAGGGAAAGGCTGAGCCACTCAACTTGTACACAACAAATCACTAGAGGAAGGCTGAACCACTCACCCTATGATTATGTCTTGGCAGGGGAAGGATGAACCACTCATCCTGCCTACATAGCAAACCACTAGGGGAAGGCTGAACCACTCACACTATGGTTTCTCATCGCTCCACGAAGTACCCCCAAACCCCTCGGAGCTCCCAAAGTTCAATGTCCATATCATACAAGACCTTCAGGAGAGAGCCTCTCCACAACTCATAGTTGTTCTCGGAAAGTCGCGAATTTGACCTTTCCCAGGGGCTTCATTAGAATAGCGGCGACCACCACATCAGTCCCAGAGTGATGGAACCTTCTTGCTCCTCGTTGTACCATATCCCAAATAATGTGGTACCTGATGTCTATATGCTTGGAGCGATCATAGAACACGGGATTCCTCAACAATCGAATCCCCCTCTTGTTGTCACAAAAGATCACGATGATATCTAATACGTGTCCAAACAGCTCACTGAAGAGCTTCGCAACTATGTATTCGGCCTCATCGGTGCTTAAAGCAACCAACTTCTGCTTCCTACTCATCCAGGATATCGAAGCATAACCCAAAGAGAACCAACACCTATAAGTGCTCTTGTGATCCTCCACACTACCTGCCCAATCAGTATTCGAATAATCATGCAGCTTCATATTTCCAGCAGTGTATCTCAATCCATGAGAGATTGTGCCCCGAAGATATCTCAAAAGATTCTTGGCACCAATCCAGTGAGGCTCAACCATATATGAGCTCAACATGCTAACTGCAAAACATATATCCGGACGAGAGTTCACCAAGAACATCAATGCTAGTATGAGTTTATGAAACTCAGAGGCATTTCCCAAATCAGGTCTGGCATCACTACCGCATAACTTCTTAAAGTTAGGCTTCATCGAGGTAGTCACGGGCTTGCAGTTCACCATTCCAAATCCGGAATCCAACTCCCTCTTACTTTTGCAAATGAGAGGGTCTGCACCTGTTAGAAAGAGGTCGTCCTCATAAGGTGCCAATATGAGAGGTCTATCATCCACAACCTTCAAGCAATGGTTTGGATCGGCTTCACTCCTAGTGAATCTCAGCTTCATCAGATAGTTGTTTATCCTTTCATACCAAGCCCGAGGTGCTTGCTTCAAGCCATAGAGGGCTTTCTTCCACCTACATACATGAGATTCCCGATCATGAATCTCAAACCCCTCGGGTTGTTCCAAATCTGTGGACTTGTTACATGAGGGGAATGGTCCCCTTGTAAGTTTTCCTTTGGTACATCTCGGACATGTACCTCCATGCTCTTCTTGAATTCAAGCATCCTTTTCACCATCTGACTCACATCAGGTAGGGCCCCATAATGAGCAGACCTCTAGTGCTATAGAAGAGATGTGTCAACTGACATGGTCCCTAATGGACTTCCTGCAACTTGATACACATTGCCAACCCTGAACTCAAAAGCATCTTTAAAAATTCCTTATCCACATACATACCTTTCCATTGATGAATGCCACCTTTGTCTTCCATTGTCGAAATGGACCCCAAGTTCTTCTTGAGATTAGGTACACTACCTTGATCCAATTGAAGAGTAATATTCCCTACACCCTTTACGGGATAGGTGGCATAGTCTCTAAGAATAATCTCCAAGTTTGTTTCTTCTCTCTCAGATTAGAGAGAGCTTCCTTGTGTCCGATGAAGTGCCTTGAAGCACCACTATCAATTTTCCAAAGTGTCCGAAGGAGAGGTAGTGAAGAGGGTTGATATAAGATTACTCCTCTTGCTTATCTGAAACAACATTTGATTCTTCATACCTGGAGATCCTTGGCCATTTTACCTGTCATTCCTTTGATCAATGAAGATGCCCCTGGAATGATTGTAATCATCATCAAGTGATGTGTCCCTTCTATTCGGACACTCCTTCGCATAATGGCCGAACTTAATTTAAGCAAGGCGTCTACCTTTCCTTCCACCTTTAGTGTACTTGTTCTCAAGGATTTTATCCTTCACTGAGGAACCCATTAAGCCTTTTCGTCTTTTCCAACCGTCTTCGGTGATTGCTCTTTCACTCTTGCTTGGGCTTTGTCTTCACCTCAGCTCTGATACCATGTTAAATTTTAGGTATGTTCTATGCTAAGAGCAAATTTACTTCAATTTTCCATATTAGCTCAATATTAATTCCAGATTAGCAATCACATTTAGCATGATAGTAAAATGCAGATAGAACATAAACATAAATCGCAGAAAACAAGCCAAGACAAGAGGGCACAAGATGTGGCGCCAGCCAAGGACAAACCCCAATGTGGGAAAACCCTTGATCAATTCTTCTTATGTTCTTCAATAATTCAGTAGAGAGAGAGATAGTACATATACATCAGAAGTCAACTTTTTGACTTGTCAAAATAAGAGCAGAGATCTTCTCTAGGAAGATGACCCATGAGGTAGCAGATCTGAACACAGGTGATTCCATCACCATGGTGTACCCATCACTGTGTTGCACTCATCATTGTGCTGCACTTCATTACACTATGCTGCACTCACCATACTGCATCCATCATCACTATGTTGCACCCATCATGCTGCACTTCATCATCACTATGTTGCATCTCATCATGTTGCATCCTTCATCATGCTGCATCTCATCATGTTGCATCCTTTATCATGTTGCATCTCATCATGCTGCATCCAAGTTGTTGGGTATCTAAGCCCTTCAAGAGCCGCAGACCACCTAGGAGAGCCCCTCCTAATCCATACTGCCGCCTACACTCAATGCATGCTGCTATATTCCCATGGAACTGCCTTAGCTACTTGCTATGGCTTGCAACCTAGCAAAGCAGCTGGCTGTCTATTCTTCCAACAAATCTCATTCATGCCCAGACATAATCTTGATACATTGTTGCCTTCTATTCTTATTCAAGTTGCATTTAAGTTCCTTATTTCAATGTATAGGTTCATTGTTGATCAACTATCCTTAGCAGCGAATAGAGCTTCATCATATCATCGAACAGCAAATTAGAAGGCTACGTTAGGGCTCCTTGATAGCCCTTGAGGACTGCGGCTAGGACAGCTTATATAGACCCCTCTTTGACTGTGTATAGGGCTAGTTAAGGCCTCCTCTTCCCAACGTATTAGGATCCTTCTTGCTGCATAGAACTGTCATTTGACTGTGGATTATAACATCTCCTAGCTACGTAGACAGGCCTTCTTTTGCTGCGTATAAAAGCTCCCTTTTACATAGGAGTCTCCTTTAGAACAACGTATAGATTAGGCAAGCGTTTAGGGTGCATCTTGGTTGTGACTAGTGCACACACAGAACTGCGGCTAGGTCTCTTTTGAACAGCGTGTAGACCTCTCCTTAGGACAGCGGATTGAGGACCCTTTGAACAACATATTGACTGTGATTCTATCTTCCCATTACTGCGTCTAGGGCACTCTAGAACAGTGGCATTAGACCTGCGTTTAGGTCACTTCCTTGTTGTGATATGGAAGCCTTCTTCCCTGACTGTGTTAGGGCTTCTTCCATGACTGTGTTAGAGTCTAGGGCATCCTCTAGGGCAGCGAATTAGATTCCAGGGCATCCTTCCATGACAGCGTATTAGATTCTTCCATGGCTGCTTGCAAGACTCCTCCAAGACTGCGTTAAGGGCTTGCTTCATTGACTGAAAATTAGGGCAGCGTAGGATCTTCAAGAAGACCCTTTTTCTTCCACGTCTAGGGCACTTCATGGCAGCGTTAGGGCATCACTAGGCTTCTTCCATTTCCTACGGATTAGAGCATCATTAGGCCAGCATATATCCTAGGTCACTCCCTCTAGATCTCTTCTTCATCAAACCCAAAACAGAATGAAGAGAGATCACAAGAGTGTGTGTCAAAGTGACTTGAAGGCCACCTTTATTTATACTAAAACGTGGAGGACAAGTGGGGGTAATTTGGTTGCTAGCCGACCTTGGCGAATTGTCACATAACACAAATAAATTCATATCTCCATGAATACATGTCAGAATCGGATGATCTTTAAAGCAATCCTACACCTCTCGACGAGAGGAACCAAAGAAAAATATCAGTTGCCGTAAATAAGAAGACCCTCATGGAGTTTGGCCCTAGTTGCCAATTTTAATAGAAGGCGAAAAAAGAAGATGTCAAAGATCTTTATTATTGAGAAAGGCATCCTCTCTGTCAGGTTCTTAGTAAAGTTGGTCTTTCCTTTAGATAGAATGCATTGTTGTTTTCACTAGAAAAGTTTTGATTTTGTATGGCATCATGGATAGAAGAATGTGATTAATTTGCTTTATAGGAATCATCTAGTCTTTTAAAATTGAGAAGATTGGGACCATTTTCCATATTATTGTTCATCCAAGCATTATCTAACATTATGCTAGAGGTAGTCATTTTTGCTAAGGTTGATCATCATGATCCTATAAGAACCATCATTTTGGAAGGTTCTTGGAAGAAACATTATGACAAGGTTAGCATATATTCCATATTATATGGAAACAACACTCTTGAAGGATGAAGGAATGCAATTGGTCATGTTGGAGGCTCACTTTAGGGCATATAGCTAGATGATTGTATGAAAGCATAGGAATGCATATTTGAAGCAACTTCTAGGAAGGATTCATATATACAGAATTATGTAAAAGAAGTCGGTCATAAATCATGCATTTGATAAATTGATGGTATGTTTCCTAAAAGATGAAGTTGATTTACTCTAAAATGAATAAAATATTAGGACTTTCTCACTAGAATATATAGAATGGTGTTCAACATCTAGTATAGCCTCCAGAAGAAAATTGTAACTTGGTAATCAAGTTTGATCCTTGGGCACTCTAATGCATGAAGGAAGATTCGTGTGGAGATGGACCATAAGGATGTCGATGCTTTCATGAGAAGGCCATCTTGATGAGGTAAGTCTAATATTAATATTTTTTGTTGGTTATCTGTTTAACATTTTGTTTTGCTACCTAGAAGAACATTGCAGGAATATATGATGAATGTTGAGGCAAGCTCAAAATATGATTTTTGGCAATTATGAAGTCAATATGTGTTCATCTTAGGATTAAAATGTTGCAGTGCGAGAAGATAACATGAAGGTTGAGTTCATACAACAAAGAGATCACTTTCATGAGGAAGCTATAATCAGCTTGAAGTTTGGAAAGACTCAACATAATGCCTTCATTGATGATGTCAAGATGAAAGTGACGTGCAAGATTGATGACTTGGATCCTGTCACAAGATTGAAGAAAGAAGATAGCTTCATGATACCTCGAAGGGAAGCAAGCTCGATGTAATGAGATGCGAAGGAAAGAGGGAGTCATGCAACGATGAAGAACAGGTAATCAATTCTCTTATGGAGACAAGCTATAAGGCTTGTGGTGTTGACTTCCCAAATAGAAAGGAAGTTTGGAATATCCTTTGGAGTTAAGAGAGAGCAAAGGAGGCTCCTTGAATAGCAGCAAGGATCTATTCTCTGGGCAAGAGGGAATGGGAATATCCTCTCTGGTTGAGAGGGAGTGATGATGGACATCACTTGTGCATTCTCTTCATCATGTGTCAAGCACTTGACCAGGACTAACAGTCGTAAATATAAGTGAAGGCCTTGGAGAGAGAATGGTGAAGGATTGGATAAGCATTTGTGGTTTCCTTGAGGATAAAGCATCCAAGAAAGGAAAGGTATCAACACTCTTTGAGGATAAGACAGGTATCCAAGATAATAGTGGTCGAAGAGGACAGATATTCTTTGAGGATTGGGAATCCAAGATAAGAATAGTCCTGAAAGGACATACCTTGTGAACATCCGGATGGGGTATGTACCTTGTAGAGGTAGTGTGGTTTCACACGTAAAGCCTCCCACATAATGCTCTTGAATGAAGATGAGCTTGTCTAGTTAAGCCTCAAAGATAGTGCTAGTTAAAATGTTGATGCTTACAATTGGCTTATCAATCTGACTCTTCTTATGAGAACTCTTCAGTTTGAGAATGAAGTTGTACTAGTGGTACAATTATGAATACCTCCTTAGTTAAGAGGGAGTGTTGGAATTATAACTAATTTTGGTCTTCATAATTGTTATTGTACTCATTTCAATATGTATATTTTATGTAACAAACAAAAGAAGAAAGAAAAATTATTATTGTAAAGCATGGGTTTCATCCTCTTTATTGATGGTCTTTTAGGTAAAAGCATGTTCTTCGTGCTTCTAGGGTTTGTTAGGTCATAGGATATATTGTCATGAGCCAAGAGAATCCACAGCGTCATCTTTATAAGACCCATTCAGGCAAAATGTAACTTGAAAAAGAATTTATTTTTGAGTCTAGAAAGTCTTGGAAGCCTCCTAGTACAAGTCGGCCTAGAGAGGGGCTATTTGACCTCTTGGAAATGCTATATATAGAGACATCTTCAACCTCATTTGATACACATCACCAACAAGTTCAAACTACAATAGAAACAAAAAGAAAGGAGCAAAGGACGAGAAATCAAGAAGAAAACCCTAGCGAAGAAGAAGACGAGTTTTTTGGGCTTTTCCTCTCACACATGTGAGTTTCTAGAGCAGTTGCAGAAGCCAAAATTTATGAAGTATCTGCAAGTCCGAATTTCTGTTGCAGGGGACCAAAATTCTAATTTGGTGCAGCTCTAAAAGGATTTGTCTTTGGTTGGACTTGGTTTGACTTTGACCTAATTGGAAGGTCTCTTTGGAGGGCTGACTTGGTGTTGGAGGAGGACTTGATTTAGGGTTTTGGGTCTTTGTTGTCTTTTTTGAAGTAGATTCTATAAGAAGAGGAGATTTTTTGGGTTTTCCCCTTGGAGGGTTTTTTCCCTGGCTTGGAGCCTAATTTTTGTGTCCACTGTCTTTACTCTTTTGCTCTTGATAATTGTTTGATGAAGAAGAACTAATAAAGATAATATAAGAAGATAAATAAAGATCAAACTATTAAGGATAAGGAAAATTTGAAGTTATAGCTGCCACATTGCATTTTCCAACATCATTGACGAGCATGTGTGGTACGTGGATAGCGAAGCATCGAAGCATATGACAGGTTCGCGTGAAGTTTTTGAGACTCTAACTGAATGGGACTCCAAGTTGCACATGGAGGTTGGCGACAAGAGTCAGAAAGATGTCATAAGGTCAGGCGTTGTGCCATTCAGGATGGAGTCAAGTGGGTTGTTATGAGTTAAAGATGTATTCTGGGCATCAGAGCTCAAGTACAGCATGTTGTCTGTCTCGGTGATCGAGGCGAAGGGGTTTGAGGTGATATTCCAAGAAGGGAAAGCGATGCTTAGGCCCAGAAGCTTAAACTTAGCTAAAGCTATCATTAAAGTTAGGGAGCATGGTCTATATAGGCTGACAGGGAAGCCTATAGATCAAGGGAAGAAGCAAGTTCTTGAAACTTAGAGTGAGTCAAGTTCAAGTGAGAGATTACAAGTTCATAGGGAGAATCCGCAACCCAAGAAGTGTTGAAGAAAGTGTAACTAGGTTCGGTCTTCATAATGACATGATCTTTGTAAATGATAAAATAAAAGGAATAAAATTATTTTTGTATGCCTAGTTGCATGGGTTTTATGAGCAAGAGGTTTATATATGAGTGGCTCCCATTGAGAGCCTTAGGATTTATTATTGAGTCAAAGAGTCAAAGTCATGTATGAAGAGCTCTTCTTGAGCCTATGTTAAATGTATACAAGTCTATAGAAATCTCTAACACCCCTCCAAAGACAAGCACAATCCCTCTTCAAGAAGTCGGCCAGCAAATAGAATTAAAAGAAGTCATGTCGGCTCATATAAGGAGACACATCGGTTCACTTAGTCATGTCGGCTTATTATGGAGACGAAACTACTATAAATACCTAGCTAGGGTCTGCGCAAAAGTACAGCCACAACAACTCGGATTCTTTGTAAGTTTCGAATGGTACAGGTCTGAGATTCTTTGCATTACAGTGAGGTTCAGTGTTTCGGATGGAGGAGCATCTCTGTGTTTTTCGAATGGGTATCACAAAAGATGATGTCTCGGCCTCCTCACAGTGAACATTGCCTTGGCATACTAAAATGCAGTCACAGTCTCATGTGTAATGAAGAGTAATACACCCTTGGCATACTCTCTAGACACAGTCACAATCTCGGATGATGAAGATCTTGGTGATCTCACAATAAACACTCTTTGTCTCGGCCTACATTCTAGATGAAGTCAAGATCTCGGCATAGATACTATCATGGTGTCCGTAGAGATACAATCATAACCTTGATGGAGAAGATCAGTATCTCGGTGGATCTAAGTGCAGCGCTCATACACATATATATCTCAGATCTCATTGCTATGGTGAAGATCTCGGTGAGGGTGCAGCAATAATGATCTCGGTGGTGCAACAGTAATGATCTCAGTGTTGCATCAATGATGATGATGATCTTAGCAGTAACAAAGAACAGGATTGGTGTCTTGGTCTTTGAGTGGCCTAATAGGTCAAGGGTCATGGTCTTGGTATTCGTCAATTGGAATCTCTATAAGAAGAGTTTGTGCGGGTTTTCCTCTCAAAGAGTGAGAGGTTTTGGCCCAGCTCACGGCCTACATGTTGTGTCTCTTGTCTACTTTTGTTCATGCAATGGTTACTGTTTGATGAAGAAGAATGTTAATAATCTAAACAAGAAGAAGAACCTAATCTAAAGAAGTTAAAAATGCATTCATAAGCAGTTACTAATGAAGAAGAAATCTCCTAATGCCGATGCCCTAGATTTCTTCAACAGGAAGAGCGCATGGTCAGTGGGGAGTAAGGAGACTTCTACAGCTGGCAAGAAGGAACCGTGGAATGGGTTGAAGACCTATCACGAGAGGAAGAAGCGAGAGGCTTTTGGTGGTAGGGACACTACCAAGGATAGTGTGGCTCATTGTATAAGGTATGTTGTAGTGGTGGACACTAAAGATTGGGTTAGTGTTGTTGACGAGTTACTTTTGAGTAGTGGAAGTACCTCCTTCGCTAAGAGGGAGTGTTGAAATGTATAGCTTGGGAGGTACTCCCACAACCCCTGGGGTACAAGGTTTGTGAGGAGTTGACCCACGAAAATGACGTTTTGTGGAAAATGTACCCAAGAAGTGGACTTTGGGCACAAGCTGGTGGGCTAAAGACGCAAAAGAATGATTTGTTTATTATAATTGGTGTGTGAGGGCTCTTTAATGGTGTTAAGAAGCCCCAAGTCAATGATTAGAGAGGTTATAAATAAAAGTGACCTACGGAGATGTCAACACACATTGCAACTCATTTCTTATATCATCTTCTGTCCAAGAAAGCGAATTACCTCACGAAGCCGCAAGAGCATGTTTCATGGTCTATTGTGAAGAATAAGGGCCGAGTCTGTGGTAGAGAAGTGCATTGTCTGTGGGAGGAAGTTTGTTCCCTAGTTAGGACTTTGTCCAAGCTCGTAAGTCACCCTAATCTTTGTCCTAAAGTTTCCTTTAAGTGCGCTCAGGTTCTATGCATAAAGGAGAGGGTCAAGACCCTAAGAAGGTGCCCTCTAGACCTTTTTTTGTGACTGTGCAAGGTCACAAGCCTCACGAAGTTTCGTTGGTGGTTTTGTGGTGTGGGTTGTCCCTAGAGAGGCCGAATTTAGCCTTTCACTGTGAACAGGAGCAGCGAACTAGTTGGCAAAGGAGAAGGGCTTGTGACAGTGTGAGAGGGTTGCTTGATGGAGTAGAAGGAGTGCAGAGATAATGTGTTAAGGGTTGTCCAACAGAGGTGTGATTGAGCAGCAGTTTGAAGGCTATGTATAGTCATCTTGAGGGAGCAATGTGGCTATAAGTTGTTGGTTACTTTTATGCCCTAAGTATAGTGATTTGAGGTGGCAAATCCTTGTTGTGAAGGTTGCTTGTTGAAGACCTTATGAACAGTGAGTTTGATGAAGCAAGAGCATTATTGGAAGGCAGATTGGTTGATTCTGTGTTCAATGACTTTGAAGCAACATAGTGATTGAGAGAAGGCAGATTTCGATGAGCTGGTACATGCAAGCAAATCTGGAGTAGCAAAGGACCTTGTGAGCAGCTAGGGCAGAGGTATTGGAGCAACATATTCTCTACATGTATAGGTGGCAAAGGACCTGCCAGGTGTTCAAGGAAAGTGGACTGAAAGGGGTAAAAGCTTCTTCAACAAGTAAGTCGAGTTTGTTCTTGTTCTTGGGCAGATTGATAGTCATGTGTTGTTGACATCAAGCCCTAGTTTTCCTTGTATCAGGACTAATTGTAAGGGCCATGATCCCTGGTACGGGAGCCCTATGTTTGTTGTATTAAAGTTGTAATACAAACAAGTTTTGGGTTTGTAAATCTATTGTGTACTTCATTGATTCACAGTTGTACATTTTTCATTGTGCAAAGTGCTTGAAGTTGTGGGATTTTAGTGCGTTTGTGATCATGTTTTAAACATAGCACTGATCCTGAAGTGCCAAACAAAAATCAACAATAACATACTATAAGGTCCATATAAATTGCACCCTCCAAGATGCACGCATGCAAAAATACAAATAAAATATGTCTGACATGGCAATATGTGGTCAAGGTCCATCTAGAAAACTCCTCCAAGGTTTGCCCTCCAAGATGCATGAGTGAAGAAACTATCAAAATAACCTCCCATAGGAGAGCATTGAGCACCCCATAATCACCATCTTAAAATAGTAAATGGTCCACAAGATGCATGAGAAAGTGTGCAACCAATCCACGTGTGAATGCCAAGGTAGGGAACCCCAACCAATCAATGGGTAAGTGCGCAAGATGCCAACTAGATGGAGCATTCCATAAGAAAAGCTAGGTCAACCTCCCAAAAATTTTCTCAAAATAGAAAGATTCCTCATGGGCATTTTCTCCAACATGCAACAACCTCAGTAAATAAATAAATAATTTCCAAGGTAGTTACAGCTCCTCAAAACTTGTGCAAGGAATCAATAACAATTAATTAATAAATCTTCAACCAACTCCACATGAGTGTGTCGTAGGAAGATGCGCAGTGGACCACTTCCAAACACCCACAATATAAAATAAGAGCCAAATGAAGTGTGCCCTTGAGAAGAGTGCCAATGGTGGTTAAGCTCATCGATGCATGTGTCAAAACAATGTGTTGTTTCCAAAACCATCAAATAGTTTTCCCAAAACCATATGCATAAGAGGATAACATCCTAGAGAAGTGTACAAAAGGTAGTTACACTCCTAATAAAATATTCCTCCATATGCCTTGAACTCTATGCCAAAGAGGGGAGTGCTCCATCAAAACCCCTCAATCAACCACCAAAAAACCTCATCCATGTGTGAAAGGAAGCCAATAAAGTAGGGTGCTCAAGTAATTAGCCTTCACCTAGATAAAAGTGATTAAATTAATCATTGAATGGTTAAAGCAACCTCAATATGTGTGCACAAACATTAATGCTTTAATTTAAGCATAGACTACCTCCATAGTCATTAGATGATTATATCAACATGAACATGTGTGCCAATGACGGCATGCACTCCATCAAAGTGTTCTACCATGTAAATAAAAACTGGTTTCCCTAGTAAAACTCCACTATGACACCAACATATACCAACATAACAACAAAATATAAGCTCTACTTAGGCTTGAGCCTAGTGCACACCACCATCAAGGGTCTAATACACCATTAATACATCATCAAACCTTCAAAAAAGTCTTCAACCCCCCCCCCCCCCCCCCCCCGCCCCCCAAATAACAACAAACAAACAAAACCTTCTTAGGAAATACACATCACAAGGGCACTAACATCATCAAACAAATTCCCCCCTAGTGATGCCTAATATTTCAATAATATATCACCTAGAAAAATCCCACCAAGAGAGCATGCTTCATTACACCACATCAACACCATCAAACAAGGAGGCATAAGAAAGGTACTAACTCCATCACACATCAAGTATACACCCCACCTCACATTCAACATAAGAAGAACACGTAGAATACCCACTCCTAATGATATCAATAACGTAACCTCACCATCATGCAAGATCACTAGGATGCTCCAAGAAGAAGATAACACATGAAATAGCAAACTCCCATTTGTCAAGAGAGTGATCCATTAAGCAAAGGGGCATGTAAGTAACACCAAAGCCATGATATGACCATCAACCAAGAAAAGAAGTGTAAATCCTCCACCAAGATTTCCCCATCAAAGGGTCGAATGCCAAGAAGAGAAGAGGCTCCATGAAGGGATATCTCCCCCAAATCCATCAAAAGCTCCAAGGTACTAACACCAAACTCCACCAATGTGATGAAATTCACCATGTAGAACCTCATAAAATATGAAATATAACACCATCAACATGAAGAAACCCTTGTTACAATTGTCAAATAGGTCACACAAAACAAGAATAGAAACAACAACCATTCAAAGGAATGCCTACGCAACCTCTATGGTCATGCACTTAAGAGAAATTATACCAGAGTTTACCCTCAATTTTTGGTTGTTCCCAAGCATGGAGTAAAAGGATCTACTTGCATTTTAGAAAAAGCAATTGAAATCACTAAACTTCTCATAGTTACAATGGGTAGTACAATAGAGTGGACGACAATTCTCTCGTCCTTCAAAAACTGAGATTTCTAGGCTTAAAAGAGCCCTCTCAAAGAGAAACCAATAACAACTAAGTAACCCAAAGCACTGGAGGAGGGTGGTCTGCGAAATGCGGATCCCGAAATGGATGGAATTTTCCCTTAAAACAACATTGATATGTTTCAGCACCATTTCAAAAAATCTGAAATTTTGGAACATTTTATGGAGTTCCAGGAAAATTTTGAAAAGTTTCAGGAAATGTTGAAACATTCTAGGGAAAGTTTGAAACATTTCACGCAGAATTTGAAACATTTCAGGCAGGCTTGAAATGCTTCAGACTCTAGCATGCGCTTCGGGTCCCTAGAACCGATATTTATGGAACGAAAAAAGTTGATGAAGCCAATCTAACAAGTGACGATAACATGGATTATGCAGTGTAGAATGAGATTTTTAAGCATACAAAACGATCAATAAAGGAAAAGATAGGAAAGAGAGATACCTCAAAAAAATAGACGAAGCCCAAAACCAAGCAATAGAGCCCTAAGGGATAGAAAAGTCAAAGAACTATTAGAGCATTTGCAAGAGTTGGCATTGTTACCCACCAAAAGGCCCCATGATGGTCAGCGCATAACACGTGTCAAAGTTCTCCACCCATTGCTCTGGTCAGATCTCTCTCCCATTTGGCAATCTTCTTGAAGGAAGGTGGGCCATCTCTCAAAATGTACTCTAACCATTCTTGCAATCATGTGCTTTCATTTAATGTTATGGGCATATTAATATGAATCACAGGGCAAATTGGATGATTGATCGATCTCGATTGTATCCTTGTTCCCACACTTCACTTGGGAGGTTAGTCTTTGACTCAAGTCCAGTGGGACCTCCCCTGAGGCTTAGGAAGGGAACTACTAGAGAGGGCACTGATTGATATAGCGTTTCCAAGGTAGTCCATACTTACCACCTTCCATCTTTCCCGATTATCCATCTCCATTCTTTGGGTTGTTTGTCATTGGTCATTGAGATTGGCACCCTATTTCCACATCCTTGAGTCAGGGCCCAGAAACTTGGACCCAAAGGCTGATGTTATTCAAAGAAAGTTAAAAGAATATAAAGCCACAATGAAAGAAAATGTAAAATGCAAAAGAGGGCCAAGACAATATTTAGGGACAAAAGCCTAGCATGAGCTCCACCCCCTCATTCGTCATCCCGCAATTCCTCAAGTATTCAATGATTCATCTAAAAAAAGGAATTATTGAATGTTCTAACCCCAATGAGTGAGAAACTGCTACATATTAAAGGAGTACTGGAGAAACATAAAGCAAGCTTGGCCTCGTAAGTTATGCACCAAATAAAGGCAAATCATTAAAGCAAAATGCACACCAAAGGGGTGGAAAAAGCAAGCCAAGGAAAGGGGTAACTCACGCCACTGCAAGTGCTCCTTCACATCATTACACTCGAGACGTTAGACCCCCATTAGTTGGTCTCATGGTTGTGGCACCTCCCTTGAAGTCTCTCCCACTCCATGACCACCATATCACATACACCTATGAATTGATGGGCTCACCAGAGACATGTCACTCCCTTTGGGGGTTAGAAGCACCTAATTGGGTTGTTGCGCTAATCATCCCTAACATAAGTGAGGCAACCTATTTACAAACCCTAATCTAGCTAAACATTTAAAGGTGAGTTGGCCCTCTAGAGACAAGCATTAGGCCTTTAGCAGAGTCAACGTGATACTACACCTCTAGATGAGCCTCTAGATGCTAAAACATTGATCTAGAAAGCTAGGACATTGGATTATTTGATGATGTACCCAAACGGGCTTAGGACACCCCTAAGCTAGCCTTGACCTTGTTTGATGGATAGTACTTTGTTCCAGAGCCTAGATGAGGATAATTATCACTAAGATGGCTTGGAAGGACTAACACGTCACTCTTTGATGTCGACGCTTGCCCTTAGAGGTGCCACTCCCAGATGCTTGAAAAGGGTGATGCAAGGCCCCTCTTAGATGATGTCATGGTGGAGGAGGCACCTTTTGGAGATGTACACATGCAGTTTAGGGCTTTCTTGGAATGAGGAACACTCTTGGACCCTTGTCTCACTTCCTTGATGCCTTATTGTCCATTTTGGAGGATGACATCATAGTGGAGACCACTTTTCTCCCACAAATGTCAGTTATTTTGGCATTTTATTATGTTTTAGAGTTATTTCAAGGTCGACTTGTGACTTTGACCTAGTTGAACACACAAGTAAATTTTTTTAGGGGTTTTGCTTGTAAAATTAGTGAAATAAGGCTTAGTTACCCTCATATAAATAGAGGGGAGCCTTATTCACTTATTCATCATCACACTTCTCTCTATTTGGAAGTGCACACTAGCTTTTTGTCTCTTTTCTACTTCACCGCAATGTGATTCTATGGTGCAAGTAGCTCTTGGAGAAGGACTTTTGCTTGAAGTTGGTTTACTGGGATTGATTGAAGAAATTTTTGTAGAAATTTTGTAAGTTTATTGCTTATCTTCTATATTTTGCATGCTATATTGTGTAAATTAGCATTTCTATATGTACCATGGTTAAAATAGCTACATTTATCTTGAAATCTTGATTTCTTATGACATGCAAGATTGTTTCCCTTGAATCCATCAAGAGAACTCAAAGTTGTGCATCTCTTGATTGTATTATCTCCCTTTAAGGAAGCCACTAGGGTTTGTAAGAAGATACTTAGGTCCTCTCACCCTCTTCACCAAGGCCATCTCCATCAACTTTGCCCTAGATAACTCCATTCCCCATTTAAATCAAGGCACTAGTCTAGGTGGTGGTGATCAATCTCTTTATTTTAACTATTTTCTCTCTTTTTTCTCTAAAATTCTAGATATCTAAGATTAGGATTAGGGTTTCTTGAAATATTCCTAAAAACAAGTAATTATATCTCATGTGTTATTCCCCTTTTTATAGAAATTGCATTAAATAATTGTTAAAAGGAAAATTAATTATAAAAAACTATTTCTAGGGCTGACATTATCATTTTATAGTTGTTTTATGCATGTTTCAACCATAACCTTACAAACCCTAATCCTTGCATATCTAATTGATAGTCTTGATCATTTAGAGATTTATCATTATGAGGCTATTTCTTCCAACTGTTATATGAGATTGCATGCCATATCATTGAAAAACTATCAAACCCTAACTCATAACAACGCTCTAATTTGCTTAAGTGATCTAAGGATAGAGTGCTTGTATTTTGGTAAAGAATACCTTAACCCTCCAAGCTTCGCCAATACCCTATCTGTTAATTTTAGGCATGCTCTATGCTTAGAGCAATTTATTTCAATTTTCACAGTTAGCTCAATATCTCTTCCAGATTAGCAATCACATCAGCATTAAAGTAAACTGCAACAGATAGAACATAAACATAAATCGCAAAAGACAAGCCAAGACAAGAGGACACAAGATGTGGCGCTAGCCAGGGACAAACCCCAATGTGGGAAACCCTTAATCAATTCTTCTTATATGTTCTTCAATAGTTCAACAGAGAGAGAGAGAGAGATAGTACATATACATCAGAAGTCAAACCTTTGACTTGACAAGATAAGAACATAGATCTTCTCTAAGAAGATGTCTCATGAGGTAACTGATATGGACTCATGTGATTCCATCACCCTATCACAATGCTGCACCATCATACCATGTCCATCACAAAGCTACACCATGCTGCATCATTGCTGAGCTGTACCTCATCATGTTGTACCCATCTTGCTGCTCTTCATCTTCATGTTGCACACATCATGTTGCTCTTCATCTTTATGTTGTACCCATCTTGTCGCTCTTCATCTTCATGCTGCACACATCATGTTGCTCTTCATCTTCATCCTACTGCACCATATCATCATGTTGCACCTCCTTGTGCTGCATCTTCAAACTGTACCTTACTGTGCCTATCATGCTGCATCCCCTTGTGCTGCATCTTGATACACTTATGCTGCACCTTGATACACTTGTGTTGCACACCCTGATACACTGCCCATAACAACTCTTGCTATGGTGCTATGGCCTGCGGCCTAGCACATAGCAACAAACATATCACAGATAGTGTCCAATCATTATTAACGCAACAACATTTAGTCTATAGAAATGTCAACTCTTGAACATGCTATAATGCTGCAATTCAGGGACTGATTAGGGTACTGACCACAATCCCTAACAGCGCATCTAAGCTGGCCCAGAATTGCTCTTAATAACTGCAGTTGTCCTCCAATGAGTTGCTACCCCCCACGCTGCATCATAAAAGTCCTCCTTGATATAGTAGACCTCCCAAATCGTCCCACTAATGAACTGTTGTAACCTTCTCTTTTCCTGTGGCTAGGGCAGTCATGAGACTGCATATAAGGAACCATTCAGATCCCTTCTCACAGCAGTCTAAGGGCACATGAAACCCTCCACAAATGCGGCCTAGAATAGTGTTAAGGTGACTGTGTTTAGGCCTGCGTTCAGCCATGTATAGACTGCATCTAGGGCACGTTTAACCCTTCCTTAGATATGCAGCTAAGGCTCCTTTAAGGCTTCCTCATGTCTGCAGATTAGGGCTGCCTTGCTGCATGTAGAAGTTCCCCTAAACAGTGGGTAGATCTCCCTTCTTTGCTGCAGATTAGGGCCTCCACTTGGCTGCGTATAGGGCTCCTTAGATCTGCGGATTAGGGCCTCCACTTGGTTGCGTATAGGGCTCCTTCTTTGCTGCGTATTAGGGCCTCCTTTAGATAGCTGTTACGGCTCCTTTTGGCTTAGGGCCTCCTTTAGATAGCTATTACAGCTCCTTTTGGCTTAGGGCCTCCTTTAGACAGTTGTTACGGCTCCTTTTGGCTTAGGGCCTTTGCCTGCGTATTAGGGCCTCCTTTAGACAGCTATTAGGGCTCCTTTTGGCTACGTATTTGAGCTTCCTTTGACTGCGGCTAGGGTTGCGTTCTTCAACTGCGTCTAGGGCACATAGAACCCTTTCTTCACTGCGTCTAGGGCTTCTCCCTCTTGACCTCTCTAGCCACTAAACCCAAACGAGTGGAGAGAGATCTTTAGGAGAAGTGAGTGTGTAAATGACTTGAAGACCTCCTCCTTTTATAGTAAAATGTGGAACACAAGAGGGGGCAGATTAGTTGTTGGCCGACCTTGACGAATTGTCCCATCACACAAATAACATTTGCATGAATACTTATCGGAATCGGATGATCTTTAGATCAATCCTACACCTCTCGATGAGAGGAGTCCAAGAAAAATATTAGTTGTCATTAATAAGATGACCCACATGGAGTTTGGCCCTAGTTGCCAATTTTAACACTCCCTCTCAATTAGGGAGAACTCCATTCGCTGATCCATTTGTCCGACTGTACTATCTCTGCCATCAGTGCCTTGCACTACTCTGCTCTGCTCTACTGAGCTCTGCTCTGCTGAACCATGAAGAAGAAGAATTGATCGAGAATGTCTCATACCATTCTCTGTTGGCGAGAAGTCAGTTCATCTGAAGAGAGTGTGTCATATCACTCTTACTGACCCGAAGTCAATTTTATTGATCCCAAATCAATATCACAAGAGAGTGTCTCAAACCACTCATACTGATCCCAGATCAATGGAGGTACAACGATGCGTCCATCGATAGTACTACTATGGTCCCTAACCCCATTTCCCTGCTCATTGATCAGATGAGAGGTACTTCCCATGAGTCCCAGGCTGTATGGGTAGGATGCCTCAACTAGAGAACTAATCATCCTATCCCAAAGTCGCCACGGGAGAACTAATCATCCCAGCCCACAGAGAACTGATCATCCTGTTTCACAGTTGCCACGAGAGAACTAATCATCCCAGCCCACAGGAGAACTAATCATCTTGTTCCATAGTTGCCACAAGAGAACTAATCATCCTGGCCCACAGGAGAACTAATCATCATGTTCCATAGTTGCCACGAGGTATCATAGGGAAAGGTTGAACCTGTCATCCTGTACATAGCGCACCACCAGGGGAGGGTGAGTCGCCCTGTGGTCGTATGTCGCTCCAGTAAGTACTCCAAGCCCCCTAGAGCTCCCAGAGCTCAATGCATGCAACATGTAGTTCCCTTATACGAAGGTCTCTCAACGACTCCAAGTCGTTCGGGAAAATCACAAATTTGACCTTTCCCCGGGGCTTTGACAAAGTGTCTGCGACCTGTACATCAGTCTCAATGCGATGGAGCCTCCTCGCTCATTGACTTACCATATCCCAGATAAGGTAGAATCTGATGTTTATCTGCTGGAGCAATCATCGAATACGAGATTCCTCAATAATCTAATCCCCCTTGGTTGTCACAAAGAATCACAGTGGTATTCATCATGTGTACAAACAGCGCACTAATGAGCTTCCACAAACAGGCAACTTCACACGAGATCATACTCATAGCTATGCATTCGGTCTCGACGGTGCTTATAGCAATCGACTTCTGCTTCCTGCTCATCCATGATATCGAAGCAGGATCCAGATAGAATCAACACTGAGAAGTGCTCTAGCGATCCTCCACAATACCTGCCCAGTCAGCATTTGAATAATCATACAGCTTCATATTTCCGGCAGTGTATCTCAATCCATGAGAGATTGTGCCCTGAAGATATCTCAAAAGATTCTTGGCACCAATCTAGTGAGGCTCAACCAAATATGAGCTCACCATGCTAACTGCAAAGCATATATACGGATGGAAGTTCACCAAGAACATCAATGCAGATGAGTTTATGAAACTCAAAGGCATTTCCCAAATCTGGTCTGGCATCACCACCATATAACTTCTAAAAGTTAAGATCCTCAAGGTAGTCACGGGCTTGCAGTTTACCATTCCATATCTGGAATCCAACTCCCTCTTACTTCTGCAAGTGAGAGGGTCTGCACCTGTCAGAAATAGGTCATTTCTCAGAAGGTGCCGGTATGAGAGGTCTATCATCCACAACCTTCAAACAATGGTTTGGATCAGCTTCACTTTTAGTGAATCTCAGCTTCATCAGACAGCTATCAATCCTCTCATATTAGGCCCAGGGTGTTTTACTTCAAGCCATAGAGGGCTTTCTTCCACCTGTATACATGAGATTCCCAATCATGAATCTCAATCCCCTCGGTTGTTCCAAACCTGTGGACCTGCTACATGAAGGGAATGGTCCCCTTGTAAGATTTTCCTTCGATACATCTCAGACATGTACCTTCATGCTCTTCTTGAATTCAAGTATCCGAGTCACCATCTGACTCACATCGGTTAGGACCTCATAAAGTAGATTTCAAGTGTTATAGATGAGATATGTCATGATCCCCAATGGACCATCCTGCAACTTGACACAAATTGCCAACCCTGAACCCATGAGTAAAAGCATCTTTGAAAATTTCATTTTCAAACACGTACCTTTCCATCGATGAATGCCACCCTGAAACCTTTGACTTCCATTGCCGAAATGGACACCAAGTTCTTCTTGTGATCAGGTACATAAAAGAGATTTTGTAAATGAATCGAGTTACCCTCATTCAATTGAGTAGTAACACCCTTTCCAGGATCGGTGGCATCGGCTCCAAGTATAATCCCACGAACGTTTCCATCTCTACCAAATTAGAGAGACAGCACCCTTCTATCTGATGGAGTGCCTTGAAGCACTGAGGGTTCCTTGCTTTCTCTGAAGAGTCGGTCGTATCCTTGATGACCTGCATTACCTATCATTTCTCTGATCATTGAAGATGTCCCTGGAATGATTGTTATCATCATCAAGTGATGTGTCCATGCCAGTCGGACACTCATTCGCATAATGGCCGAACTTATTTCAACCAAGGCATCTGCCTTTCCTTCCACCCTTAGATCCAGTTTTCCCATAGAAGTGATCTTCAGGTAGGCCATCAGAAACTTCCGCTGCGCCATTCTGATAATATTCTCTGCTTCGACTTCATACTTGGTGAATTAGAAGAGGGATGAGGAATCCATTGATCCTTTTGTCCTTTCCCAACTGTCTTTGGTGATTGTTCTTTCACTCTTGCTTGGGCTTTGTCTTGACCTCAGCTCTGATACCATGTTAATTTTAGGTATGTTTTATGCTTAGAGCAATTTATTTCAATTTTCACAGTTAGTTCAATATCTCTTCCAAATTAACAATCACATCAGCATTAAAGTACACTGCAAATAGAACATAAGCATAAATCGCAGAAGACAAGCCAAGACAAGAGGACACAAGATGTGGCGCTAACCAGGGACAAACCCCAATGTGGGGAAACCCTTGATCAATTCTTCTTATATGTTCTTCAATAGTTCAGCAGAGAGAGACAGAGATAATACATATACATCAGAAGTCAACACTTTTACTTGACAAGATAAGAACATAGATCTTCTCTAAGAAGATGTCTCATGAGGTAACTGATATGGACTGATGTGATTCCATCACCCTATCACAGTGTTGCACCATGTTGCACCATCATACCATGTCCATCACAGAGTTGCACCATGTTGCATCACTGTTGAGTTGTACCCATCTTGCTGCTCTTCATCTTCATGCTGCACACATCATGTTGTTGCACCATAAAATCATGCTGCATCTTCAAACTGTACCTTACTGTGCCTATCAAGCTGCATCCCCTTGTGCTACATCTTGATACACTTATGTTGCACCCTGATACACTTGTGTTGCACACCCTAATACACTGCCCATAACAACTCTTGCTATGGTGCTATGGCCTGCGGCCTAGTACATACCAACAAACGTATCACAGATAGTGTCCAATCATTATTAACGCAGCAACATTTAGTCTATAGAAATGTCAACTCTTGAACATGTTGTAATGCTGCAATTCAGGGACTGATTAGGGTACTGACCACAGTCCCTAACAGCCCATCTAAGTTGTTGCCCTCCATGCTGCATCATAACAGTCCTCCTTGATATAGTAGACCTCCCAAATCGTCCCACTAATGAACTGTTGTAACCTTCTCTTTTCTTGTGGCTAGGGCAGTCATGAGACTGCATATAAGGAACCATTCAGATCCCTTCTCACAACAGTCTAAGGGCACATGAAACCCTCCACAAATGCGGCCTAGAATAGTGTTAAGGTGACTGCATTTAGGCCTGCATTCAGCCATGTGTAGACTACGTCTAAGGCACATTTAACCCTTCCTTAGATATGCAGCGAAGGCTCCTTTAAGGCTTCTTCATGTCTGCGAATTAGGGCTGCCTTGCTGCGTGTAGAAGTTCCCCTAAACAGTGGGTAGATCTCCCTTCTTTGCTGCGGATTAGGGCCTCCACTTGGCTGCGTATAGGGCTCCTTCTTTGCTGTGTATTAGGGCCTCCTTTAGACAGCTGTTAGGGCTCCTTTTGGCTGTGTATTAGGGCCTCCTTTAGACAGCTGTTAGGGCTCCTTTTGGCTATGTATTTGAGCTTCCTTTGACTGCGGCTAGGGCTGTGTTCTTCAACTGCATCTAGGGCACATAGAACCCTTTCTTCACTGCGTCTAGGGCTTCTCCCTCTTGACCTCTCTAGCCACTAAACCCAAACGAGTGGAGAGAGATCTTTAGGAGAAGTGAGTGTGTAAATGACTTGAAGACCTCCTCCTTTTATAGTAAAACGTGGAGCACAAGAGGGGGCAGATTAGTTGCTAGCCGACCTTGACGAATTGTCCCATAACACAAATAAAATCATATCTCCATGAATACTTATCGAAATCAGATGATCTTTAGATCAATCCTACACCTCTTGATGAGAGGAGTCCAAGAAAAATATCAGTTGTCATTAATAAGATGACCCACATGGAGTTTGGCCCTAGTTGCCAATTTTAACACTATCCCGATTCCCAATCATAGACCTCATCCACCACCTTGAACCATTCTTATTGAATATCATTTAGGTGATCTATATAGGGAAGCCTTCCTTGTAGTTCAAATACCACTAAATAGCTAGAAAAACGCTGTTGAGGTGACAGTGGTGGCTGATCTCTTGTTGCCATGAGGTCTTAGCTTGCCTAGTGAAGCTTTGCACTGGGCCTGGTAGATTTTGCAGTAACACCCCAGACAGACACCTCATCCACCACCTTGAACCATTCTTATTGAATATCATTTAGGTGATCTATATCGGGAAGCCTTCCTTGTAGTTCAAATACCACTAAATAGCTAGAAAAAGGCTGTTGAGGTGACAGTGGTGGCTGATCTCTTGTTGCCATGAGGTCTTAGCTTGCCTAGTGAAGCTTTGCACTGGGCCTGCTAGATTTTGCGGTAACAGGCCCAAGACAGACGATGCCTGAAACAGGTATATGAATTGTTCAGATGTCTGTTTGATGCCCATAAAGATTATTTATTGTGCTACTTTTGGAAAGACAAATCAATATCTGAAGGAAGGCCCTTTTGCTATTCTAATTTCCAGAATGTTAGGCGCTACTTTTGAAGTGCCCAGCATGGAGGACCGACCTGATTTAATATATGGGGTCAAATAAGTAAATATTGTATCTTAATCCCACCGTCATTCAAAGATAAGCCACACTGTGAATCAGCGTTGCAGGAAACGTTCCCCCCGAATCAAAACCCCAATCTACGATCCGTACGAATGCATGGGAAGCGTCGTCTGAAAAACCGTTTTCGGGCTGTTAAACACGCTTCCTGGAAATTTCAGGAAGCATGTGCCCAAAACACGTTTCGGTTTTTCCAAACCGTGTTTCGGACAGCACTTTGGCCATACAAAGCATCAAGCTTCCGAAAAAAATTATAAAAAAAATGAAAAAAAAATATAAATATAGCAAACGCAAGTTTTGAATATAAATGCAAAAAAATATAAATATATATATATAACAGACGCTTCCGCTTCCTAGATTTTTGGAAAATTACGCTCCCGTGTCCCCGCTTCCAAAAAAGGTCCCCGCTTCGTGCAACATTGCTGTGAATCGCTAATCTGCACTCAATTTCTACAACTCTATTACTCAGTTTCTGTGTTTGCATTTCACGTGTATAATTGTTTATCAATTTCAGCAAATCATTTCTACTTCTAATGATAATAAGTCTTATTTGTGAACTGCGGTTTATTTGCTAGACGACTAAACCATCCACCAGAGTTCCACTATTGCCGTGTTCTGCCGCACCCGAATAGCATAAGGGATAAGATGTGGGTGCAAGTCCCAAGCAATTTTGTCAGAATAGTTACCCTCGAACCTGGCAACTAACCGCTATATTCGGTCCCCGATGCAGCCGTTCGGACCATGTTCTTCGTTAGGTTCTTACTCTAATAAAAACTGAGCACGTTACCAGTATGGCAATGACTGATATCTTAAGGAGAACCTACATGCTATCATGCAATTTGAAATAATATCAGTAACATTCGGCCAGAAATTTTGCAATAGATTTCAAAGGTTCAGGATGTCAGCAGGTTTTCATCAAATAATCTAATTTATAATCACAGCCTAACCAACGATGATGCCAAATTAAAGTATGATACCATTTATTTGTAAGACACAGGGAACAATGATGCTCAATTCAACCACAGACGTCTCACGAGTCATATTACAAAAGGATAAAATATTACAGCTCCTTAAATACAGTCCTGAAAATAACAAAAACTGAAAATGACCTAAGAGAATTGGAAAAAATACCAATGACACGGTTAAAACATGAGAACAAATCTCAATTAGAAATATATTAAAAATGCAGCGTCATACAAGAACGAGTGGTGACATTAATGCCAACTGTCCAGTAAATGAAGAATGACGCTTCTTTCAGAACAACCTAGCTATAACCGCGAGATATTTGAAAACAACCCAGAACTGCATCGTGGGAGGAAAAAATAAATAGAGTTTAAGACACTGCAAATTCAGCAATTACGGTACCGACCTGAAGGGTTGCTATCTCCGTCTGTTCTCTGGCAATTTACGAACAATTGTCCACGGCCGCGTTTGCCGAGGATTGAATGGTTCCACTCGATGGATAATTTAACAGGGGCAGTGAAGAAGCATAACCGATTAAAGTTATCGTTCATCTTTAAAGGTGTGAGGGTCTTTCTGGGTTTAGTTAACACCTTTAATGGAGACGATTTACAGCCATTTGGTAGCATGGCAAGACATGTAAAAGGTGAACAGAGGACTGCCATGGGAGCCACTGATAGATATATCGGGGGATGATTCTATAATGTACAGTCCTTTGAAATTCAGAAAAGAATATTCATGGCCCTCTAAATACCTTTCTATGCGAAGGACGCAATTCGGTGGTTAGAAATATTTTATTTGGCATGGTAGATACTCGGATATTGGCAATTGCTTGTTCGTGTATTTAGTGGTTAATTGGAGTAGTTAGGTGCTATGATATTTTTTTAATAGGGGAAGATGTTCATAATATTATATTATAAAATAAAAATTAATAATTTTTGGGATTTTAATATGAGTTGTGTGATTTTTTGGAAGTTTTTTTGTGGGTTGTTGTGGTCTAATTCTTCTAAAATTGGCAGGAATTTATTGAAATCACAAGCTTGATGGGTAACCCCCACAATCGAAGTGCTTTAGGGGTTTTTCAGGGCGTTGAATCCATATATACACTCAAAAATCAATTTAAATAACACAAATAAAGATTTCACCTCAAATTTTTCCGCTCGATTAAGGCATCGGAAAGTCCCAAAAGTCGCACTAAAAACAACTCCATTTTAATATGGGAGATGTTCATTATATTATATATAAAATTAAAAATTATATATTTAAGTTGATATTTATAAATTTTAATTAAATTTATAAAGTATTAGAAAGCTTGGATTAAATTTGGTTTGTGATAGTGTATGGTGTTTGTCGGGTTGGAGAACCAAGTTTTTTGTGGGTAAAAGTTCTTTCGAGCTATGACGAGAAGGTGGAGGGAGTTGCTCAGTGGTTGTGGTGTCGCTCCTTGGACCTGAGCAATAGTTTGATGGCGGTTGCCACTTCATCTTCATGTCGACGATTCCAACGACATCAAACTACAAAGGATGAAAAAAAAAGGGGTAAATTCTAAGCTTACTGCTTTGATTTTGGTATATCTTTGTGGCAACTCCATTATTATGAGGCTCAACTATTTAGTAGCTTGCAATGGAGCTTGGCTTCTTCTCCTTAGGGCCCAAAAGTCACTTATGGTTTCCTTGCTGCCTGGTCTATCTCCACCCTTTGTCTCTTGTTGTACAACTTGTTATCCAACTCCTAGGTTAATCTATTGCATTACCTCACTTTTATTTCAACTCACCTTCTCTGACCTTACGGTGTCTATCCCTTGTATCTACTCCAGATATCTCCAGAATAGCATGCCTTGACAGCTTATGTGCATCCACCGAGGCGGGGGACATCACGAGCCTCAAGGCAAAATTCGTGCTTAAACAGAGGCAGAGGAAGTTGCTTCCACATATAATTTTCCCACCCCCTCTGAAATTTGTGTTGAAATCTGCCACTTTGAATCCTTCACTATTATGGATCGTCAACCTCTTTTTTATTCAGACATTGTTAAGAAGGTTGTTGAATGAGTTCCTAACCCTAGTCACACCAGGTGAAGACAGAAACAATGCCTCAACTCAATTACCTTACATGGGCAACTCAATACACTTTTGGACAGAGTTTTGAAAGAAAAGCAGGTGGAGCCGTAAAACATTTTCGTTGCCTTGGAGGATATCAAGTGTGCCCTAAGATATCCAAGATCGTGTTTAGAGTGCTTAGATGCCAGAATTTCTCACCCAGAGAGTCACCTTCAGTGTGAGGAAAAACCGTTAATTCCTCCAAGTTCCAGTTTCAAAGATCCAACCATGTAACATCATCATATTTGTAACTTCTATGTTGTTTTCCTATAGTCCTTATGTATGTAGCTTATAACAAATATGGCTGTTTATTTTCAGCACTTGATGTATTTTGATCAAACATTATTGCCCATAAGCAGTCAATAGATTTGGTTTTAAATTTAGATCACTTACGGATGCCTTGCTTTGAAAATCTAGCTTATGTGTGATTTTTTTTACTTCTCGAGGAAATACAAACTTAATTCACAAGTAATTAAATATATATAGTCCCCGGATGCAGGTTTTAATTACGATAATTAAGATGATGAGACGGGGCGACGGTGGACGGGGCGGCCACATGGCCCTCTGCAACCTTTCCAAGGTCACCATGAATGGCATTCATGGCACCTCGCAGGAGTCATTTAGTGCCTACTCAAGTCGAGGCAAGGCCATCACCCGCTTAACCATGGAGTTGGAGAACTATCCTGTCATTCTGCCCCTGATTCACTGTGTATGCCCTCCGCAGGCAGGAGAGCCGACTGAATGCACCAGCACTGGGCGCAGATGTTGGCTTGTGAGCTGCATTGATTTGGGTAATGGCTTCCACCATTCCCACACAGACCTCTGTAATTCGGCTCACGACCTCCAGCCCTCTGTAATTTCCGCGCAAAGCTCTTCTGTCAATTCTTCTTCTGCTCCTCCTGACTCTCTACCTGTTCCCATATCCACCATGGTCCGCCACCGTATGCGCAACCGATGTGGTGGCACGCGAGGCGGAAGTTCTCGTTCCCCTGCTTTGCATAGCCATGACTCTGCTTCCCCTGCATCCTCTGCTGAAAATCCCCACCAGCACAGTTTTGCAGGTCAGTATTTGGATACAAGAAGTGGCAGAGGCAGAGCCGGCCCTCACAGCTCAAGACGTGAAGCTGCAGTTGTTCGCACTGCAACCTTTCCTCTGCCTCCGCATCCTGTTCCTCACACAATGCAGTTTCGGTTTCGCAGCTCTTTGAACCACCCAGTTATTGTAGCCACTGTCTCAATTTCCATTACAGAAGAGACCGAGCAGCATATTCCCATGACCATTTCTACGGAGGAGGCGAACAGAGCTGGCCCGAGCAGGAACAGGGGCAACAATGACGAGCAGGCAGTTGATGGAGGTCGGAACAGAAGGCACGGTAAAGCCATTGCTGGCAGTTCGCATGTTGAGATGGGCGTTCACAGTGACACACAGGCCTTGGAGAACCGTCTAGATGACACGTCGGGCCCGCAGGTTGAGGCTGGCAGCATGGAGGAAGGCCATCAGGTGTTGGGACATGGCAAGTCGAACAACCCAGATGACTGGGCGTGTCCAATTGTGGAGGAGCCTGCTCCAGAAGACTTCGACCAGCGTGTCATGTCTGCCAAGTGGCATTTCTTCTAGTTCTTGGTTTAGCTTTGTCTAGTCTTATGTGTCCTCAGGATAATCTGCTGGTCGGCTAGCCTAGTCAAGGATAAACTGTTGGTTTTGGTCGATTGGTCTAGTCAGGAAAAACTATGGGTTAATTTTTGGATATATTTGGACATATCTTTGGACTGGTTTCCCCTTTGTTGGGGCAGTCTCAGACAACTATCATGGATGCATGTTGATTGAGGCCAGGTTCCTCTATGGCCAAGAATCACTGTAATTACTTTTTTTGTATCATATTAATAGATTAACCTTACTTAGGAAAAAAAAAAAATAAATATATATAGTGTGTGGGGAGGTGTTTTATAACTTAATAGAGGGAGATTTGTAATTAAAAAATAAATCAAAAAAGTGCTAAAAATTAAAAATAATAAATTGATCCAATTCAATTTATTGTATTGTAATTTTGTTTTTATATAAACAAAAAAATAGATTAAAAAAACCATAATATACCTACCATATTAAAAATAATAGAGAGAAATAAGAATATATAGATAAACATTCATTTTACTATAAAAATTAAAATAATGATTCATATTAATAATTGTTATATTTTTTAATATAGAAAGACATGAAGTGTATATCAAATATAAATAGTAATTATAAATTAAGATCTATTTTATGATATAAATTAAAATAATAATTCAATTGAGAACTTCATGTTTAAAATTAATTAATAAGCATATACAAATTTAATAGTTACAATAAATTATTTTTCTAAGTTATATCTTTATATATAAAATCAATGCTATACATACCACATTAAAAAATTAAAATAAAAATATTATATAACACGCTAAAGAAAAATGTCAAGTGCATATATGTAGTGATGTATCAAGGTTTTAACTAGCAATTGCACCAAATGTTGCAAGGGGAACGTCGTAAGGCAATGGCGTAGGAAAGAGTAGTATTGGTAGTGAAAATGTCAACTGCAACATTTGGAGCAAAAATAAAACTGCACTTAATAATCAAAATTGGTACTGAAAAACTTTGGTAAAACTAAAACATAATTCCATGTATGGAACCACATTTAACACAATTCCATGTATGGCACCCATGTTCTCAACGATGTGTCAAGAACCCACCCATATTATCATCCTCGATTAGAGGTGGGGAGAGGTGCATACTTGTGAGTTATGAATTCTCTGTCATTACAATATATCAGTTGAGTATTTTCTTTAAAAAAGGTGTTGGCAAACAATGGGTGCAACTGATCCATGGGTTCATAACGTTCTAAATGATTCATTTAACCCATAATACTTTCCAATATTTGTCTCAAGACCACCATCTCAATGATTCATTTAACACATAATACTTTCCAATATATGTTTCAAGACCACCATCCAAGCTATAAAGATTTAAATGTTCATGTGTTGCTTTGTCACTCATTGGAATATCAATTGCACCATAATATTATAATAATTTCCAATATTTAATCTTGTTATTAAATTTTATATATTGTCCCATAAAAATATCTTCATTATTTTTTGTTTTAAGTATATAAACATATAATTTCATTATATCCTATTTAAACTATAATGAATATAACCCAACCTAACCATACCTAATAAAATTTTATAATATGTCTTTCCAATTTTAAATTTATAATTTAAATTTTTTATAAAATGTCCTTCACTAAACTTTTTACTTTATTACACACCTTAAATGCCAAAAGATGACATTAAATGAACATGGATAACATTTATTGCCAACACCATTCTCATTCTCAAGCACCAAGGAAGGCATGTAAAGGCAAAATGAGAGCCCAATTGCAGCTCAACACACCATGAGAAAACACTACCAGGAGTTCAGCAGAGGCAATGGGGCAAATGGGTAGCCGAGATTCACCTCCCTCAGAATCGAACATGGCTCTTCCTTGGCACCTTTGGAACTGCAGAAGTTGCGACTCAATTGTTTTATTAAGGGAATGTATAATGTAACATTCTTTGAGCCCCCTTGAGCCTTTATATGCTAGGCAAATAGCAGAGTCCACGCTGACTAATTGAAGCACAATCTGCACCACCCATCCCACAAGAAAAATCCAAAGACTCTTGAAGAACAGATGGATCAGAACTTGGTTTGGTAATGCAATAAACAACACTACCAAGGCCTCCCCTTGAACCTTTTGGTGGTCCCTAGAATAAAGAAATTGGGTTAGGCAGTGGGCTTGCAGGAGGCAAATATGGTGGAGGAGGAGATGCACACCAACCATAACTCAAATCTACATCATATACTTTTGAACCATCCAGGTTTAGTAGCCCAAAGTTCCTCTCAGTGGTTGGCCCTGGCTTATGGTTCTCATTAAAAAGTGCAAAAATAAAGGTCTCTATGACTCTATTAGGCATCATTGGAGTTCCTGCATTGGAAGTAACATGTTTGATGACTATGGTGTTATAGTTTCTAGCATCAATTTGTTGGCAAATGCACAAATCTTGGCATTTACTTGCAATGTAAATTATAACAAGGTTAAACAAACTAAGTCCACAACAAAGACTTAAACCCCAAGGACAATTATAGTCGTTGTAACCATAAATGTTCAAATGATATGATCGTTGAAGGACTAAATCCTACTAAGACTTGGGGTGTTCAATACAATGTGCACGCTTATTAAGCGAGTTGTAATCAGAAGCTTTTACTGCCATATTTGAAGGCCATCTATATCTAAAGGAGGGCCAACTTACCAAAAACAATTATCGGCAAGTTACCATTATTATTGATTTTGAATGTGACATTGATGTTTTCAAACCTCAAATAATTTTTATTTTAGTCAGTTCGAACAATACAGAGCTTTCTCAAAGGAATAGAGTAGGCACTTAATGTCTCCAATTTAGAAAGTGACATGACAGAAATATTTTCTGGAAGTGATTGCCCCAGCAGAAAATACCTCATGATCGGGTGTCACGTTTAGATGAGTCATGCATTCAACAACGAGCAATGCCACATGTGCATTCTAATAGTGTTCTACAGACTCAGGCCATGTATGAAGGGGTACCAGTTTCTGAAGGTCATCATTCTGATGGGTCAATAAGGTTAGTGCCTTTTCATCCAATGATTTGTAGACAACAAGCTTACACCAACACTCACGGGGAATGATGTATATGGTAGAACAACAACCTCCTCATTTTCTTGATAGATCAGATGAGGCCGATTAGCCTCTTCAGAACATAACTCAGGAAGTAGATATTTCTTCAGGTGTGATAATGTGTCTTATATATACAGAATTTTGTTTCTTTGATATATTCAATTGGCTGGCTTGTCAGGGCTAAAACATATTTCCAAGATCATTAGATACAAAATTGTCACCCAAATATTGCATATGGAATTGCAAGTGGTTACATGTTTGACTAGAAGAAAGAATGAAGTGGTTACACGTCTGTTATTTTTTTAATAGTGATCTAGGTGCCTACTTGACAAGCTTTAGATGTTCATGTGTTGTTGTTATATTTGCAGACAAAATAACAGATACTTTGTCACTCATTGGACTCTCTTTCTCTATAAGCCTCGTTTGTTTATAACAAATGGAAATTGATGCATCAATATCCATATGAAGGTCCATAGGAAGGAGACATGTGATAAAGAAGTGAAGCTAAAGAAGCGATTGAGAGAAGCACATATGCATTGTTTTAAAACAAATAAACGACAATTTATAGGTGTTGTGTGAGCTGACAACCTCTTTTTTCCTGTGTGCAAGTGCAAGCACTGAAAGTGTGGTGTTTCCATCTTATGGGAGCAATGGGTGTATGTGGCCTCATATGAACACCAGGGTTCTGGCAGCTTTGCTTCTAATCTCGAATTACCATGTTTGGGTACTTTTCAATTTAAAAATTATTTTACTCGCCCATTCTCCTCCCACTGCCCTTTGTATCTCTAACATTTGGCTATCTTTGTAGAAAATGCTTTTGCGCTTCCTTTTTTATGACATCTATGGAGGTGGCTTGCAATGATGTTAAGGAAGTTCAAAGCTTGTCATTAGTTGTGAAGGTGTATACCCCTCCTTGCTTACTGGTGGAGGATAAATTTGATGATGTTGAACAAAAGTAACGATGCTCAACCCATAATTTCTTCAAGGAAAACTTCAATTGCTACATTCAACGCTTTGACAACCACACCTGATTCAATTTCTCCATTTCATTATGTCAAAACGAGAAATGAAGGTTAAGAGTCTACTATCACCTCATAAAGTTTGGACTCCCATCAATAGCATGGAACAAAATTAATTTTGATATGGCAGCTAAAGAAAATCCTGGAAAAAATCTGGAGCAGGAGAAGTGATCAGAGACCACGAAGGAGCTGGAGTGGAACCTTGCAAATTATGTGTCTTATATATAAATACTTTTGTTTCTTTGATATATTCAATTGGTTGGCTTGTTAGGGCTAAAACATATTTCCAAGATCATTAGATACAAAGTTGTCACCCAAATATTGCTTATGGCATTGCAAGTGGTTACATGTGTGACTGGAAGAAAGAACAAAGTGGTTACATGTTTGTTATTTTTTTAATAGTGATATAGTTGCCTCCTTGACAAGCTTTGGATGTTCATGTGTTGATGTTATATCTACAGACAAAATAATAGGTGCTTTGTCACTCATTGGACTCTCTTTATCTAGAAGCCTTGTTTGTTTATAACAAATGGAAATTGATGCATCAATATCCATATGAAGGAGACGTGATAAAGAATAAAATCTAAAGAAGGGATTGAGAGAAGCACATATGCACTGTTGTAAAACAAATAAACGACAATTTGGAGGTGTTGTGTAAGCTGACAACCTCCTTTTTCCTATGTGCAGATGCAGGCACTGAATGTGTGGTGTTTCCATCTTATGGGAGCAATGGGTGTATGTGGCCTCATATGCACACCAAGATTCTGGCAGCTTTCTTCTATCTCAAATTACCGTGTTTGGGTACTTTTGAATTAAAAAAATCTATTACTTGCCCTTGCTCTTCCCACTGTCCTTTGTATCTCTAGCATTTGGCTATCTTTATAGAAAATGATTTTACGCTTCCTTTCTGATCACATCTATGGAGGTGGCTTGCAATGATATTAAGTAAGTTCCAAGTTTGTCATCAATTGTGAAGGTGTATACCCCTCCTTGCCTGCTGGTGGAGGATAAATTTGATGATGTTGAACAAAAGTAAGGATGTTCGGCCCACAATTTCTTCAAGGACAACTTCAATTGCTACATTCAATGCTTGGCCAACCGCACCTGATTCAATTTCTCCATTTCATTATGTCAAAATGATAAATGAAGGTTAAGAGTCTACTATCACCTCATAAAGTTTGGAATCCAATCAATAACATGGATCAAAATTAATTTTGATATGGTAGCCAAAGACAATCCTAGAAAAAATCTGGAGCAGGAGAAGTGATCAAAGACCACGAAGGAGCTGGAGTGGAACCTTGCAAATTATGTGTCTTATATATACAAACTTTTGTTTCTTTGATATATTCAATTGGATGGCCTGTCAGGGCTAAAACATATTTCCAAGATCATTAGATACAAAGTTGTCAACCAAATATTGCTTATGGCATTGCAAGTGGTTACATGTATGTTATTTTTCTTATAGTGATTTGGTTGCCTCCATGAACGACTTCAAGGACATTGGCATTTGTGAGACCAATGTAAATAGGGTAAGGGCTATTCAATTAAACGGTTAAATTCCTATCAAGGTGAAAACATATTTCCATGCACATAAGATACCCAATTATCACCTAAATATTTCGCATGCCAATGGAAGTGCTTATATGTTTGTTACTTTTTTATTTCCATGCTCATAAGACACCCAATTCTCACCGAAATATTCCTCACAACTGTGGAAGTGTTTTTATGTCTCTTATTTTGTTTAATAGTGATCTAGTTGCCTCCTTTACAACTTTAAGGACATTGGCAGGACATTGCCATTTGTGAGACCAATGTAAATAGACTAAGGGTTAATCAATTAAACATCTAAATTAATATAAAGTTGGAACTAATAGATAACAGTGCCTACAAGGAAAATAATTTGTACACTAAAGCAAGGATTATTGAAGTTCATAATAATTGACATGAAGTAGTTTGTACAAAAATCTTTAAAGAAGAAAAAACAATAACTTCAATGAGGTAATGGCCATTGAAGTTCAAAGTAATTGGAGAAATTAAGATCTAAAAAAGGATTATTGCACTGGCCATAGAAGAGAGAGAAAAAATCAATTATCCAGCCAATCCAAACAAACTGATCCATTCAAATGCCCATGAAAATTTAGGCATAGGCAACAAAGAATGAGCTAATCATTCAGCAATTTAACATGACAAAACAACCATTCTATTGTGAGTTTTAATCAAGTGCTTCAAACATTGGTGGAATTTCTCTAGAGATAGAAAAGCAGTGTAAACGAAGGCCTAAAATGAACCTAGGAAGAGAAGTCGCAAATGGAACAAAAGGTTTGTATATATCTTAAATGTACCCAACTGAATTTAGCACAACCTCATCAAAATTTATTGTATGATTATGTCATGTAGCTTCAATTGTAGATTTGATACAAAATACCCGAGCTATTTTTCAGTACCTAGTCTTTGGACACACAACTTAATTATACAAGTTCTTTTAGCTTGTGACTTGAGACTCAAGAGGTTTTAACTTTTCCAAAGTGTCTCAAAACTCAGCTACTTTATGGATTATTATTCCCCGTGTTTATGATCCAAAAAACTACAAATGGTGTCTCAAAACTCAATTGACTTTTGGATTATTATCCCATGTGTTTATGATCCAAAAAACTACAAATGGTTAAATACAAAGTATGAAAACACATTCCACACAATCACCTCACAACAATTGGGAAATATGGTCTTTATGCCACTCTGTTAACCTGGGGTTGCAACTTTTAGATAGCTTTGCAGCCCTTGAGGCTAGGATTTGTTATAGGTCCTGCAACTACCCATGATGTTTGTTGTGTTTAGATCTGTCCACAACACAACTTGCCAGAGAATTAAAATGTCTTCTATTCACCTGCAATGAAATCACAACTTTTGGATTCACAAATATTTTCCAAGACACAACATCTCCTTGTAGGATGTTTGTTGGTATACAACCTAGCTCTTGCAAAAACTGAAACTTTAACATCTTGACTTTTCCCAAATACTCTTTCACAATTTTCTCCTTCCCTCAACTTCTGCTTCTACAACTTACAAAGCCTGACCAAACTTTGCAGTTCCCACAACATTCTAGCATTGAAACCTTTTACAATATGCCAAATTTTTCTACAAAATATTCATAGGCCCAACCCTGAAGCTTGCAAGACTTCAACTTTCTCATCCAATTTTTTCCTTGTAGTACATTCCACAAGTCCACAACCAGACATTGTTGTGTTGCAACTCTCATCATCCTACATTTTTTTGTTAAAATTACATATCAATCCCTGCAACTTTCTCCATGAGTTTTTGCAGGGCTTTGTAAAACCTTTCTATCTAACTTAAATCACAACCCTGTTATTTTTTTAATAGTGATCTAGTTGCCTCCTTGACAAGCTTTAGATGTTCATGTGTTGTTATTATATTTGCAGACAAAATAATAGGTGCTTTGTCATTCATTGGACTCTCTTTCTCTATAAGCCTTGTTTGTTTATAAAAAATGGAAATTGATGCATCAATATCCATATGAAGGAGACATGTGATAAAGAAGAGAAGATAAAGAAGGGATTGAGAGAAACACATATGCACTTTTGTAAAACAAATAAATGACAATTTAGAGGTGTTGTGTAAGCTGACAACCTCCTTTTTCTTGTGTGTAGGTGCAAGCACTGAACGTGTGGTGTTTCCATCTTATAGGAGCAATGGGTGTATGTGGCCTCATATGCACACCAAGATTCTGGCAGCTTTGCTTCTATCTCAAATTACCATGTGTGGGTACTTTTCAATTAATAAATTCTATTACTCGCCCTTTGCTCCTCCCACTGCCCTTTGTGTCTCTAGCATTTGGCTATCTTTGTAGAAAATGCTTTTACGCTTTCTTTCTGATCACATATATGTAGGTGGCTTGCAATGATGTTAAGGAAGTTCCAAGCTTGTCAACAGTTGTGAAGGTGTATACCCCTCCTTGTCTACTAGTGGAGGATACATTTGACGATGTTGAACAAAAGTAAGGATGTTCTGCACACAATTTCTTCAAGGACAACTTCAATTGTTACACCAATGCTTGGCCAACCACACCTGATTCAATTTATCCATTTCATTATGTCAAAACAAGAAATTAAGGTTAAGAGTATACTATCACCTCATAAAGTTTGGACTCCCATCAATATCATGGATCAAAATTAATTTTGATATGGAAGCCAAAGACAATCCTGGAAAAAATTTGGAGCAAGAGAAGTGATCAGAGACCATGAAGGAGTTGGAGTAGAACCTTGCAAATTATGTGTCTTATATATACAGACTTTTGTTTCTTTGATATATTCAATTGGCTAGCCTGTCATGGCTAAAACATATTTCCAAGTCATTAGATACAAAGTTGTCACCCAAATATTGCTTACGGCATTACAAGTGGTTACATGTCAATTATTTTTCTTATAGTGATATGGTTGCCTCCTTGACCAGCTTCAAGGACATTGGCATTTGTGAGACCAATGTAAATAGAGTAAGGGCTATTCAATTAAACAACTAAATTCCTATCAAGGCCAAAACATATTTCCATGCACATAAGATACCCAGTTGTCACCTAAATATTTCGCATGCCAGTGGAAGTGCTTATATGTCTATTACTTTTTTATTTCCATGCTCATAAAACACCCAATTGTCACCCAAATAGTGCTCAAGGCTATGGAAGTGCTTTTATGTCTCTTATTTTGTTTAATAGTGATATGGTTGCCTCCTTGACAGATTTAAGGACATTGGCAGGACATTGCCATTTGTGAGACCAATGTAAATAGACTAAGGGTTATTCAATTAAACATCTAAATTAATATAAAGTTGGAACTGATAGATAGTAGTGACTACAAGGAAAATAATTTTTACAATAAAGAAAGGATTATTGAAGTTGGAAATGAGAGAGGACTTTGTAGAGAAATATTTGAAGAAGAACAAAGAATAACTTCAATCAGGCAATGGCCCCTGAAGTTCAGAGTAATTGGAGGAATTAAGCTCTGGCAAAGGATTATTGCACTGGCCACAGAAGAGAGAGAAAAAGTTGATTAGCCAACCAATCCAAACAAACCGATCCATCCAATGGCCATGAAAAAATAAACGGATCCATTCAAATCCCATGAAAGGTTAGGCATAGGCAACAAAGAATGAGCTAATCACTAAGCAATTTAACATGATAGAACAGCCATTCTATTCTAAGTTTTAATCAAGTGCTTCAAACATTTGTGGAATCTCTCTGGAGGTAGAAAAGTGGTGTAAACAAAGGCCTAAAACGAACCTAGGAAGAGAAGTCACATATGGAACAAAAGGTTTGTCTATATCTCAAATGTACCCAACTGAATTTAGCACAACCTGATCAAAATTTATCTTATGATTATGTCATGTAGCTTCAACTATAGATTTGATACAAAATACCCCAAGCTATTTTGTAAGTACCTAGTCTTTGGACACACAACTTAGTTATACAAGTTCTTTTAGCTTGTGACTTGAGACTCAAGAGGTTTTAACTTTTACAAAGTGTCTCAAAACTTAGCTGCTTTATGGATTATTATTCCTCGTGTTTATGATCCAAAAAACTACAAATGTTGTCTCAAAACTCAATTGCATTTTGGATTATTATCCCATTTTTTTATGACCTAAAAAACTATAAATTGTTAAATATAGAGTATGACATCGCATTCCACACAATCACCTCACAACATTTGGGGAATATGGTCTTTATGCCACTTTGTTGACCTGGGGTTGCAACTTTTAGATAGCTTTTCGGCCCTTGAGGCTAGGATTTGTCATAGGTCCTACAACTACCCCATGATGTTTGTTGTGTTTACATTTGTCCACAACATAACTGGCCTGAAAATTAAAATATCTTCTATTCACCTATAATGAAATCACAACTTTTGGATCCGCAAATCTTTTCTAAAACACAACATCTCCTTGCAGGATGTTTGTTGGTCTACAACCTAGCTCTTGCAAGGACTGAAACTTTAACATCTTGACTTTTCCCAAATAATCTTTCACAATTTTCTCCTTCCCTCAACTTTTGCCTCTACAACTTACAAAAGCCTGACTAGACTTTGCAGTTCCCACAACATTCTAGCATTGAAACCTTTTACAAGATGCCAAAATTTTCTACAAAGTTTTCATAGGCCCACAATTGAAGCTTGCAAGATTTCAACTTTCTCATCAAATTTTTTCCTTGTAGGACATTCCACAAGTCCACAACTAGACATTGTTGCATTGCAACTCTCATCAACCTACAATTTTTTTCTTAAAATTGCATATCAATCCCTGCAACTTTCTCCATGAGTTTTTGTAGGGCTTTGTAAAACCTTTCTATCTAACTTAAATCACAACCCCTCCTTAATAAAGAAACCACTTCAAGATCATTCCTGTTTAGAAAACAAGGTATTGAAACACTAGCAATTTAGTTAATTCATATATATCATATTTTTCTATCTTCTCTTTATAATTTAGCTATACAGAGGCCTCTTTATGAGAAGAGACAAGGTTAGCAGTAAGAAAAAGGTTATGTACTTCATCAAGAAACTATAACCCACATAGGTCCATCTTCACCCAAGGATAAAAAAGAAACCAAATAATCCAGGGTTACAATGGGTCTATGCTAGTTTATCTTATTATTATATAATAAACTATATTTTTTACATTATGGTAACTAATAGTCAACCTTTTTCCCTTTTTATTTACAGGCCTGTGTTTTTTTCTCATGTTGGTTTATAAGTATAAACACACATGGACACAATAAATCTCATCCGTACTACACTATAGAGTGCACCTCAATTCTTTGTGTGAATCATAGTTTTAAAACTTAGAGTTCTCTGATTCAAAATCAGTCAAAGCAGCTGAGTCGATAGGCCACTGCATCAACTTGGATTGGGGGATCGGTTTGGTACCAAACTTGCCTAGGCCCCAAACTAGGAAGTCAAACCAACCTCCTTTGTCTTCCATCAGCTAAGATTTTTCAATTCTAGTAATTCCTATAATTGATTCCTTACACAGTTCCTTTGCACAATGTGGTATTGAACTTAATTATTTCAAGTCTGGAATCCCTACTTGCAAGGTAGGGCCAACATAAATATGGTTGATACAGATTCTCCACTTAATGTTGCAATAAAGCTAGTCACACCACCTTTTCTTCATGAATATTCCACTTTTACAAGGGTTTGAACTCTTACAATTGCCAGTTCAAGGTAATTGTCGAGACGCCACCTTTTCTTCTTGAATTTACCCCTTTTACAGGGGTGAGGCATGGCAATTCGAAACTTATGCGAGTTAGGTATGAACCGATTATATGGCCATTGGCATGCCCTTCGGCGAGAGGAGTAGATACGAGATCACACATCTCGTCTATAGGAGCCAACAGTTCAAGCCCAGGAACCTTGCTTTACACATGGAAGTCATGGCCAAGAACAACTCTAGTTTCAACCAGCGTCAAGCCGAAATTCATAGGGTTTCTCAAACTACGCAATGTTCTCCACAACATATCGATTGATTATGGGTGTTATAGCGGGGCCAACACTGCTGCCATTGGAAAAGAAGGGACTGGGAAAAATCAAAACCAGTGGAACAAGAAGAGATCCTTCCAAGGGCAAGTCGAAAGGGGTTATGATGGGGAGAATCACAACGCCTAAGCAAGCCAAGGGTGACATCCCTTCTTGTCTTTACCGTCTCTCAAGATCTAGAGCGACTGGTGATTACTGTGACAAACTTCCAACTGCACATCATTTGCATTCTCCACCGCCTTTGACCGCTTATGATGATTGAACGACTAAAATGTTTTTAATCGTTTAACATATTAGATCAATGGCGCAAAACAATACAAAGTGGCATATTGGGGGAGTTGATCTCAAAGGGAAACACCTTACGATGTAATTAAATTTAAAATAAGAATATTGTTATATATAAAGATACAAATTTATATAAATAGAAATAATATTATTAAGAACCAGCATAGTTCTATCTTAATTTCGTATTTACCAAGTTACGAGAGGAATCAAATCTCTTTAAGTTTTTCACTCAAAGGAGGTTTGCATCTTCAAAGATTTGATCCCTCTTAACTCTTGGTAGATCCAGAGTTAGAGTTGGTGCATGGATCCCACATGGATTTATTACTCCCGATGTGACAACCATAAAGATGGATCAAATCTCTAAAGATGCAAACATTTTTTTGACTGAAAAACTTGAAGAAAGATTTGCACCTTTAAAGATTTTATTCCTCTTGGGCCTTGTTAGATGCCAAGTTAAAATGGATCTATGTTAATTCTTAATAATATTGTTTATATTTACATAAATTTCACATTCCTATATATAAAATTAATTTCATTTTCTATTTTATTAAAGTGTGGTGTATGTGTGTGTGTGTGTGTGTGTCAATTTTATTCAACATGTTTTATAATTTTTTAATACAAATATGAAACATTATTATTTAAATTTATTTTAATGTGATATGCATAATGAATTTTTTTATAGAAAAATGTTTGCAATTTTATTAATAAAAACAAAATTACAATATAACAAATTGAATTGATTTATTATTTTTATTAAAATTTAATTTTTATTGTTTTTTAGTTGAGTTGGCATTATGTTTTATTATTATTATTATTGGATTTAATGTTTCATTTTGTGGGTTAAAGCAACATCTCCCCCATACTAGGTGGTAGGGTATCCCTCACAATAATTAAAGATTAGATGTTTTATTAATTTATTTATATATAGGTGCAAATTATCTATATAGTAACTATAAGGAGGTTTTAAATTTCAAATTTGATGGAGAGATAAGCAATTTGAATTATGGAAGAAGTTTAGGTTTATTGTGAGAGGGATAAAGAGTTTTATCACTATTTTTAGTCATAAGGAGGAATCCCTAGATCATGGCCTGCATGATAACTTCATTTCCTTGATAATCATAGAGTGACATGATCTAGATATTCTCACTCGAGTAATAAGATAGGGAAAATAAAGAAAAAGGGGTGGTGGATTGAAGTCTAAGTCAAAATATTTCATAAGGATGAGCTAGATCCATAACCCTCTAACTTCATGTAAAATGTTCACAGTGAAAGAGGTCTAGTTGTGTTGCATGAAGAGGAAAGTGCCCACAAAAATGTGATTATCGATATTGTCTTATCATTTCAAAGAGAAGAGATGAGGATCCAATTTTTAAGCATGAATTCATGTTAAAACCCTAATTATAGACACAATGGGAGTTGTGGATATCATAATGGAAAAAATGGAAGAATTGGGGGGCTACCTAAAGTTGAACATAGAAGACTTCAACCATTAAATAATGGAGGGAATACAAACACCATGGGAGGTGTGGATATGATAATGGAAAAAATGGAAAAGATTGGGAGGGCTACCTAAAGCTGAACATAAAAGAGTTCAGCCATTAAATAATGGAGGGAATGCAATAGGCCAAGATACAAGTAAAAGGAAAGGGAAAAAGATGTGTGTAATGGTGTTAAGTGAAGATGTAGGAGTGAAATCAATTAAATTTCTAATGGACAAAGCCCTTGGAGAGAATTTGATGGGAAAACTAGTAAAAGGAAATCCATGAAAAGGTGGATAGAGGAAAATTGGCTCAATGATATTGCATGTCTTGTAAAATTCTAAATACTAATCTATTGTTAGCTCTCATTCAAATTCAAAAGAAAGGGCCACATGGATCTAATTTTGACTACATGATAGTTCTGGGGTCCTTTAATGTTATTCATGAAGCATTGGAGACCAAGGTTTGATTTTGATCATAAAACCTTTTACATCCAACCATTGTTACTGTTGTTGCATGGACTCCTAATAGAACTCTAAAACAAAGAAATTCTCAAATATTTGGATACTGATCTATGTGAATTCATGGACCTTAAAAAGGACTTCCAAAATAAAGTGGACATAAAAGTTGTAAAAATATTAGTAGACATGGAGATGTGTAATGGATTAATGGAGGAAATGGAGGAAATAGTCATAGAAGAAGGGAAATAGTCATAAGTTTAGCATTTTGACTACGGGAAAACCAATTTTAGATGATTGATTTATCATGACATCGGTCATGTATATAAGGACTATGGACAAAAGAAAATAAGATGGATTACAATTCTACGTAAGACTAATTCTATTAAAAGATGCAAAAAATAGAGTTACAATGAGGCCTCAGCCTTAGCCATTTTGTACATTTTCCATCAAGAGTATCTAAACTACCCCATATTTGGGGAAACCAGCTTGCCATAGCAAAAACTAAACATGTGACCTTGACCCAAAATAGAAGAGCTCCAGAAGAAGTTTTGACATGACACAAAAAGACCCAGTTGACGTAATGATAGAACCACCTTTCGTTTAAACAAAAAACAGACACAACAAGTGACTTGACCAAACTAGTTAGCAGCTGAGAACGTGGTTGACGCGTGGGTTGCAGCAAATGCCATGTGGCTTCATTTGGGTGCATCCTAGTCTGGAGTCTCCTCAACTATGCGACAAGCATAGTGATACCAAACCTCCTCCACTTCCGCCACGCCACCTTTCGCCACGCCGCCTTCCGCCATGCCACCTTGTGACTCCCTCCCAAGATAAGTGTCACTCGTACTACCAGCCATAGGCATCAAAATAGACGCTCCAACTAATCTGCCACCTGGTCGCTGACTGTCATCAGTGCATCCACCTTCTGCATGCAAACCGCCACTCCGAATTCCCCTGCCTTCTTCCTCAAGGAGCTTCCCAGTGTCACGGCCTACTCCATGACTGCGCTCCTCCTGATGCAGCATTTCAGAGCGACCCAGTGGAGCGCTAAGCTGCTCACTTTCTTCAAAAAAGATGACAGTTATGTTGGCAGTAATGATAGGCCTTTTAAGGTTGCTTCGAAACCTGAATTGCATCGAGTGATGGGCTGAACCGGGGGGCAAAGGAAAAGCAGCAATATGGAGCTTGAAATCGTTGTGCTTAGCATTTGAAGCCTACCCACGATCCCAATCGCTGCGAGCGTGAGGATAATTCCTATGAGGCGAGCTGGGAGGGGGAGGATTTTCATGGGGAGGAGAAGGTGAGGCAGGTTCGGAGCTCTGCGCTGCCTGTGAGCGAGTGCTACCACCTCGAACACCACCTCTGCGACTCCTCATTCTATGACGGACCATGTTGAAATGGTGGGAAGGGAATTCAGCTGGATAAAGGACTAGGAAGGAAGGCACAGGATGAACAGAGGGCGTCTAGTCACGATTCAGAGGGCAAAGCTTGGAGTGGGAATAGTGGTGCCCGTTTCTAAAGTCAATACAACACAGAAGCCAGCAGCGGCTCCCGGTAACTGTCTGAATGCAGGGATTTTCAGCTTGGGTTGGGCAAATACTGAGGGAAGGAGGGAAGACTGAGGGGTTGGGAGGCTCCATATCAAGGCAGGCGATGTCCAGGTCTCGACTTGAGTGACCATTTAATGCTGCTTGCTGGTGCGTCTGAGCTCGTTTTAGGTAAGCATAGGATGGTGCGCTGGCCACCATCTGGCTCGTCAGAATGCCGCCGATCCATCGTCTCATCATTAAATGTTTCGATGGTCACCCGCATCCGGGTTACAAGGAAAACATGTTGGTTTTAACCCTATATACTTAATTGTTGCAAACAGATTCTTGGTAAAAATAGAAAACATGCAATGGTACCCTTGAAATGGAAAGTAGGAAAACCAAAAATAATGTTTGGAGACCTGCACCTCCTATTTTTCTTTTATTATATCATTAAAATGTTGCAATACAACATTCATATCCACCAATCCATAGCCTTGGATTGGAATACACCCATAGTTAAATTGTGTTTCCATATACCTCAAAATTGTATGTCATGACACTCCGAAAGGTGAAAAAAACATTACGATAAAATTGATTAATAAAAAACCTATCAATGATTTTTCACTTGGTAGGCCCATTCAAGGCCTCACATGGGGGCTACCACCATCCTTGTGGCCCCTTTCTGCTACATCTTGTGCAAAGAATATAACACATACAAAAAAAAGGAGTTGAGAGCACAAAAATGCCAAGAAGTTACAAGTCACTAAAGACCAGCCTAGTGTAACATCCTAGTTATGAGAAGAATCAAATCCCTTTAAGTTTTTCACTCAAAAAGAGGTTCACATCCTCAAAGATTTGATCCCTATTAACTCTTGGTAGATCCAGAGTTAGAGTTGGTTCATGGATCCCACATGGATTTATTACTCTCGATGTGACAACCATAAAGATGGATCAAATCTCTAAAGATGCAAACATTTTTTGAATGAAAAACTTGAAGAAAGGTTTGCACCTTTAGAGATTTTATTCCTCTCGGGCCTTGTTAGATGCCGAGTTAAAATGGATCTATGTTAATTCTTAATAATATTGTTTATATTTACATAAATTTCACATTCCTATATATAAAATTAATTTCATTTTCTATTTTATTAAAGCCTGGTGTATGTGTGTGTGTGTGTCATTTTTATTCAACATGTTTTATAATTTTTTAATACAAATATGAAACATTATTATTTAAATTTATTTTAATGTGATATGCATAATGAGTTTTCTTTTTATAGAAAAAAATTTGCAATTTTATTAATAAAAACAAAATTACAATATAACAAATTGAATTGATTTATTATTTTTATTAAAATTTACTTTTTATTGTTTTTTAATTGAGTCGGCATTATGTTTTATTACTATTATTATTGGATTTAATGTTTCATTTTGTGGGTCAGAGCAACATCTCCCCCATACTAGGTGGTAGGGTATCTCTCACAATAATTAAAGATTAGATGTTTTATTTATTTATTTATAGGTGCAAATTATCTATATAGTAACTATAAGGAGGTTTTAAATTTCAAATTTGATGGAGAGATAAGCAATTTGAATTATGGAAGAAGTTTAGGTTTATTTTGAGAGGGATAAAGAGTTTTATCACTATTTTTAGTCATAAGGAGGAATCCCTAGATCATGGCCTGCATGATAACTTCATTTCCTTGATAATCATAGAGTGACATGATCTAGATATTCCCACTTGAGTAATAAGATAGGGCAAATAAAGAAAAAGGGGTGGTGGATTGAAGTCTAAGTCAAAATATTTCATAAGGATGAGCTAGATCCATAACCCTCTAACTTCATGTAAAATGTTCATAGTGAAAGGGGTCTAGTTGTGTTGCATGAAGAGGAAAGTGCCCACTAAAATGTGATTATCGGTATTGTCTTATCATTTCAAAGAGAAGAGTTGAGGATCCAATTTTCAAGCATGAATTCATGTTAAAACCCTAATTATAGACATAATGGGAGGTGTGGATATCATAATGGAAAAAATGGAAGAATTCGGAGGGCTACCTAAAGTTGAACATAGAAGACTTCAACCATTAAATAATGGAGGGAATACAAACACCATGGGAGGTGTGGATATGATAATGGAAAAAATGGAAAAGATTGGGAGGGCTACCTAAAGCTGAACATAAAAGAGTTTAGCCATTAAATAATGGAGGGAATGCAATAGGCCAAGATACAAGTAAAAGGAAAGGGAAAAAGATGTGTGTAATGGAGTTAAGTGAAGATGTAGGAGTGAAATCAATTAAATTTCTAATGGACAAAGCCCTTGGAGAGAATTTGATGGGAAAACTAGTAAAAGGAAATCCATGAAAAGGTGGATAGAGGAAAATTGGCTCAATGATATTGCATGTCTTGTAAAATTCTAAATACTAATCTATTGTTAGCTCTCATTCAAATTCAAAAGAAAGGGCCACATGGATCTCATTTTGACTACATGATAGTTCTGGGGTCCTTTAATGTTATTCATGAAGCATTGGAGACCAAGGTTTGATTTTGATCATAAAACCTTTTACATCCAACCATTGTTACTGTTGTTGCATGGACTCCTAATAGAACTCTAAAACAAAGAAATTCTCAAATATCTGGGTAATGATCTATGTGAATTCATGGACCTTAAAAAGGAATTCTAAAATAAAGTGGACATAAAACTTGTAAAAATATTAGTAGACATGGAGATGCGTAATGGATTAATGGAGGAAATAGGGGAAATAGTCATAAGTTTAGCATTTGGACTATTGGAAAACCATTTTTAGATGATTGATTTATCATGACATCGGTCATGTATATATGGACTATGGACAAAAGAAAATAAGATGGATTACAATTCTACGTAAGACTAATTTTATTAAAAGATGCAAAAAATAGAGTTACAATGAGGCCTCAGCCTTAGCCGTTTTGTACATTTTCCATCAAGAGTATCTAAAATACCCCATATTTGGGGAAACCAGTTTGCCATAGCAAAAAACCAAACATGTGACCTTGACCCAAAACAGAAGAGCTCCAGAAGAAGTTTTGACATGACACAAAAAGACCTAGGTGAAGTAATGATAGGACCACCTTTCGTTTAGACAAAAAACAGACACATCAAGTGACTTGACCAAATCAGTTAGCCGCTGAGAACGTGGTTGACACGTGGGTGGCAGCAAATGCCACGTGGCTTCATTTGGGTGCATCCTGGTCTGTAGTCTCCTCAACTATGCGACAGGCATAGTGATACCAAACCTCCTTCGCGTCCGCCACGCCGCCTTCCGCCATGCCACCTTGTGACTCCCTCACAGGATAAGTGTCACTCGTACTACCAGCCATAGGCATCAAAATAAACGCTCCAACTAAACTTCCATCTGGTCGTCGACTGTCATCAGTGCATCCACCTTCTGCATGCAAACCGCCACTCCGAATTCCCTGGCCTGCTTCCTCCGGGAGCTTCCCAGTGTCACGGCCTATTCCATGATTGCGCTCCTCCTGATGCAGCATTTCAGAGCGACCCAGTGGAGCGCTGAGTTGCTCACTTTCTTCAGAGAAGACGACGGTTTTGTTGGCAGTAATGATAGGTCTGTTAAGTTTGCTTCGGAACCTGAATTGCGTCGAGTGATGGGCTGAACCAGGGGGCAGAGGAAAAGCAGTAGTATGGAGCTTGAAATCACTGTGCTCAGCATTTGAAGCCTACCCACGATCCCAATTGCTGTGAGCGTGAGGATAATTCCTGTGAGGCGAGCTGGGAAGGGGGAGGATTTTCATGGGGAGGAGAAGGTGAGGCAAGTTCGGAGCTCTGCGCTGCCTGTGAGCGAGCGCTACCACCTCGAACACCACCTCTGCGACTCCTCATTCTATGACAGACCATGTTGAAATGGTGGGTAGGGAATTCAACTGGATAGAGGACTGGGAAGGAAGGCATAGGATGAACAGAGGGCGTCTAGTCAGGATTCAGAGGGCAAAGCTTGGAGTGGGAATAGTGGTGCCCATTTCTAAAGTCAATACAACACAGAAGCCAGCAACGTCTCCCGATAACTGTCCAAATGCAGGGATTTTCAGCTTGGGGTGGGCAAATACCGAGGGAAAGAGGGAAGACTGAGGGGTTGGGAGGCTCCATATCAAGGCAGGTGATGTCCAAGTCTCGACTTGAGTGACCATTTAATGTTGCTTGCTGGTGCGTCTGAGCTCGTTTCAAGTAAGCATAGGATGGTGCGCTGGCCACCATCTGGCTCGTCCGAACGCCGCCGATCCATCCGCTCATCATTAAATGTTTCGATGGTCACCCGCATCCGGGTTACAAGGAAAAAATGTTGGTTTTAACCCTATATACTTGATTTTTGCAAACATATTCTTGGTAAAAATAGAAAAGATGCAATGGTACCCTTGAAATGGAAAGTAGGAAAACCAAAAATAATGTTTAGAGACCTGCACCTCCTATTTTTCTTTTATTATATCATTAAAATGTTGCAATACAACATTCATATCCACCAATCCATAGCCTTGGATTGGAAAACACCTATAGTTCAATTATGTTTCCATAGACCTCAAAAATGTGTGTCATGACACTCCCAAAGGTGAAAAAAACATTACGATAAAATTGATTAATAAAAAACCTATCAATGATTTTTCACTTGGTAGGCCCATTCAAGGCCTCACATGGGGGCTACCACCATCCTTGTGGCCCCTTTCTACTACATCTTGTGCAAAGAATATAACACATACAAAAAAAAGGAGATGAGAGCACAAAATGGCCAAGAAGTTACAAGTCACTAAAGACCAGCCTAGTGTAACATCCTAGTTACGAGAGGAATCAAATCTCTTTAAGTTTTTCACTCAAAAATAGGTTTGCATCTTCAAAGATTTGATCCCTCTTAACTCTTGGTAGATTCGGAGTTAGAGTTGGTGCATGGATCCCACATGGATTTATTACACTCGATGTGACAACCATAAAGATGGATCAAACCTCTAAAGATGCAAACATTTTTTTGAATGAAAAACTTGAAGAAAGGTTTGCACCTTTAGAGATTTTATTCCTCTCGAGCCTTGTTAGATGCCGAGTTAAAATGGATCTATGTTAATTCTTAATAATATTGTTTATATTTACATAAATTTCACATTCCTATATATAAAATTAATTTCATTTTCTAGTTTATTAAAGCCTGGTGTATGTGTGTGTGTGTGTCATTTTTATTCAACATGTTTTATAATTTTTTAATACAAATATGAAACATTATTATTTAAATTTATTTTAATGTGATATGCATAATGATTTTTTTTTATAGAAAAAAGTTTGCAATTTTATTAAAAAAACAAAATTACAATATAACAAATTGAATTGATTTATTATTTTTATTACAATTTACTTTTTATTGTTTTTTAATTGAGTCAGCATTATGTTTTATTATTATTATTGGATTTAATGTTTCATTTTGTGGGTCAGAGCAACATCTCCCCCATACTAGGTGGTAGGGTATCTCTCACAATAATTAAAGATTAGATGTTTTATTTATTTATTTATAGGTGCAAATTATCTATATATTAACTATAAGGAGGTTTTAAATTTCAAATTTGATGGAGAGATAAGCAATTTGAATTATGGAAGAAGTTTAGGTGTATTGTGAGAGGGATAAAGAGTTTTATCACTATTTTTAGTCATAAGGAGGAATCCCTAGATCATGGCCTTCATGATAACTTCATTTCCTTGATAATCATAGAGTGACATGATCTAGATATTCTCACTCGAGTAATAAGATAGGGCAAATAAAGAAAAAGGGGTGGTGGATTGAAGTCTAAGTCAAAATATTTCATAAGGATTAGCTAGATCCATAACCCTCTAACTTCATGTAAAATGTTCACAGTGAAAGGGGTCTAGTTGTGTTGCATGAAGAGGAAAGTGCCCACTAAAATGTGATTATCGGTATTGTCTTATCATTTCAAAGAGAAGAGATGAGGATCCAATTTTCAAGCATGAATTCATGTTAAAACCCTAATTATAGACACAATGGGAGGTGTGGATATCATAATGGAAAAAATGGAAGAATTCGGAGGGCTACCTAAAGTTGAACATAGAAGACTTCAACCATTAAATAATGGAGGGAATACAAACACCATGGGAGGTGTGGATATGATAATGGAAAAAATGGAAAAGATTGGGAGGGCTACCTAAAGCTGAACATAAAAGAGTTTAGCCATTAAATAATGGAGGGAATGCAATAGGCCAAGATACATGTAAAAGGAAAGGGAAAAGATGTGTGTAATGGTGTTAAGTGAAGATGTAGGAGTGAAATCAATTAAATTTCTAATGGACAAAGCCCTTGGAGAGAATTTGATGGTAAAACTAGTAAAAGGAAATCCATGAAAAGGTGGATAGAGGAAAATTGGCTCAGTGATATTGCATGTCTTGTAAAATTCTAAATACTAATCTATTGTTAGCTCTCATTCAAATTCAAAAGAAAGGGCCACATGGATCTCATTTTGACTACATGATAGTTCTGGGGTCCTTTAATGTTATTCATGAAGCATTGGAGACCAAGGTTTGATTTTGATCATAAAACCTTTTACATCCAACCATTGTTACTGTTTTTGCATGGACTCGTAATAGAACTCTAAAACAAAGAAATTCTCAAATATTTGGATAATGATCTATGTGAATTCATGGACCTTAAAAAGGACTTCCAAAATAAAGTAGACATAAATTTTGTAAAAATATTAGTAGACATGGAGATGTGTAATGGATTAATGTAGGAAATGGAGGAAATAGTCATAGAAGAAGGGAAATAGTCATAAGTTTAGCATTTGGACTATTGGAAAACCATTTTTAGATGATTGATTTATCATGACATCGGTCATGTATATATGGACTATGGACAAAAGGAAATAAGATGGATTACAATTCTACGTTAGACTGATTCTATTAAAAGATGCAAAAAATAGAGTTACAATGAGGCCTTAGCCTTAGCCGTTTTGTACATTTTCCATCAAGAGTATCTAAACTACCCCATATTTGGGGAAACCAGTTTGCCATAGCAAAGAACCAAACATGTGACCTTGACCCAAAATAGAAGAGCTCCAGAAGAAGTTTAGACATGACACAAAAAGACCCAGGTAAAGTAATGACAGAACCACCTTTCGTTTAGACAAAAAACAGACACAGCAAGTGACTTGACCAAATCAGTTAGCAGCTGAGAACATGGTTGACGCGTGGGTGGCAGCAAATGCCACGTGGCTTCATTTGGGTGCATCCTGGTCTGGAGTCTCCTCAACTATGCGACAGGCATAGTGATACCAAACCTCCTCCGCTTCCGCCACGCCGCCTTCCGCCATGCCACCTTGTGACTCCCTCACAAGATAAGTGTCACTCATACTACCAGCCATAGGCATCAAAATAGATGCTCCAACTAAGCTGCCACCTGGTCACCGACTGTCATCAGTGCATCCACCTTCTGCATACAAACCGCCACTCCGAATTCCCCTGCCTTCTTCCTCCGGGAGCTTCCTAGCGTCACGGCCTATTCCATGACTGCGCTCCTCTTGATGCAGCATTTCAGAGCGACCCAGTGGAGCGCCGAGCTGCTCACTTTCTTCAGAGAAGACGACGGTTATGTTGGCAGTAATGATAGGTCTATTAAGGTTGCTTCGGAACCTGAATTGCGTCGAGTGATGGGCTGAACCAGGGGGCAGAGGAAAAGCAACAGTAGGGAGCCTGAAATCGCTGTGCTCAGCATTTGAAGCCTACCCGCGATCTTAATTGCTCCGAGCATGAGGATAATTCCTATGAGGCAAGCTCAGAGGGGGAGGATGTTCGTGGGGAGGAGAAGGTGAGGCAGGTTCGGAGCTCTGCGCTGCCTGTGAGCGAGCGCTACCACCTCGAACACCACCTCTGCGACTCCTCATTCTATGACGGACCATGTTGAAATGGTGGGAAGGGAATTCAGCTGGATAGAGGACTGGGAAGGAAGGCACAGGATGAACAGAGGGTGTCTAGTCAGGATTCAGTGGGCAAAGCTTGGAGTGGGAATAGTGGTGCCCGTTTCTAAAGTTAATACAACATAGAAGCCATCAACGGCTCCCGGTAACTATCCAAATGCAGGGATTTTCAGCTTGGGGTGGGAAAATACTGAGGGAAGGAGGGAACACTGAGGGGTTGGGAGGCTCCATATCAAGGCAGGCGATGTCCAGGTCTCAACTTGAGTGACCATTTAATGCTGCTTGCTGGCGAGTCTGAGCTCGTTTCAGGTAAGCATAAGATGGTGCGCTGACCACCATCTGACTCGTCCAAACGTCGCCGATCCATCCGCTCATCATTAAATGTTTCGATGGTCACCCGCATCCGGGTTACAAGGAAAAAATGTTGGTTTTAACCCTATATACTTAATTGTTGCAAACAGATTCTTGGTAAAAATAGAAAAGATGCAATGGTACCCTTGAAATGGAAAGTAGGAAAACAAAAAATAATGTTTAGAGACCTGCACCTCCTATTTTTCTTTTATTATATCATTAAAATGTTGCAATACAACATTCATATCCACCAATCCATAGCCATGGATTGGAATACACCCATAGTTCAATTATGTTTCCATAGACCTAAAATTGTGTGTCATGACACTCCCAAAGGTGAAAAAAATATTACGATAAAATTGATTAATAAAAAACCTATCAATGATTTTTCACTTGGTAGGCCCATTCAAGGCCTCACATGGGGGCTACCACCATCCTTGTGGCCCCTTTCTCCTACATCTTGTGCAAAGAATATAACACATACAAAAAAAAGGAGTTGAGAGCACAAAAATGCCAAGAAGTTACAAGTCACTAAAGACCAGCCTAATGTAACATCCTCCTCCCACATCTACCCAAGTAACCGGCCAACCAGGGTAAACATGTGATGAGAAGTTACTATGATATGATTTGACCTCCAAATTCACCTTAAGCAAGTGGAACCGACGGAAGTACACCATACAGACCTTCCACATCAACAACAAGACTCTTAGGAACCATCCCAACCTCTCAGGTAACCAACCCCTGAGTCCCACTGAGGTTTTAGACCATTGCACTCCCGGACACTCCCTTGATATGGGCATACATGCGCCCAGAGGGATCTAGATGCTCCCACGGCATGGTATGCCAGCGTCCAGGGACTTTTCTTCCCAATGTTGTGCCTGCATCCCCCGGATTTTAGCCATTTTTTTAGGCCCAAAGCCTAGGTCATTGCCCATAACTAAATGACACCTTCAGAATAGAAAGATAAAAAGGGAATGATGATACAAGTGCAATTACTTGAATAAGGACTTCACTGGACCCCTACTAGCCATGACAGGAATTTCGTCAAACATGTCACAAATATGTAATCTACATGTATAAACAACATATCTAAGCATAGGGGTCTCATACTCATCTGAGAATCGCTAAGAAGCATTGATGCCTCAACACATTAACTGCGGTTTCATCCATTAGGCCATAGATATGTTGTTCATTCATTTACAAGTAAAACGTGATAGGAGCCATACATAGGCATTGTCATAATACATATTCATAAGCAACATAATAACAACAGAAATACCAAGGAAACAAGAGCCATATGATCCACATAAAAACCAATACAATATTCATAAAATAACAAGGGGAAATAACATCATATTAATGATTTAAAGGCCAACTAATTGTGGGACTTCCACGAACCACTCGACCGTAGACATGGCTGAGCCAAAGCTCTCTTCAGCTAGTCACCCACATGCCATATTCTAAGCATGAATGTGGGATCTCGTAAAACACATCAATAAAAAACATCCAGGGCTTCGAGAGGCCAAAGCACCTCAGCCCATCAAATAATGATTCCACCTCTTGGTCAGACATCACAAAACCATCACCAGATTGGTCTCTACCCAAGCCTTTCAGGGCTCCAGAGCATTTGTTCCAACCAAGGCTCCAGGACTAGTAACACTACCCATAGTTGTTGTCGGGATCCAAAGTGTTTGTCCAACTAAGGCTCCAAGTCTAGTTACACGACCCACCAAAGGCTCTAGAGCATTTGTCCAACCAAGGCTTCAGGACTAGTAACTTAACCCAAGATGTTACAGAGCTCCATAGTGTTTGTCCAACCAAGGCTCTAGGAACTAGTAACCCAACTCAAACTAAAGTAAACATGAGAAACAACTAGAGAAAACAAAGAAATAAACCCACAAGACCATGGTTATCTAGGAAATGGCAAGGCTAGGAAAATCTATTGTCAATGCAGACAATCCTCCATGCCAGTGACAAATCATGAGCAATAAACCACTTGCATATGCCATGCATGCCAAAAATAGTGAGGAAAACATACATGCAACTCAGTACCTGCGAGAAAAACCCACTGTAGTTGTTGATCTCGATGTCCTCTTGCACTTTCCTGCTCTTCCTTTTCCTTCTTTCTCTAAAACTCCAAGTATGCCACACTCTCCAAGAAAACTCTAAGTGTCCAAGAGTATGAGAGAGAAAGAATAGAGAGAGAGCTCCAAAACCGAACTGACAAAAGTCTATAAACTGATCCTCATAAGCCTTTTTATAAATGAGGCCTCTATTTTCTTCATTTTCCATTATTTTCCTTCTCACATGCAACATGTGACCTTTCACCTTACTTTTATCATAATTTCCTTTATTTCATAAACAAATGCCATTTTGTGTTTCCAAAGCCTTAGTCATTTCGTTTGCCAATTTCCTTAGTCATAATAACCAAAATGAACACCCACTAGGATGTTTTTGCCCACCATTCAACTTGGAATACGTGTCCCATGACCGTGGTCTTCTATATTTTTACATGGATTTTTAACTAGGGTTGTTACACGTAGATCCATCTTAACTCTAGACCCAAAGGAGTGAGATGAAAGAAAAGTTTGAGTTAGGGAGGCCAGAAAAGGGTTTAGAGGCAAAGAAGGAGAGTAGGAAACAAGTAAGTACAAATGGTGAAATAGCCAAGGCTTCATTTGCTCGAGACAATTTAACTCCACAAATTCCTAAAGAGCATCCAAAAGAAACTAAAATAAGTGTATCTCCAAATCAAGATATGTTTTTCGATCACCTAATAGATGTTTTTAGTCTCTTATGGAAGATAGCAAAATTTCGATGAAAGAATCCCAGGAAAAAACAGTTGTGAGAAGTGTGTTTGACTAAACTTTTAAAACTCCCAAAATATGGCCTTCTAATTGTCACATAACACTCTAAGAGGTAGAATAAAAAGAAACCCCCCGACATGTAAGACTTTGCCAACAAGATCACAAGCTCAGTCTTTAACTGTTGGGGGCATAGATTCACTTACACATAAAAATAGGTCAAATAATGGGTTAAGACCTAAAAAGGAAGTATCTTAGGATAAGGATAGGGGGGATAGAAGAAGGATCATCCATTGATATCGATCAAACTTCAACTAGAGATTGAAAATTGTATATGACAATAACAAAAAAAGAGTTGTCAAAGAAGTGGAAGGAGGTAACCAATGATTGCTACATTCTGTACATTTCAAATCCTACAAAAGAAGAGGAATTTAGGACACCTATGCTACCAATTCCAAACAATAAGGAGTACAATCAAAATATTATGCAACATGTTATTCCAAACCATTTAGTTTGAATGCTAGGGTGATCAATAAAAAAATGAAGCCTTTGGTTAGGGTTGAGCTTGAAAAATAGAAATATTCGTACCATTTTTTTAATCTAACATCGTGAATGGATTTCCAACCTAATATTTTTTTTTATAAAAAGGAATAAATAATTCCACCTTTGTGTCTACTTCAGAGATCTCAATTGAGCACCATCAGAGGATAATTATCACATTCAAACATGGAATTGTTGTTGCAAAAAGGAATTGTATCTATGTTAATTTCCATGCCAGGTGTTTCTTTATGGTATAATGAGGTCCTTGTTGCGTAATATGGGCACCATACTACTTTCAAAATGTATTCCTAGGGAACATACACTTATGTTCAAATTCCTTTCGGGATAATGAATGTTAGTGCCACTTTTCAAAGAGAAACGGATCATGCTTTTGAGAACATGATTGGAAAGATGATGAATAGTTATCAAAGATAATTTCACAATCTATTCAAAATTGAGAGAATCTCACTTGAAACACATTAGGGGAGCTTTTAAAAGACATAGATTATATAAAATTCTTTTCAATCATATCAAATGATGTTTGTAATAGTAAGCCATTAGGCTACATTGTAAATAAACAAAGGATTTGCATTGATTCTTTGACCAAATTTCTTTACTGAGGATGCTATGGGGATGAATGTGGTATCGAAGGGTGTGAAGAAAGTTTTGTATTTCCTTCAAAATGAGTTTCATGACATGGATGTTCATGAGTGTTTCTAGAAATATATGTGTAGACAAGAAACCCATAGTTGTGAATTCGATTAAAGGGTGTGGAAAATCAGTGGTGTGTGATGTTGTCATCACTAAGGAAGTTGTTGGAAAGGTTTTGAAGACAATTGGTCCATTTTTTTTTTTTTTTTTTTTTTAAGTTGGACATGATCAAGAACATAACTGGATTTGCACTAGCTAGTGCAATGGGAGGCTTCAATGCTCACACATCCAATATTTTCTACTATATTTATTGTAACTAATCTATATATTGGTTGCATTTTCTAATCTATATTAGTCTAACAAAATTCTAACATATATTAGTTGTCAATTCACAACAATTTGTGATTATGATGACAATTTAAGTAAATATGAGTGTAATTTCCATGATGGGATGTATGAATTGTCCTCCCCACATTGCCCATCAATGATTATAACCTTGAATGGGCTAGCACAAGTATGTCATCATCATCATCTCAAAATGACCCGACAAATGAAAATTTACCATGTTTCTCATCATCACTTCACATTGTCTCACAGATGACCCCTTCTACAAATTATTTGTTGAATTTATGGCAGACCATCCCTTTTACCTAGCCTATGATTGATTATGATAGTGGGTGAATAAAGGAAAATTTATAAGTAGGGGATCTTGTCAACAAAGATCTGCCAATTGTCCTTTATTCACTTATTGTCACAATCAATCATAGGATAGGTAGAGGGGATGGGCTTCCATAAATTCATGCATATAATCTATAGAAAGGGTCATCTATGAGATAGTGTGAAGTGATGATGACAAACATTGTAAATTTTCATTTGTCGGGTCATTTTGAGATGATGAGATAGACCAGTGCTAGCCCATTCAAGGTTATAATCATTAATGGGCAATGTGGGGAGGACAATTCATATGTCCCATCATGAACATTACACACATATGTACTTAAATTGTCATCATAATCACAAGTTGTGACTAAGCATTGAAGTAGGAGTAGCTAGCACTTAAATTAGGAGTGTGGCAGTGTATAGTGGAATGGGATAGGGATACAGAGTAATAGATGGTAGACTTATCATGGGCGTGAATTGTGTGAAGGATTAGTTTAACACGGGAATATGATTATAGGCTCTTGGTGTTCCTAACATAGTTAATTGACTTATACCACGAATTTATCAAATATATGGCATTCTACACCCTCCTTGTATTTTGGGTTAGTGAACAGGGATTATCAAGCCCAGGTGGGATAGCATGTCCCTGTTGTATAACCTAAACCTACCTGTCTCTCTATTTGTATGGACCAAAGTGATGATCTACCGACCTATTTGTGCTAGCCAAGATGGATCATCCTATGAATTTGTGATGATTGTATTGGGCTATAAATGTACAATCAACCCATCACATTGATATGTAACCAAAGCCATGGAAGGATCTAAATCTCAAGAAAGTGTTAAAGATTAAAGAGCAATCAAGTTAATATTTAACCTAACTCTCTGCCCCAAATTTCTCAACATGGTAGCAAATCCAGGTTTTGAAGTGAGGGTAGAAAAGAAGATCAATTTGCAACCATATCATCTCAAGAAGAGTGAATTCCCTAGTCCAAAATTATGAAGGCAAGAAAAACAAAAAATTGGGCAGAATTACTAGCCCTAATTGTAGAGATAAGGTCGATAGTATACACAGAAAGGAGCAAGGGGTTTTGGAGGGATATAAGCACTTTTCTCGATGATTGAATAACTATAAGACCTTCTCTCCCTGGATTGAACCTATCAAACAAGAAAGTGAAGTTATGGGATCATTCTACTATCCTTATTCTCTATGACCTAACCTCAAACGCACTCAAGAAGAGCAAGTTAAGGAATCTGATCTTGATAGACCGAAAGGCTATTTGAGGAGCTCAATAAATGTCAAGCATCTTGACAAAGTAAGCGAAGGTATGAGGTAATTTCACAATATCTGAAGTCTTCAAAATTACATGCTACTATAGTAAATACAAGATGTCATAAGGTCTTCTTATTATCTATCATCCTGGAAAGATGTCAAATATTCCTCAAACGGTTTTAAGTATTATTCAAATATTCTTAGTATAAACCTTTATTGCAAATCTTAGAAGAAAGTCACCCTTTCTTATTTCAAGAGGACCGAGGTCCTCTCTCTATACCTGTGCATAGAAATTCAACACTGAATTTCATTATGAGCATAAGTATTGTTACAAGAGGATCGAGACATATAAATTTCACCTGCATATGAAAGGATCATAATTTTTTCTATCATACCTTCGTTCTTGACAAGTTTTGAGTAATCATAGTCTCAAGTTGAAAGGCATGTGCATGAGTCTATTTTGGAAGCCCTAAGAGGTTTGTTATTGTCACCTTTTCAAAAAGAGCCGAAAGCATTATTGAATGAGGATAAACCTATGCATAAAAGAGATCTAAGATCGAGGGTATTGATGACTCCATTCTAAGCTGAAGTCTTGTTGAAAGAATTCCAAAAACCATACTCTATAGTTGTGCATAAAGACATCAAAATTATGAGCACTTTCCTTGTTTCTATTGTCATATTGCAAGTGCAAATCGATTCTCTCATTGGTCTCAAATAAAATCTGGGATAATGGCCTAATTAGAAATCCAGAAGGAGTAATTTCAGTCTTATAAATAAACAAGTCTACATCTCCTCTTGTTTTGGGTATAAATGTAATACCCTTGTCAAAATTCCATGTAATAAAGGTAATAAAGGTAAAATAAGACCAAGGTCATGGGACAGATATTCCAAGCTGAATGGCGGGAAAAACATCCTATTCGGTGTTCATTTCAGTTTATCATGGCTAAATTAAATTGGCAAAGGCAATGGCAAAGGATTTGGAAAGGCAAGAGGCATCAATTCGCATTTTATTTATGAAAATAATGGAAATTAGGAGAAAAGGAAGGTGAAAGATCACAGGTTGCATGGGTGGAGTAAATTGAAGGAAAAATAATGGAAAATGAAAAAAATAGAGGCCTCATTAATAAAAAAGGCTTATGAGGATTAGTTGGTTAAGATTTTTGCTAGTTCAGTTTTGGAGCTCTCTCTCTCTCTCACTCTTGGACACTTAGAGAATTCTTGGAGCATTCTAGCATTGAATTAAGAAAAGCGAAGGAAGGACATAGAAGGCAAAGGGAAGCAAAGATCAAGTAAGGAAGAGTAGGATCACGCAGTTATAGCGGATTACTTGCAGGTATCGATTTGGTGTGTGAATTCCTTGTTAGATTTTGCATGCATGTGTGTATTTGGTCCCCTTGTCATCATTGGCATGGGTTTTGACAAGTGTGACAGTGGTTTTCAACATTGCCTTGCCATTTCTAGATAGCCATGGTGTGATGGGTTATCTTTTACTTGGTTAAGTTGGATTGTTAGATGGTTTCGAAACTGAGTGGGGTGGTCTCTGAAGAAGAATGCAAGGCCTAGGAATCCCTAGGCCGGTGAAGGTGGGATTGTGGTAAAGTCATATTTTGTGTACCTCAGTGGGCCTAGGAATCCTCGAACGGTGAATGGCAGGATATACGGTAAAGCCTAAAGGGTGGAGTCTTGATTAGGCCTTGGAATCCTCGACCAGTGAATGACGGGATGCAAGGTAAAGCCTAGAGACTATGAGACAAGAAAATTCCTCTCAGTGTCAGTGGAGAGATCCAGAGGCATCCATGCTTGTATAGGCCTCGTGATCCCTGGACCGGTATATGGTGGGATTGTGGTAAAGCCTGGTATTGTATGTTTATTATTTGGGCCTAGGAATCGCTTGGTGGATTGCAATAAATCTTGGGGAAATCTGGTTAGTTTTGTTGTGAGTTCCACATTCATGCTTGGCATATGTATCGGGGATGATTGGATGAAAGAAATATTTGGTTCAACCCATTCTATGGTCAGATGGTTGGTGGAAGTCCCTAACTTGGTTGGCATATGCATTCATTAATAAGAGCTCCTTCTCCTTTGATATTTCATGTGTAAATGTAGTTGTTCATATGTGGTTTTTATGGCTATTATATCCTTGTTATTTCTATTGGTTATATGTTGGTTATGAGTATGTTTTATGATAGACTTGATGTATGGATCTCATCATGTTTTGATTAAAAAATGAATTAATAATGAATATATGGCCTAATATATGATAATGAAACTATTGTGATAAGATATCAATCCTTCTTTACGAATCTTAGATAAGTATGAGACCCCTATGCTTGGATATGTTGTTATGACATGTAGATTACATATTTGTGATATTTTTGACGAATGAAAGTAGGGGTCAGATCAAGTACTTGGACTAATGAATATATGACCTAATAGATGCTAATGCAACTATTGTGATAAGCCATCAATGCTTCTTTATGAATCTTAGATAAGTATGAGATCCCTATGCTCAGATCTGTTGTTATGACCTATACATTACATATTTGTGATATGTTTGACGAAATGCAAGTAGGGGTCAGATCAAATACTTGTTATTATTCATTTATATGAGTTTCATGAAGTTCTAGGCAGTGGCTTGAGACCTGGCCCTAAAAAAGTGGCTCAAAATCTGGGTTCATTGGCTCATAATTGCCTGAAAAAGGCCACAGTCATTGTCATGCCTTGTTGTTGGAGTGACTAGAAGGCCTTAGTCGCATGCATGGGTTGTCATGGGAGCAGTTGAGGGTCCAAATCAGAAAAATGACAATTTGTCTTAGGGGTTAAGCACCTGGCAGGGTTGGTTTCCTCCTGAAGGGTTTGTAGCTCCTGGGGAAGGCCAGATTGGTTTTGTTTTGTCGATTCCACTTCCTTAACAGTGCATGGGGAGTTGAATCACATCATAGCAGCCTCTCATCACATGTTTACCCCAGTGGACCAATTAGATTGGGTAAATGTGGGAGGAGGGTAGTACAGGGTGGTATCAGAGCATGGTTGTGCTCTCTTTGGGTAATCTCTGATACCACGGAGTGGTATCAGGTCATGGTTCACCCCTTGGACTATATGGGTAGTGTGTTGGTCATGCATACATGATGGTTGCGTATGTGTTCTTTATGCTTGTGGTCTATGTGCTTATTATGTATGCATGGTGATGGTCATTGTTACAGTTGTGTTGTCATGTAGAAGTTGATGATGTTGATGTTGGGATGTGATTGTCATGAATGCATGTCGATTGTATATGCATTTGTTATGCATGTTAGTGTCTATATGTTGCTGTGCACGCATTGTCATGGTTATGGTTATGCATGCATGGTAGGTCACACATGAATTGTGGTAGTCATTATGTAGTTTGTGTCATCATGATGTTGTTGGTATGCTATGATGACGATGTGTTGGTTGAGATAGAGCAAGAGACACAAATCATTAGAGTGAGGATGCAAAACTAGACCTCGGGGTAAGAACAGATCATTATACAAGTTTGTATATTGGGTATGCAGGTATGTTGGTTAATGGTTGTTATAAGCATTAGGGTTATGTACATGTCTGTTAGTCTATGTTTTTTCAGGTATGATAGATGTTATTTAATCAATGTGATCACATGTACATGGGTCGATTAGTCATGAAGGATAGTAACTTGTTGTTATATGCATTGCGGTCATATGCATGATGATTATGGTCATTGCACTTAAGATCTTGATGTTAGATGTATCATGTTAATCTAGATTTCCTTATGCATATGGTTATGGTTATCATATTCATGTATGAGCCGACATATTTGTGATATTGTGCTGTATTAATCTAGACTGACTGTGCATATGTGATTGTTATGCATGAATTTCAATTGTTTATGAGTTTATGATGTGAACATGTTAGCTAGTTATTGTTATTGACATCATGACCTTATTTATGTCTGAGTTGATATGTTGTGAAGTTATATCGTGCTAATCTAGACAAGATAGGCTCCCATGAGATACATTAAGGTATAAGTTTTCTTATGTCGTCTAATTCGTGCTTGATGTTGGATTATGTAGTCTATTTGGTGTTTGAGTGTTTGGTGTCTATTATGTCATCTATCTGTTGTCTGAATGTTTGATTAGTTACATGATATGAGTATGTGTCTATAAGATTGCATGAAGAAAGAATCTTGTTTTAGGATGGTTGTGCTAACACATTATGTGTTGAGACAATTGATATGTACCTAAATGTAAGTAGGTTATAGTTGTAGCATTATGTCTTATGACTGTTAGTCGATTATAACATGGTTGTTAGTCTTGGTAAAGGTTTATTTCAATGTCTTGATATTTGGAACAAGTGAATTACATGTGTGAATAGTTGCGGGGAAACATGCTTGGAAATAACATGACAAGGTAACAATTTATTTGTTTATATAGCTAACAATCGAGTGATGTGATCAGACATAATTGCATCAAGGTAAAAGTTAAAAGAAAGAAAGGAATTGAGTGAGAATTCCTTTGGCTACATTTGGAAACCGCAATTCCAAACGAATGAGTGCTTTGCATACAAGAAGTCTTCTTAACCTTAATCTTGTTTGGCATTATTTGGGTATGTGTTATATTCATGAACATGTATTTGACAGATATAATAGTTGGTGTCTAGTTATAGCTGGATTCATCAACAAATTAGAGTTCCTTGAGAAGCGTACGAGTTCAGTTACAATGCAGCGTGCTTGGCACAACAAGGTAAGATAACAAGTATATTGTATGTTTATTTACACATTAACAATTATGTGGTTATGGCAGTATGATGCAAGGGATTACACGACAAAAGAGACTGCCATGAAATCTTGGAGAAGGTTCAGATTGAGTTTTCCCTTGGAGGCATTGGGAACCCATGGGGATTGATTCATTGTGTCTATTGCTAGTATTTTGCTTTTGGTCTTTTGTGATTTGTTGCGCTTGATTGCAATTTTTTTTATGTCTAGTGCATGGGTATGCCACTTTTTCTGTGGTATCATATTGCTATTGGTTTTCATGGTTTTATTTTTGTTTTCTTTTGTTCTTGCCTTTTCTATTTTGATGGTATTATCAATTGGTTGAAGAAAGAGGAAAGTTAATGGAGTTCAGGGAGCGCTAAATGAAATCCAAGAGGTAATGTAAGACCTAGATGAAGCTCGGTGCATGTATAAGGGCAGTTGAAGGCAAGAGTATGACAGTCAGTTGGTTGGGTCCCTTGGGATAAATGGACAATGGAAGAACAATCATGAGAAAGGTAAAGTAAATGGGCTTAAGGTAACATATGCCTTGGCTAAGTTGGGAAATGTTGTTCTCAATGTTGTGCATGTTGTGCACGGATAAAGGGAGTTCTCTTAACCTTAACAATATGGTATCTAATAATTATGTCATGATTATGATTATGGTGATTTATATAAGATGTATATATGTATGTCATTATTTGACAGGGTCATGTTGTAGTGGCTGCAACACCCTCCAAAATATTGGCTTGCATCCAAATTTCAGAGCCTCCCTTGGTTTTTACCCTTGTGTTAGGAAATTTCGACACACAGGAAATAGTTAAGTATAACTTGGTCTAGATTAGAGTTAGGTAAAGTGTGTTTATTTACTATCTACTTTTGTAACTTACAATCTGGTGGTCACGATATGTAGTGATTTGACGGTTCATTCTCTCCTCGGTATTACCAACACTTGATCCGTGGCTTAACACCCGATTGGTCCATGATATCTATTTAAATAGCATGGAGGGTCATTTGTAGGGTAACCGTTCATGAGAGAAACTTATGTAAATTTTCATTCTTTTATTAATAAATTGCCTGAAGTGGTTGCGTTGGCTTAGGTCGTGGACTGTTTCCCTCTTTGAGGGTTTTAACCACATTAAAAATATTGGTGTATTGATCTGTGATCTGTTTATGAGCGGTGTCCTTTGGTGTTCTGTCTGAGGAACTTACCTTGTAAATTCCTACATGGTATCAGAGCTTTTTTAGGGCCGCATCCGTTGGTGATCCAAATCTAAAGCCGGTAGAATTGCATATGACGGTCGTTTCCTGGATCTATTGTTTCTAACTGCTTTCGGGCCGAGAGGACTGCTCTATTGTGTTAGGATCATCTGTTCCAGTGAGGAACCCCTTTCGTTTCACGCCAAAAGGTTTCTGGTAGCCCTAGCTACGTCATTTTTAAGATTTGGAGGTACACAATGTTTATTTATAGTTTCTAATTATTTTCTCTCTGTATATTTTGGTTTATTTAGCTCTTTGCTTTTTTTATTACTGGATCTATACCTTTCATTTCTGCGTATGCTCTTTGCCTCGAGACTGTGTGCGATCTGGGCAAATCAGAAACATAAAGGAAGGATTTTTCTCATGCGTATGCTCTTTTCCGCGACGCCTTAGTGTGATCTCAGAAAGAAACATTGAGGAAAATATTTAGTTTCTGGCTAAAGCTAACTTCAAGCCGTAAAGTTTGTTTTTTGCATGTCCAAGTTGGGTTTTGTGTTTTTTGTTTTGTAGGGAAAAAATAGCTTTCTGAAGTAAGCATGCAGCCCAAAGCTTTAGTGACAAAAAAAAACCCCTCCTCTTTTCCAAAAATTGCTAACCTTTTAATCTAGCTCACTTGGTCCAAAGCTACTTTATGAGAGTAGAGATCTTGAGTTCAAGTCTTTTTTTTGTTGAGCTAATTAGATTAAGTTTGGAAAGGGGGCAGATTTTTTATATATAACATTATCATTCATTTTCGCACATTCCCGCACTTCGTTGACATCTTCAACAACTTTTATTCAAAAAGCCATAACTTCTTCATCAGGAAGTCGTTTTCAGAGCCGTTTTTTTTTTTTAACTAACCTAATTTTTCGAGATCTTTCCATTGGAACGCTTAGTTTTAGCATCTATAGATTCAGTTTCTGTTAAAAGGGAAAGTCCATGCCAAGTTATTCTTGACAGCACCAACTACTTCCAATGGTGGTCTTACATTGTGGATTTACTTAGAAGTAAAGGTCTTTATAGAATAGCCTCAAACCAAGAAACCAAACTGAAAGATGAAGATAAGGCATCCAAATGGGAAAATAGGAAAGATCAAGCACATGGGTTGATAGGGATGTCTATTTCTCCAGACCTTAGATTCCATATCGCAGAACTTGATACTCCTAATGAAGCAATGAAACAAATCACTAAAGTTTTTGGAATTAAAAATGAACTTAGAGCTCATCAACTCGAAAATGAGTTGCTTACATTGGACCCCAATAATTTTTCTTCCATTGAATATTTCCTGTCCAAGTTCAAGACCCTTAGACTTCTCTTGGAAGGTGTTAAGGTTAAGAAAGAAGATGGTAACCTTATCTATTCCATTCTTACTAGGTTGGGACCAGCCTACTCTGTGTTTGTTTCCACCTTCCATTCTCCAAGAAAAGCCTTCATTTCTCAGGGACAAGCCTACAAGTCCCCTTCCTTTGATTCCTTTTGTGATTCTTTAATAAGAGAACAAGAAAAACTCTTACACCTTGGTCTTCTTAATCTTGGAAACTCTTCTAAGAAAGCTTTAGTTGCCCAACAACAACCAAATTCAAAGGATCCTAAGAAGCCGTATCCTAAAAAGAATGGTCCTAAACCAAACAAGGGTCCTAAGCAATTTTAGCCTCAAAATGAAAAATCATTTCAACAAAATGATAAGGCAAATAAAAACAAAGGGAAGAAGACTGATAGACATTGCCACTTTTGTAATTGAGATGGCCACTTAGAATCCAAATTCTTTAAGAAGATGGAAGCCTTGGAAGCAACAATGAAGAAGCATAAAATCCATTTGGAGCACTCTTCAACTTCAACTTCATCTTCAGGAATAGCACTTTCTGCATGTGGTTGTCAAGCATCTCGGTCTGGATATGCACTAAATGTATCTTCTTCTTCTAAGTCTCATGAGTGGCTCATTGATTCTGGAGCTTCTTATCATATGGCCAAAAACAAAGCCATGTTTTCTTCTTTAAATGATTGTAACACCAAAAATATATATGTTGGTGATGATAAATCTCCTAGTGTTGTAGGAACTGGAACTGTTCATATAGACAATGGTCAATTTAATGATGTATTAAGTGTTCCAACCTTATCCTGCAATCTTCTATCTATATATCAGATAACTCATTGAAGTGAAGGTAAAATCGTTGAATTTCCACCTCACGATGTTGTAATTAAGGACCTAAGAGATCCTAGACAGATTTTAGCTACTTGCATTGCTAATGATTATATAAGGTTGTATCATCAAATCTTCCCTCGGTATTTGTTGCTCATAATGATGAAGTGAGAAAACTTTGGAATGCGTGATCCAAATTGGATCCATAGAAAGAATGTCAAGAACCATGACTGAATCAGGTCGAACAAATCTCTAAGGAAATCCAAAACAGTGTCAAAAACACCCTGAACCAGTGGCCATGGCAGCTGACGTGGAACGACGAGGACCTCGGTCAAAGTGTGCTGACCGAGGCCCATGGAGACTGCGCAGGAGGCCAAAGCAGCCCCTGGGAGCCTCGAAATGGGAAAAGGGCAAAGTTTTTGATGCGCGATCGCTAAGCAAATAGGGCCAAAATGGGAAAGCCTGAGCACCCGGTCGCATGGGGGAACCGGAGGACCGCAGGTGGGAAAAGGTAAAAGCGCTAAAGTACAAAGGCGGGACCTGCGCTCTGGAAATCGACGGTTTTGATCGGGGCACCCTTGAATGGTAAGAGGTTTTGGACAGGAGCAGAGCGATTCCATACACCAATCGATGCGTGGCAGGCGGAGGTGAGAGAAAACCGTCGTTGATCGCATGCTATCGGTCGAGCAAGTCAACCGCGCGAAACGTGCGTATGGCATCGGATTTGGAGGGCCGAGATCGGATGGCTGAGATTGCACCCGATGGAAAGAAGCGGAATCGACGGGGAATTAAGCCGCATTCTAAATGGATTTGGAATCTGTTTGACCGCCACGGTGGAGGAAGAACGCATCCATGGCGTAACCGACGAATCGAAAAAGCATGTTGGCACCATTTAGAGAAGGACAAGTGGCCACTCCCTGAGCGTTCATGATGACGCTGAACGCAGGGATCTCCAAGTGCAACTGTAGAAGGCGAGTCAATAGGCGGAAGAGGAATGGAACAGGCATAGGGATCGAATGGCTAAATCCATGAACAGAGACAATGGAATCAGTCAGATTGGGAATCCGAATTGAGGAGAATCCAAGCGACCAAGAGAGATAGTGAACAATGAACCCTGAGAGGAGGACTGAACATAGAGAACAATAAAGCCAAGCAGAAGAGGCAGAGGGCTGAGCTAACCACAAGCAGCGTCAAGCACCAAAGAGATTGAAGATTCAAGCCTTCCCATAGAGGAATCTGTCCGGACTGAGCATCACATTCGGCTCTTTCCACTGTAGACCAAGGGTCATAGAGCTGGTAGGAAGAAGAAGAGTCTGTGTACTCCGAGTGGCTTGGGGAATCCAAGAACCACCCTGCCAAGCAAACTCTGCTTCAGGAGAACTCATATTGAGTCCCTGTATTGTAATTTTCTCTACTGAAAGACACAATAAAACAAGGCCACCACTGAAGCTGGACTGGAGACGTAGCCCTGGAGAATAGGGTGAACTCCTTATTAAAACTGTTTGTGTCTTTGTGTTGCTTACTGTATTTCTCTGTTGTCTTTCCATTTCATTTTCTGTGTATTGGCAATCTGATCGATCCGTTGTTTCAATAACACAGAATACACCCACCAGCACATGAGTTTGTAATACCTTTAGTTTAATAAATCTTTAACTGATGGCACTCATAGGGTGAATATCAGATCAAGTGGTATCAGAGCTGTAAGGTTGTAAGGTTAGACAAGTTTGTGTTGGTATACCTGTGAATGCTCACAAGATCAAAGCTCAAATTAGGAGAAGGAGAGTTGGTGGAAACTAATCCTGAAATTGGGAGAGTCTATCCTCAAAAGACCATGTCAGAAGAAGGTTCTATGGGGCCAGACCCTCAATTCATAGAAAGTTTCCTAGCTATGAAGTCCATGGTTGAAGAAATGTACCGAGACTTCAGAAAGCAAAAGGTGGAAGATGCATCAGGCTCTAAGCAAGAGAAAGGAGAAGATGAGTCCCACTTCCATGATGACTCCAAAGGAAAAGGGAAAGAGGAAAACTTTCTCACACCTCCTAATAGCCCTGTACATAATAAGAAATCATCTTTGATTAAGTTAGATGTTAAATTTGATTTTCCCATATATGATGGAGAGCTAAATGCTGAAAAATTGGACAATTGGATTAGACAAATTGATGTGTATTGCAGGGTATAGAACATAAACTCAGACAAGAATAAGATTCAGCTGACAAGCCTATGCCTAGGAGGCACTGCCTTGGTTTGGTGGGAAGTTAGAACCCAAGCTGATATGCAAAGCCATGGTAAGACCATCTCTGTCTAGAGTGACTTCGTTTCTGCAATCAGGAAACAATTCTATCCATTGGCCTACATGCAGCAGGCCATGATGAGTTGGAAAACTCTTCGGCAGTTAAAGGGGCAAAGTGTACAAGGGTATACTCAAGAGTTCAGAAAGAGAGAATTGACGTTGGGTATCTCACTAGACTCACCAGAGACTCTTTTGAAGTACATTGGTGGTCTACACAGCTACATGAGGCATACCATCCTCATGTTTAATCACACTAGTATAGATGAGGTATCTGTACAAGCTACTCATTTAGAGGTTAGAGGAAAGAATGGAAATCCAAAGCTTCATGCACTCACTGTAAAAAGGAGGGGCATGATGATAAGCATTGTTGGATTCTGCATCCAGAGTTGAGTCCTAAGAAGTCCGAGGGTAAGAAGAAGAAGACAGCTGCAGCTATTCAGAGAGATTTGGGGTCATAATTGGGAGATGAAACAACCATAGTAGCCACAAGTATAAAAGGTAAGAATTCTGAAGCATCTACTAGTAATTCTACTCAATCTGTTATTGATGAAGAAAATGAGAGAAAAAGACATGAGCTTTTCCATATTCGAGTTATTTCCAAAAATCAAAAGATTGATACTTTGTTTGATAGTGGCTCTCAAGTAAATTTGATTTATGAAGCAATTGTAAAGAAATTGGGATTAACAACTACACCTCACAAGAAACCATACCCATTAGGATGGTTGAATGATAAAGCACAACTACAAGTGACTAGACAGTGCAAACTAAAGTTTTCTTTTGGGTCAGCATTTGTAGATGAGGTTGAGTTAGACATAATTCCTTTGGATATATGTGGAATTGTTTTAGGAAGTCCTTACTTGTACGATAGAAAGGTTATTTTCTATAGAGTTGAGAACAAGTATCTGCTAGTTAAAGATGGAATACTTTGTAAGAGCTCATAAGCTAAAGAATAACTATACTCTCATAAACTCAGGACAGATGAAAACAATGATTAATTCATGCAAACAATTCTTAATGATGGTTGTAAAGGAAAAGAAACCTGATAAAACCAATGTATTTGAGGGCTGTAATGCTGAACAACAAGCTGATATAGAAAATGTTGTTTCAGAGTATGATGTCTTGTTTCAAGAACCTAAAGGCCACCCAAAAAGGGAATAGTACATGATATTATTTTGCAGCAAGATGTTCCATTGTCTAACATTAGGATGTACAGGTTGTCTGCTTTAGAGAATGCTGAAATCAAGAAGTAGGTGCAGGAATTGCTTGAGAAGGGCTTCATCAGGCCTAGCACATCACCATGTGGGTCACCAATCATTTTTGTGAGAAAAAAAGATGGCTTGTGGAGAATGTGCATTGATTATCGAGCACTGAATAAGATAACAATCAAGAATCGTTATCCCCTTCCTCGCATAGATGATCTCTTAGATCAATTAAAAGAATATGTTTATTTCACCAAGCTGGATTTGCACAATGGATACCATTGGGTCAGAGTTGCAGAGCAAGATGCATGGAAGACTGCTTTCAAAATAAAGCAGGGATTGTATGAATGGCTAGTTATGCCTTTTGGCTTAACTAATGCTCCTACGACTGTCATGAGATTAATGAATGATGTACTCCGACCTTTAGATGACATTCTGATTTTTAGTAAAACATGGGAAGAACATTTAAAGCATGTTAAGCAGACATTAGATGTTTTGAAAACATAAAAAATTTATGTTAAACTCTCAAAATGTGAATTTGGCAAAACATCTCTAAACTACTTGGTTCACGTAGTAGGGGGAGGTGAATTGAAAATAGATCCCTCTAAAGTGGCAATCATTGTAAACTGGCCTAAACCCAGGTCTGCTACAGAAGTGAGAAGCTTCTTAGGAGCAACACAATATTGGAGGAAGTTCATCTCTAACTTCTCCACGATTGTAGCTCCCTTACATGCTTTAACAGGATTGAATAAGGTGTTTCAGTGGGGATGCAAACATCATAAAGCCTTCGACACCTTGAAAGAGAAAATAAGTACAGCACCTGTACTAGCACTGCCAGATTTCCAAAGACCATTTGAGATCCAAACTGATGCCAGTGACTATTCCATGGACACAGCACGACAAACCCATATGCTATCATTCTGAGACTTTTAATCCTCCAGTAGTTAACTATCCTACATATGATAAATAATTGTATGCATTAGTTCAGAGTGTGAAAAAGTGGAAACATTATTTAATGGGCAAAGAGACAGTAATACATACTGGTCATCAGCCACTTCAATATCTACACTCTCAAACTAAGTTGCAACAATCAAGACATTACAGGTGGATGGGTTTTCTACAACAGTTTCACATAGTCATCAGATATAAAAAGGGCATACATAACAAGGTTGCAAACATGTTATCTAGACCCGTTATAAATGCATCTACCATACTTAAGCATAATTCTGTACTACATGAAATCTATATAGAACAATAGGTTGAGGATATATATTTTAAAAATGTATATGCAACTTTGATTCAAGGCAAAAGAGTAGAAGAATTGGACTATCATGTAAAGGACCAACTCTTATACCATTGTGGGAAACTCTGCATTCCACAAACTGAGAGGATAAAGATAATTAGGAAAGCACACACTTCTCTAATATCAGGTCACTTTGGGGTAAGCAAAACAATTGCACAGCTGCAAAGATTCTGCTATTGGCCGAAAATGAATGAGACTGTTTCTAGATATGTAAGAGGGTGTGCCATGTGTGCTAAAAGCAAGCCCAGAAATAGAAAACTAGGCTTGTACACTCCATTGCCAGTCCCTTCTCACCCTTGGGAAAGTGTTTCCATGGATTTTGTAGGAGGATTGCCTAAATCTAGGAAAGGTCGTGATTATTTATACGTTGTTGTGGATAGGTTCAACAAAATGTGCATTTTGATACCTTGTAGTAAATAGGTCACAATTGAACAGACTGCAAAATTGTTCTTTGAACATGTATGGGTTCTGTTAGCGCTTGAGATTTCACCCTAGGCTGAGGAAGGTAAACCTTCAAGGCAACATCAAACCATTTCACCTCGTAGCTAGCCCTACGGGGTATGAGAAGGCTCTCTCCGGTCAGACTCAAGGTATTTTCTCAATGGGGTGAGCTGACCAATTAGGAATAAAGATTTTAGGCTAGTAAATTGATAAGGGAGGTTGATTTAAAGATTTTTGGGGTTTTTGGTGGCAATTGGAGGGAGTGCAATTCAAGGTGCGGGGATTGGGCTCAGTTTTTGCAGGGGGATCTTTGGGGCAAGGTAGGAGTGAGTGCTGATGCCTTAATCTGAGATGGATGATCAGGAATGATAGAGGAGGAGCTAAAGAGGGCAAACAACAACTTTGAATCCTCTTTAGACAGTGGAAAACATAGATATTGAACAAAATTAAAAAGCTGAGCATGGCATGCATGAATTCAAACTTTATCACTTCATCTGTTCAATTAGCAGCAAAGAAAGAGATGGAACACATAAACACACTTACAATAACATGTAGAGAACACACCATCAACACAAAAATCGACAAGAATCCACAATGATGTCTGCAAAACCCTGGCCTTCCTTTTCCTTAAATTGCAGTAATAGATGTACAATATAAAATAATGCTTCTCCCACAAGAGTCCAACCATGAAAATGAGAAGGAGAGAGCATAATATAGACCATCTAGACCATCTAACTCCTTTCCCCACCTCTAGGGGTCGAGCTCAGCTTCCTAGGAGCAGTTTGAACTAATTCTAAACTAAGAACTAGAAAATAGGCAGCCAAACAACTTGCCTCTATTACTTAGCTAACTGATTCATGCATTAATTATTCACTTTTTACATCAAGGAAGCTTCTAGAAGGGTAAAGAGAGATAAAATCTATCAAAGTGCCATGAAAATATTACATTTATCCATCATCTACAAGTAAAAATGGTCAACCATATTCAAAACAGTGTTTTTTGACAAAAAAGGTCAATTCTGGCAAAGCTGGCTCGAATGGTCGCGCCCCCTGTTCAAATGGTCGCGCCCCTTTGCAGTAACTTTTGAGTGGGTTCCACTGGTCCAAATCAGGTGCAAGATGGCTCATTGGAAATCTTGGTCTATCTACTTTCCATCCCAAGTGGAATTTCTGAATTTGGAGTTGTTTTTCCCCCTCAAAAACCATTTCTCCCAAGGTCACTTTCTGCAACTCAAAAAGTGGGCAGAAAGTCATTTTTTTGATGTATTTTGAGCTTTTGGAGGCTCAAAACTCAAAATCAGGCTTCTCCCAAGTATTGGTAATTTTTCTCTTTGCATGCCCTTTCCAAAAATGCCAAGTTTTCAAAATTCCGAGCAGTCCTCCAAAATGGTCTCACCCGGGGTGAGACCATTCCACGGGAAAAACCTGTAAATTGCACAAAAAATTCACAAATGACAAAATTTTCTCCAAATTTCTTGAAATTTGGGCTAGGAGTCCCCAATCAAGTACCATGCTCAGTAAAAGAGGCTTTGGCCAAAGTTTGGAGTGGATCGGGCGTTTTCCTTCGTTTTTGTGCTTTGGCCAACCGTCCTTGGAGCACCTTCGTTCTCGCCGGTATTTTTGACATTTCTCTCAAACCATGACACCTGTGTAAAAAGTGAAATAGGTTTTTCTTCCTTGGCATGTTTTTGACAAAAACCTCTCTCAGTTTTGCAAAATTCATCTTTGATTGCTCAGAAACAGCTTTTGAGTGCAACTTGTCCCGATGTGTGAAACAAGGGATTTTGTCGAAATGGAGCGAAATGAAGGGGATAGAGGGCTTCTAAATTCTTGGGGAAATTTTTGGGAGTGGGGAGGGATGTTAGGAAGCAGGGGAAAGTGGAATCTCAGAGATTGAGTGAGGGGAAGGGGTCGAAAAGGGCAAAACACAGGCCAAACCTAGAAAATTGCCAGATTGTAGCTAGAAACTAGGGTTTGTGCAAAAATGAGGAATTTGGGGGATCTAAGGGATGGGAAGCATTTGATAGGGTATTTTAAGGATAGGGGAAGGTGTATGAACATCTGGAAACAAGTTTTGCCGATGATTTGACCGCCCAAGAGAAATTGGCTTCAAAACCCTAGGAGAGGGAAATGAACTTGCCTAGGTGCAACTGAAGCATGAACAAGGTGTGAAATGACTCATTAGATACTGACATGACGATGACAACCCTCTGAATGATGATACACTCAGCTGAATGATGACATAGACTGACATTTGGGCAACTTTGAACAGAGTGAAAGCAAACCCTAGACCTAATGCTTAGTGACCAAATTTTGCTTGAAGACTCACTGAAATAACAAAATTTTACCTTGACACTCTGAGATCACTTTGTAAGAGCATATTTGATCACTGTAGGAAGGCTGAAAAGACTGACACTAACAAGTTCATTTCGGATTACCCACTTCCATTGTATCTGATCGAGACACCCAATTTGTGGGGAAGTTTTGGTCTAGTCTATGGGAACTGATGGACACCAAGTTAAAGAAAGGCACAACTTTTCATCCACAAACAGATGGCCAGACAGAAGTAGTAAACAGGACTATGATTCAGTTATTGAGAGGATATTGCAGTAAACATCCTAAGCTCTGGGATAAACACTTGTGTTATGTGCAACATGCTTACAACAGAGCCAAACACTCTTCTACACATAGATCTCCTTTTGAGACCTACTTTGGTTTCACACCAAGGTCCCCTTTGGATTTTGTCTTTGGTAAAGATACCGTGGTTGATGGGCATAGTGATGTGGATAAGGCAATGAGGTTCATTGAACAGATCCAGGAGATCCATCAGGTAGTACAGGAACAACTAGAAAAGAGCCAGGCCAAGTATAAGTTTAGGCATGATAAGCATTAGATGGAGCATAGTTTTCAAGTTGGAGACCAAGTTTCGCTGTATATCAGCAAGGACAAGATGCAAGGTGAAGGTAAAAAGCTAAAGCCTATAAGGTATGGACCTTTTAGGATACTTGAGAAGATTGGTGAAAATGCGTTTCACCTTGATCTACCAGCTTACATGCACATCTACTCAGTCGTAAATGCGGATTGTTTGAGATTGTTTGAACCTTCAATGATTGAGGACCCTGAAGAGCAAAGTCAGTTGCCTTCTATTGGTGACTTGCTACCTGAATACCTCAATGATTTGCAGGAAGACACAGTGTTGGATAGGAAGGTGAGGACAATGCGTAGTGGAGAAGTTGAGTACCTCATGATTGGGCTCAAAGGTTCAAAGCCGAGCAGCGCAAAGTGGATTGAGATTGGACAAGTGAAGAAATAGTATCCTCACTTAGTCGAGGCTTAAAAACCAAATTTTGGTGGTCCAAAAGCTTTTTCAGTAGCGAGGCCGTGATCCAAATTGGATCCATAGAAAGACTGTCAAGAACCATGACTAAATCAGGTCGAACAAATCTCTAAGGAAATCCAAAACAGTGTCAAAAACACCCTGAACCAGTGGCCATGGCAGCCGACATGGAACGACGAAGACCTCGTTCAAAGTGCACTGACCGAGGCCCATGGAGACCGCGCAGGAGGCCAAAGCAGCCCCTAGGAGCCCTAGAATGGGAAAAGGGTGAAGATTTTGATGCACGATCGCTAAGAGAACAAGGCCAAAATGGGAAAGCCCGAGCACCTAGTCGCGTGGGGGAACCAGAGGACCGTGGGTGGGAAAAGGTAAAAGCGCCAAAGTACAAAGGCAAGACCCACGCTATGGAAACCGACAGTTTTGATCGGGGCACCTTTGAACAGTAAGAGGTTTTGGACAGAAGTAGAGTGATCCCATACACCGATCGATGCATGGCAGGTGGAGGTGAGAGAAAACCGCCGTTGATCGCGCGCTATTGGTCGAGCAAGTCAACCGCGCAAAACATGCATATGGCGTCGAATCTGGAGGGCCTAGATTGGACGACTGAGATTGCACCTAATGGAAAGAAGTGGAATCAACGGGGAATTAAGCCACGTTCTAAAGAGATTTGGAATCTGTTTGACCGCCACAGTGGAGGAAGAACGCATCCACGGCGTAACCGAAGAAACGAACCGACGAAGCATGCTGGCACCATTTAGAGGAGGACAAGTGGCCACTCCCTGAGCGTTCATGATGATGCCGAACGCAGGGAACTCCAAGCGCAGCTGCAGAAGGTGAGTCGATAGGTGGAAGAGGAACCGAACAGGCATAGGGATCGAATGGCTAAAGCCATGAACAAAGACAGTCGAATCAGTCAGATTGGGAATTCGAATTGAGGAGAATCCAAGCGACCAAGAGAGATAGTGAATTCTGAACCCTAAGAGGAGGACTGAACACAGAGAATAGTAAAGCCAAGCAAAAGAGACAGAGGGCCGAGCTGACCACAGGCAGCGTCGAGCACCAGAGAGCTTGAAGATTCAAGCCTTCCCATAGAGGAATCTGTCCAGACTGAGCATCACATTCGGCTCTTTCCACTGTAGACCAAGGGTCACAGAGCTGGTAGGAAGAAGAAGAGTCTATGTACTCCGAGTGGCTTAGGGAATCCAAGAACCACCCTACCAAGCAAACTCTGCTTCATGAGAACTCATATTGAGTCCCTGTATTGTAATTTTCTCCGTTGAAAGACACAATAAAACAAGGCCACCACTGAAGCTGGACCAGAGACGTAGCCCTGGAGAATAGGATGAACTCCTTAGTAAAACTGTTTGTGTCTTTGTGTTGCTTACTGTATTTCTCTGCTATCTCTCCATTTCATTTTCTGTGTATTGGCAATCTAATCGATCCATTGTTTCAATAACACAAAATACACCCACCAACACATGAGTTTGTAATACCTTTAGTTTAATAAATCTTTAACTGATGGCACTCATAGGGTGAATATCATATCAGTGAGCGATTTGGTCACTTAAGCTATCACTCCCTTCAGAATCTATGTAAAGAAAATATGGTGACAGGTCTTCCAATGGTATCTTGTAGAGATGGTGTTTGTTCCGGATGTGTACTCGGAAAACATGATCGAGATAGTTTTGAAAAACATGCCTCTTGGCACGCCTCGACTGCTTTACAGCTTGTGCATAGTGATTTATGTGGTCCACTTCCAGTTGTTTCATTCTCTGGCTACAAGTATTTCTTAACTTTCATTGATGATTTCTCTAGACGCACTTGGGTATACTTCTTAAAATTCAAGAGTGAAGTATTTAACATGTTTTTGGCCTTTAAGGCCTTTGTTGAAAAACAATCTAGACATCGAATTCTTAAGCTAAGATCTGATAATGGTGAAGAATATGTTAACAACAAATTCATCAACTTTTGCACTGAGAATGGAATTCAAATGCAACATACTGTTCCATATACTCCACAACAAAATGGTGTAGCTGAAAGGAAGAATCGCACCTTAAAGGAAATGGCTAATTGTATGCTTCAATCTAAAGGACTTAATCTTAATTTTTGGGAAGAAGCAATTAACTGTGCAAATTACATAATAAATCGCACTCCTACTAAGGTTTTAAAGAATATCACTCCAAAAGAAGCATGGAGCTTAATTAAACCAGATGTAAGTCACTTTCATGTTTTTAGAAGTGAAGCATGGGCCCATATTCTAGATGAGAAACATAAAGCTTTAGAACCTGAGAGTGAAAAATGTATTTTTGTTGGATATTCTGAAGATGTAAAAGAATATAGACTTATTCCACTTAAGTCCAAAAATGTTATCATTAGAAGAAATGTAAAGTTTGCTGAAAATATATCGGCCTACGAGCCTAGTTCGGCGGATGTGCCACCTCTCTCTATCTCTTCTACTTTTGAAAATATTTCTTCTTTAGATGATGAAAGCAAGGATGACAATCCTCCCCCACCTTCTCAAGATCCTTCTTCAACTCCTCAGCTTCCAAAATGGGTCCGTGCTACTCGGGATTCAGTAGGCGCTCTTGCCGATGATCCTACAGATCAGCGACGTACACGTTCTCAGTTCGATAGAGCCTCTTCTTTATTGGCTCAAGCTTCAACGAATTATGATCCTGACACCTTTGCAGAAGCTTCAGGCCATCCAGATTGGGACGCAGCTATGAATGAAGAATATCGTCTATTATTGGCAAATGATACATGGGATCTTGTTCCTCTACCAAAGGGACGAAAACTTGTTAGATGCAAATGGGTTACAGAACCAAGTATGGACTAGATGGAAAAGTTGATAAACATAAAGCTCGTCTTGTTGCTAAGGGATTTTCACAAGTTGAAGGCATTGACTATACTGAAACCTTCTCCCCTATTGACAAAATGAACTCTATCCACCTTGTTCTTTCCCTTGTTGCCTCTTTCAAATGGGAAGTCCATCAGATGGATGTTAAATCTGCCTTCTTGCATGAGGACTTGCATGAAGAAATCTATATGGAACAACCTACTGGATTTATACAAACAAACTCCAGCCTTGTTTGTCGGCTTAAGAAATCCCTTTATGGTCTCAAGCAAGCTCCTCGGGCTTGGTATGCCATAATGGATAGCTTTCTTTTAGAAACTGGCTTTTCTAGGTGTCATTTTGACAATACTGTCTACACCAAGAAAGTGGGAAAGTCTCTCATCATTCTTGTTTTTTATGTTGATGATCTTATCCTCACCGGTAGTGATCCCAATCTTATAACCCATGTGAAGTCCAGCCTTAAAAAGAAGTTTGAAATGAAAAACTTAGGACACTTGCATTATTTTCTTCGTCTTCAAGTCTTGCAATCCAAGAAGGTATTTCCCTTCCCCAATCCAAGTATGCATGTGATCTTCTATGCCATTTCCACATGGAAGACTGTAAGTCAGCCCCTTCTCCCTTTTAGTCTAGAGCCAAACTTTCAGTCACTTGTACTTCCCCTGAAGTAGATGCTACCTTATACTGTCAACTTGTCGAAAAACTTTTGTATCTGACACATACTCGTCCTGACCTTTCCTTTGTTGTTGGCCTTATTGCTCGGTTTATGCAAAACCCACATGAAATTCATTGGAAAGTAGCTAAAAGAATACTTCGTTATGTTCGAGGTACAATCCAGTTTGGGATTCATTACAGTGCAGAAGCATCTCCTCTATTGGTTGGTTTCACTGATTCTGATTGGGTTGGTGACCCTGATGATCAGATGTCTACTGCAGGTTATGTGTTCACTCTTGGTTTAGGACCTATTACATGGGCTTGCAAGAAACAAAGTGCCATTTCTCTTTCTTTAGCAGAAGTAGAGTATCGTGGTGCCGTAGAAGCTAGTAAGGAAGCCCTGTGGCTTCATCAGACCCTGTCAGAGTTTGGCTTTTAGCAACAGCATCCGACTACACTTTGGTGTGATAATTAAAGTGCCATTCAACTATGCAAAGATCCAATCCAACATCAGTGCAGCAAACACATTGAACTGCACATGCACTTCATAAGAAAGCTCATTCACAACCATGTTCTTGAAGTGAAATATTGTTCAACAAATGATCAAGTTGCAGACATCTTTACAAAGGCTAAGTTTACTAAACTTCGAATTATGGTTGGAGTTCAGAAGTTGTCACTAAGGGGGGATAGGCTCTAATGCCTCCTTCCTTCTCATATTGTGTCATATTTGTATTTCCTTCAATCCTATCCCAAGTTGTTCTTAAGGGGGGATGTTAGGATATTTCGACACATAGGAAATAGTTAAGTATAACTTGGTCTAGAGTAGAGTTAGGTAAAGTGTGTTTCTTTACTATGTACTTTTGTAACTTACAATTGGTCACAATATGTAGTGATTCAACGGTTCATTCTCTCCTCAGTATTACCGACACTTGATCTGTGGCTTAACACCCAATTGGTCCATGATCTCTATTTAAAGAGCATGGAGGGTCATTTGTAGGTTAACTGTTCATGAGAGAAGCTTATGTAAATTTTCATTCTTTTATTAATAAATTGCATGAAGTGGCCGTGTTGGCTCGGACCATGGAATGTTTCCCTCTTTGAGGGTTTTAACCACGTCAACAATACTGGTGTATTGATTTGTGATCTATTTGCGAGCGGTTTCCTTTGGTGTTCTGTCTGAGGAACTTACCCTGTAAATTCCTACACCTTGATGGTCGCAAACGCTCGTGTTCATCCCATGAGCTCTTTTCGAGTTTTCACACCCCTTTTGCTTAATCGACCACCGATCATATTTTGGCTTGTTGATCTCTATGTCATGCTTGTGAGTTTGTTTTGGCATTTTGAAGGTTTGCCTTTGTGTGTATGAGTTGTTTCGCTCTGTCGACATCGATCGCACTCACACACAAAGTTGTAAACAATATCGCACATGTGTCATCACGGTCGTTCGAAGACATATTTCAACTATCTCACTTGTAGCTCTTAACCTTTAAGTTAGTCTCACTGAGCACATGTTGTCTTGTTGGTTTGAGGTGTCTTATTGTCGAGTCGTGGTAAGTGTGTGATCACATTGTCATGTATGCACAAGTACACTTGCTTTCACACTTAGTTAATCTTACTGAAAATTTGTCGACTAGAAAACCTTCCGACAACTGGACTCGATCATAGTTACCTTGCACTGCTGCCCATAACTGCGCAGAGCTTGAGGTTGTCATCTAGGCAGTGTGCACTACCCAATTCTGGAAATCAACCAACTGACTGTCTCCCAGAACAGCACAGGAGTTGTCCCAGAACCCGATCCAATATGTGCTTCCCGCAAGATCTCCCATCAAGCCTTCCGTTGGTCAACCAGAGAAATGACTTGAGTTGTGACCCAGGGTTGTACTGATCTCCAAAATTGCATAGAGTTGTCCTTCACCTACCCTTCTTCCCCACTCTGCAATCAGCCCAAGAATTACGCAGAGATGTCCTTCATTCCTTCTTCCCCGCTCTACAACCAGCCCAAGAATTACACAGAGTTGTCCTTCACCTAACCTTCTTTCCCACTCTGCAATTAGCCCAAGAATTGCGCAGAGTTGTCCTTCACTTACCCTTCTTCCCCACTCTGCAATTAGCCCAGAAACTGCGCAGAACTGTCAGGCAGGCTTCCTTGCTGACCTGATCTGCTCTCACTCAGAAAACTGCACAGATCTGGATTTCGCTTGCCCTTCTGTCCCACTCTTCAATCAACCCAGAAATTGCTCAACTGTGTCCGGGCCTGAACTGTATCCCAGGATTGTGCAATTTTGACTAGCAACTCATGCAACCCGATCTTGTCCTCCTTTGAAAACTGCACAGATTTTTCTACTAGTGCCTCCTGTTGCACACATTGTCTTCCCCAGATAAACTGTGTAGATCGCAGCTAGATGACCTACCTAGTTTTCCCCTTGAAAATTGCGCAAATTTCCCCAGCAGTTCCGCGACACCCCACTTGGCCTTCCTCCTGAAAATTGCACAATTATGCCTCCCAAATAGGTTTTGCCCTGCAGCTGTCACTATTGTCCCGGATTGTGTAAATTCACCTCCCAATGACATCTACACAACTTTTCCCGAGTGCTTCAGAGCCTTGCATCCCGGCCTGTGTTGTGCTCCGCACATTTTTAATGCCTTGTCCCTCTTCCGATCACCTACACCGAAATGGAAAACAATGCATCATGTTAGACTAGGATCTTTTTGGATTTGATGTCATCTTGTCATGAGTGATTGCAAGAATAGGTACATCGAGGAAACATGGCATGACGACGAACAGGATGGAGAAGAGGCGCATGCTAGAACACTTTCTTGCAGTCGAATGAATGCATGAAGCACATCGAGCAAGCAGGCAAAAGGGATATGTTCACATTCACCATCAAGCAAAGACCAAGACCATCGAAGAGCCCGTGCACTTTGCCATGCGGAGGTGAAAACATACTACACCGAAAGCATACCATCACTAAGCAGCACAACAACTCGACACGGACACCACAGTTAGCCAATACATGTCAACAATGTCATGTCGAGTTCTATCATGAGTTGCCTCTGCCACATCACTACTATGGGCCATACTTGTTGGAATCAATCTAATGTAAAGTGGAAGTCCAAGAGACCCACATATGAAGTTGAAGAGTCATGTAAAGTCGAAAGGTCATAGGAAGTCAAATAGTCTTGAGGGAAGTCAAAGAGTCACAAGGGTCAGTTACTCCCCTTGGCTATATATACCCCCTCATTATATGAGCAAAGGAATTTTCACCTTGGCTCCTCTCGCATAGCCTTGAGAGTTTGTAGTTTGTTCTTTGAGGAGCGAGCAGTGGCTCCAACATCCCACTACTGGGACTAGTGATGTATGGTGTACAGATGTGTCTTGGATCTTTTGCTTAATTCAGAAGCCTATCTCAAGCTAGCACGTTTTCACACATGTTTTGTATCCGTTTGTAAGACTATTCTTTAAATGTTTGTAATGCATGTTTTCTTAACCTGTATTAAGATAGCAGAACTAGTTTAGGCTATTTTAGTACTCATATTGTTGAATATGTGTTGTATTGTTTATCACTATTGTCTCGTCCATGTGAACTACTCTGCCAAACATTAGAAAGACCATCTTTGTGTTCTCTTGGTTTTAACAACCATCACTCCCGTGTGGACTACTCTGCTGGAAGGTGTACGTGTTTTCCCTTGAACTTTGGTTTTCACGACTACCGCATCTGTCGTGGACTATTCCACTGGATGTTGGACAAACCCTTATTGTTGTTCACGTGTGTTTCTTCCTAGGTTGGGACTATTCCCTCTCATCAAGAGGCTCACTTTACCTCCCATTTTTTAGAGTAAGAGAACCTGGACACAAAGTTACATTGAGCACTCATTAGGCACACTCATCTCGCTTTCTTGAAGTTACAAGCATAACACTCTCATGTGTTGAACAACAAGAGCTAAGGAAAATCTCTAAGGTAATGTAAACCAACCCATCATACTGGATGGGAATCCTACACCAAACGATGTGAGGTCTAGTTGGGACTTTATACCTGGGAGATCCCCTTTGTTGGCGAGTCCAGCACTGTCAACAAAATGGTGCTAGAAGGAGGGCCAGATGACAAGTTGAGCCCATTGCATCTAGTTTGAATCGCTTATCTAAAATTGCTCATACACCAATCGTGCTCCCAGGATGTTTCTCCAATTTTTCCCTTGATCAAATTTCACTCCCTAACGAGCTTCTCATTTACTTGTCTAAGTTAAAGTATGATGGTGAGGACGGAACGTCCATTTCCATGCACATTTATGATTTTCTTCAATTTTGCGAACCTTATGAAATCGATAATGAAGAGTCTTCTTGTGTGCTTATCTTCCTCACCCTTGAAGGTCATGCTAATCAGTGGTGTCATACCTTTCCACCTGCTTCCATCCATTCCCTTCTCCCTTTCCTCAAGGAGCTCCATCAAACCTTCAGTAAGTATAGCTATTTGAGATGTTTGTCGAAGAATCAACCTGTTAAGAATGGAGCAAAATGAATCTTGAGAGATTCTTTGATCGATTTCTTCACCTTTGCTATGAAATTATAGAAGAATATTTGAACTGGGATTTCTTGAAACAATAGTTTGAGTGCTTGGTTCGTGTCTCTTCTACAGTGAACTTGAACCTCCCTAATTTTATTCTTCCCCAACTCTTCTGGATCACGAGGCACCTTAGATTGTAGAGGAGGATCCCAACACCTTGTTTGTTCCTTGTCCTCCTCCTTTTCTGGTCCCGATGTGGGTGCCCCCTTGTGGTGATTGCCAAGCTGAGGAACATGAGCAACATGTCCCTAGTCCATCTTCTCATCCATCTCCCACTTCCATGGAGGAGGTTCCAAAATGTCTCAGAGAGCTTATAGCCAAGACTCACTCCTAAATTATGCAAGAGGACATCACCATTCACAACTCAAATCTCGAATATGATCTGCCTCTTTTCCATTGTCCATCATTCACAAGCCATGACTCCTTGTACCATGACTCACTTGACCAATCTGTTTAACCAGGCAGCTGTGCACATTCTCTCGATTCTCAAGCTACTGGCTCAAATTACGATCAGGCGCAAGGCAGTCACATTACACTGGCAGAGGAGCAGAAAGGTGAGGAGGCTATCAATTCCCCCTCTCTGATTCAAAATTGTCCGCATCAAAACAATGGGCTTCCATTCTCTAACAATTCTCAATATTCTAATCTTGGTGAAACATCTTGTATAATTAATTATTTTGATCAACCACCAGTATTGGGCAGTCATCACTCCCATGCTTCCATATGTCATGACGAATGCCCAAGCACATCATGTGATCTTCCATTTTATCATGAATACTCTAACTCAGATCTAGAATTTCCTCTGGTCAAAGAAGACGTTCATATCGAAACTTCCTCTTCACCTCACTTGCCCGTGTGTCCCACCATTCACAACGCATCCACATGCGTCGAAGATTATCTGTGTTCTCTCACTTATTCATCCAATGAGTTATCTCCTCATTGACATAAGGCAATGAGGTTCTCCATGATGAAGTTGAAAATAGTTTAATCATAGAGCGTACTTCCCATTCCTCATCATCTCTTCTCTTGCATGAAGACAACTCTTCAAGTCAGCTTGCTAAAGCTGAAAAATCTAGTGCAACCTATGATAGAGATGGCTTCCATCCTAAGAGCAATTATGAAATCAGCAACAACAACCACCCTCAAGCCATGCACGATCTGGTTCAAGCTTCAAAATATGATTCTGCAATTCTGGAAAGTTTCAGGACGTGCCAGGGAGTCGAGGCACTTCAACGTCCATTAATGGTTATGTTAGGACCTCGCGACTCTGGTAAGCCCCCAAAACCTAATCAAATATGGTTTTTCACTCACAATCCGTCTATTTGCATGGTTTCACTCGATGTGAGTTCATGTGTAAAAAATGTTTGGTATTCTGGATGTGATCTCTCAAATTTTAAATATTTCACTTATGACCAAATTCACAAATATGTCACAACGCATCTGTTTTCATGCACATCTCTTGCATCAAACTCAGGATGGAAATGTGCGTCCCTCATGAAATCATGGAATTATGAAGTTGACCATCTCAAATACTGTCTTTGGCCGCAATCATACTTATTAGATTTTTCATTTCATGATCAACTCCTTAGTCTCGTTGTGAACCTTGTACTTCAAATTTGTTTGCTAATCACACCAACAATTCCCCTATGTGACGATAAGCGCACAAGCTATCACGTTAATTAAGTTCCTTTCATTTCACCATGCCCCAACTGGTTTCACGCATTCACAGTGTTGGCATCCCTTTTACATTCTTGTGGTGACCATGATGCCTGCACAAGTTTTCACTAGTTGCAGGGGGTGGTGTGTCTTGTCTAACTCACAATGAACTTGGTTCCATTGTTCAGTGAATTCACAAGATTGTTCAAATTAATTTTTCTTTGTTCATTGTAAATTGGGAATATGTTATCAAAAAACTCATCTGATCATTCCCCCATCTCAGGTGACTGTCATGAAACTCATCATTTTCCCAACAGTGAATTCAATGACAGTTACTTCGTGCTCTCCGATTGTGACTATTTAGCATCTTTCTCCTCAAATTTCTGTCAAGTGGGTGAGGCACTTCAGCCTGTGTTGATGGTTATGGCAGGTCCTCACTATCTTGGCATGACTGATGAGAATGATCAGATTTATTTTTCTGTACAAGATTCCCATCATGATCCCGTCTCTCCAATCAGAAAGCCATCTTTTCACAGGTCACGAGACCTTCCAAACAACCATTATGAATTTCATGATCCAATCGCTCAATGGCTGGAACAATCTTACTTGGCGAGCCATGTTGCAGGCAACAAGCTTCAATCCTTCCTCGCACTCGCTAAGAAGCTCGTTGTAGATGAACACACACTCGCAAGAGGCTTCCGAGGTTTGTTGAATAATAGTATCCATCGAAAAGGTAAACATGTGTATTGGGCGGCCGTGACACATTTTTTTGCCCACAAGCAAGACCTTCCTTTCTGTATGCAAGATTTTCAAGCTTTTGTATTTTCTATTGCACACTATTTGTTATCTGTTTTAATCGCTTGTATATTTGTGGTTGTAGGTCGGGAACGACCATGATGGATTCACTGGAAATTTCATGTATGTAATCCCAATTGTTTAGCTATTAGGATAGGATTAGGATTAGCTGCATCTTAGTTTTCCTTCCCTACACTCGTAGTCTGTCATGGTTTTCTTATTTTCATTATGTTTGCTTTAGTCATTTTTCTTTCTTGTCTTCTGGTTTTGTTTACTTGTTGTGTACTCACTTACTTGTCTTGTTTTCCCTTTCGTGTTGAGCTTTCCTTTTGTTTTCGCCACGCTTATAAGTGTTGTCCTATACCGTGTCTGGCTTTTGAATAAGTATGTGGCTGAAGTTAAAGAGTCTTGTAACATTGCAACACTTGGCCAGTCCTATGTCGATCTTCTCTGTGCTTGGTTGTAACTTTTGGCCAATGAATCCTCGACGGAAAATACGATCCATATGTAAGGGAAGCTCTAGTCAAACCAGGAACCTGTGTCCAAACTGGGAAACCCCACGCCTATACTCAGTCTTCTTCTCTTTGTGTTCAAGCTTAATCCAACTAGTAGAAACGGAGAAGGGGAAAAATCTAAACAAGCAAACATAAATCAGAGGTCTTACATGCTTCTCTGAAGGAACAACCTCTTCTGCTCTCAATAAGTCGGGATCCCTCTTCTTCCCCAAAAATAAATAAGTGCCTATGCACAATCCTCTTTAAAAAAAAAAACAAAGGCGAAAGAAGAGAAAGGCTTCCTACGCAGAGAGGTGAAGTAGGTAACTCCACCGGGGTACTGACCAGGCTCACTGGCAGTGCAACAATATTTGTGTTCCTGTGTGACTCCATCGGGGTACTGTCCAGGCCTGCTAGAAGCGGAGCAACACCAGAGATAGACACTTATACTCTACAAATCTTAAGCTCGCAAACCAAACTACCCTTCCAAGTTTTGAAACATTGTGATCTAGCTGAAAATTGTGTTGTGTTTGATTGAGTTGGTATAAGGTGAACCATGTTTGTCCATGGGGTAAGTGGGGAAGCCAAAGTAACCTACACAACAAATCAATACTTCCTGAAAGGCCAAGGCCATGTGTTGCAAATGAATCGAAACAAAGAAGCTGGTATTCAACCAGTGCGTTGCCAAGTGTTGTAGCGGCTGCAACACCCTCCAAAATTTTAGCTTGCATCCAAATTTCAGAGCCTTCCTTGGTTTTTCCCCTTGATGGTCGCAAATAGTCGGGCTCATCCCATGAGATCTTGTCGAGTTTTCACACCCCTTTTGCTTGATCGACCACTGATCGTCTTTTGGCATGTTGATCTTTATGTCATGCTTACAAGTTTGTTCTACCATTTTTGAAGGTTTATCTTTGTGTGTATGAGTTGTTTTAGCTCTGTTGACATCGGTCACACTTACACACAAAGTGGTAAACACTGTCGCAAAAGTGTCGTTCGAAGACATATTTAAACTATTGCACTTGTCGCTCTTAGCCTTTGAGTCAGCCTCATTGAGCACATGTTGTCTTATTGGTTTGAGGTGTCTTGTCATCGAGTCATGCTAAGTGTGTGGTCACATTGTCATGTATGCACAAGTACACTTGCTTTCACACTTAGTCAATTTTCCCGAAAATCTATCGACGGACAAAATTCCGTCAACTGGATCCAATCTCAATGACCTTGCACTACTGCTCAAAACTACACAGAGCTTGGGGTTGTCCTCTGGGTAGACTGCACTGCGTAATTCTAGAAATAAGCCAGTTGACTGTCTCCCAGAACTGCACAGAAGTTGTCCCAAAAACCGATCCAGTATGCGCTTCCCGAAAGATCTGCCGTCAAGCCTTCCAGTGGTCAACTAGAGAAATGACTTAAGTTGTGACCCAAGGCTGTACTGATCTCCAAAATTGCGTAGAGTTGTCTTTCACCTGCCCTTCTTCCCCGCTCTGCAATCAGCCCGAATTGCGCAGAGTTGTCCTTCACCGCTATGCAATCAGCATAGGTATTGAAAAAGGTTGTCCTTCACCTGCCCTTCTTCCCCGCTCTGTAATCAGCCCAGGAATTGTGCAGATATGCCCTTCACCTGCCCTTCTTCCCCACTCTACAATCAGCCTAGAAACTGCACAGAACTGTTAAGCAGGCTTCCCTGCTGACCTTCTCTACTCTCACTCAGAAAATTGTGCAGATTTGGATGTAACCTACCCTTCTGCCCCACTCTTTAATCAACCCAGAAGTTGTGCAGTTGTGTCCGGGCATGGACTGTCTCCCAGGATTGTGCAATTTTGACCAGTAGCTCCTGCAACCTGATCTTGTCCTACTCTAGAAAAATGCACAAGATTTTATGTCAGTGCCTCCTACTTCCCACACTATCTTCCCCAGAGAAAATGCGCAGATCCCAGCTTGATGACCAACCCAGTCTCTCCTTGAGAATTAAGCAAATTGGCCCAGCAGTTCCCCGACACCCTATTTATCCTTCCTCCTGGAAACTGCACAATTCTGCCTCCCAGCTGGGTTTTGCCCCACAGCTGTCATTGTTGTCCCAGATTGTGCAAATCTGCCTCCCAATGACATCTGCATAGTTTCAGTGCCTTTTCCCTCCCCTGGTCACCTACACCAAAATAGATTTTAATGCATCATGTTAGAGTAGGATATTTTTGGATTTGATGTTGTCTCGTCATGAGTTATTACAGGAACAAGTACATCGATGAAACATGGTGCGATGACGATGAGATGGAGAAGAGGCACATGCTAGAATACTTGCTTGCATTCGAACGAATGCACAAAGCACATCGTGCAAGCGAGCGAAAGGGACACATTCACATGCACCATCAATCAAAGACCAAGACTATCGAAGACCCCTCGCACTTTGCCATGTGGAGGTGAAAACATGTAACACCGAAAGCATACCATCACTTAGCAGCACAACATATCGACACAGACACCACGGTCAACCAATATATGTCATCAGTGTCTGGTCGAGTTGTGTCATGAGTTGTCTCGGCCACATCACTATTATGAGCCATACTTATTGTAATCAGTGTAATGTAAAGTGAAAGTCCAAGAGACCCACATATGAAGTTGAAGAGTCATGTAAAGTTGAAGGTCATAGGAAGTCAAACAATCATGAGGGAAGTCAAAGAGTCACAAGGGTCAGTTACTCCCCTTGGTTATATATACCCCCTCATTGTATGAGCAAAGGACTTTTCACCTTGGCTCCTCCCACATAACCTTGAGACTTTGTAATATGTTCTTTGAGGAGCGAGAAATGGCTCCAACGTCCCACTACTGGGACTAGTGATGTATGGTGCACAGACGTGTCTTGGATCTTTTGCTTAATTCAGAAGCCTGTCTCAGGCCAACACGTTTTCACGCATGTTTTGTATCTGTTTGTAAGACTATTATTTAAATGTTTGTAATGTATGTTTGCTTAACCTGTACTAAGATAGTTGAACTACTTCGATTATTTTAGTAATCATATTGTTGAGGATGTGTTGTATTATTTATCACTGTTATCTTGTTCATGTGGACTACTCCGTCGGACATTAGATAGACCATCTTTGTGTTCTCTCGGTTTTAACGACTGTCACTCCTGTGTGGACTACTTCGTTGGACGGTGTACGTGTTTTTCTTTGAAATTTGGTTTTCACAACTGCCGCACTTGTCATGGACTCTTCCATTGGATGCTGGACAAACCCTTATTGTTGTTTGTGTGTGTTTCTTCTTGGGTTGGGACTATTCCCTCTTATTAAGAGACTCACTTTACCTAACCCTTTTTTACAGTAAAATAACCCAGATGCAGAGTTACATTAAGCATTCAGCAAGCACACTCACCTCGCTTTCTTGAAGTTGCAAGCGTAACACTCTCATGTGCTGAACAATAAGAGTTAAGGCAAATATCTATGATAATGGTAACCTGGCCATTGTACTGGATGTCTCCTACAACAAACGATGTGAGGTCTAGTTGAGACTTCATACAAGGGAGATCCCCTTTGTTGGTTGATCCAACACCGTCAACAGGTCATCAGAGATCATGATTGTTTTATGTTGATGTTTATATGTATGTATATTGTTGTCTGACAGAGTCGTAAATGATCATTCTTATGGAGAAATGATTGCTTATGCACGTGAATGGTATGCAAAGGTTCCTAGTTTATGAGGAATTAAGTGGGAAGAGTAACCCTAACATATCTACAAGGTCAGTATCATGTAGATATGAATTGATGTTATATGCTTGTACTATGCCTATGTTTATGTTATGGACAAGTAATGTTGAGCTACACATAAGCATAATAGAAGCAGTGTGATTGGCGGCATGTTGGGACATGCATGGATAGTGGAAAGACACTAGAAGCAAGGTTTCTTGGTAGAGTCAATGTGTGGTCTATGGATGTGCAATACTATTGTTGTATATATTTTGTATATGTTGCACCTGTGATGTTGTGTACATGCGGTGTTTTGTATATATGGTGTTTTGTACATGTCGTCCATGTGGTGTTGTGTACATGTCATGCATGTGGTGTTGTGTACACGTTGTGTCAGTGGTGTTGTCTACATGTTGTGCAAGTGGTGATGTGTACATGTTGTGCAGGTGGTGCTATGTGCATATGGTAATGTGTACATGTTGTACATGTGGTATTGTGTGCATGTTGTACATGTTGTTTTGTATATGTGTTGTATTGTGTATGTACATTGTGTAGTCATGGTATCACAACATGTGTATTCATTGTGTTGTGCTTTGTCTACATATATGTATTGTGTTGTACATCAAGTGTAGGTGTATGTATTGTGTTGTGTTGTACACTGGATGCAGGCGTATGTGTTGTGTTTGGACACCGGGTATAGGTCAATGTGTTGTACGTCAAGTGTAGGAGCATGTATTGTATGGTGTTGTATGTCGTGTGTGGTTGTATATGTGTCATGCACACTATGTGTATCTATACATGGTTGAAGAGAAGGCACTGGGTGCTTGCCGGGTGTGACAACTAATCCAGTGTGTGTATGAAAAGGATAAAGGTAGAAGCTAAGGATTGATTAAAGGATAAGTATCAATATTTTATTTCAGTTTTAATTATGAATGTGACCTATGATTCTAGTTTATGACGATTACATGTGATCTATGATTTTGGTTTATGATGGTTACATGTGATCTATGATTTTGATTGTGATTGTTGTATTTTGAGCTAACTGGATGTGATATGTTTATACATGATGACTTGAGCAAATAGCTAGTTTGACTTGTTGTAACACGAAGTGAACAGAATTGCAAGTATACTTTATTTACGAGCCACCAATGAGGTACGATGTGAATTTATTTCAATTCATTTTGAATCTAATGAAAATTATGTGCTTGGTACAGGAAAGCATCAAAATGCATGGTTGGGTGGTTGAAAATGACTGCAAGAATTAGCAGCAACAACAAAAGGAATTGGAATAGGCAGCAGTATGTTGGTAAATCATTCAGGAGTAGGGCCGTTGTGGGAAACTGGTACCCGATAGTGTCCATTGATTTCCATGAGAATGCTATGACTAGTATGATGGTTTTGAGGCAGGTATATTCCTTGGTTGTTTGACCTTCTGATGCGAGGAAGACTTGCCAAGGGAGGGGTCGCCTAAGGGACTGTGTAATAGAGAAGGGGATGCTCGTGTAACCTGGAAGGTGTGTGATTGCATGGAAGGGGGTGACCGAATTGCTTGAGGAGCAGAGAAGGGAAGACGAGGGAATATATTTGTTTTGATCATTATCATTTCTAAATGGAATCATATGCACATTGGGAGTGTGCCCTAGAAAAATGAGCGGGTAATTATTCACTGAGAGGATAGGTAACGCAAAGATCATAGTGTTGGACATTAGATGGAGTTTTGACTTTGGTAGTGGTTTTGGACTTCCTAGGAAGGAAGTGAATCTTGGTACTACTTTTGAAGATGGAGGTGTGAGTCTTTGGATTCCCTTGTTGTTGGATTCTCGGAAACAAATTAAAGAACAACATCCAAATTTAATTTAAATATGAATTTTTATTGTGGCCTAAATAATTCCTTTGAACAGACTATCGCTACTAATCTCTACCGCTTGTATATTTTTTGGGTACATTGCAGGTTTGATTCCTCCATCACGCCTCCATCACGCAGCGAAAGTTTGTTCAAACTTTTCTCGAATACGCTTCAAGCATTGAATTGAAAAAACCAAAAACTAACAAATTATAGCTGAGCGTTTATAACTTGAGCGTTTCTTTCAATTTTTTAATTTCGTTTCTAGCAAGAACTAATCCTTTTGTTTTTTCGGTGGTTGCAAGATCCCTGTAACAGAAATATGCATACTTGGCTTAGAATTCACTCATTGTACACCTTGATTCCAGGATTTTGTAACAACAGATCCAACCTGAGAAATCACACCATTTGGAACAATAACCCATCAATTTGTTTTGCTATCATGCCTATTCACAAATGCATGTCTACAAATCAAATCAACAAATCAATGTCTGCCTCAGTTGTTAGTAACAACAAAACAATTTCTGTATATCTTCAACTATTTCATTTTTTCTTTGATTCATTTGCATATGGAGTTACAATTATATTGAGTTGTATAGGTTGATATAGTGCAATATTTTAACTGATCAATGGATGGATGTAATATTAATAGACTTAAATCTATTAGTCATTTTGTTCATTTTTCTTCTCCATATTTATATGTTGTTAGTGATATGTGTGTGGATGTTGCAAGTTGTTTTAAGTTCATTTCAGATTGTTTAATGATATTTTATTAACTCCCAGGAGAATTCAGAGTGATCCTTTTGCTATATTTATATCTTGCAAATGGTTACTTTTATTTCATATACATATCATTTGATTGATCCTTTTGTTATGTTCTTGGAAATAGTGTAGATTTGTATTTGCAGTTATGCTTTCGATGATAGTTTTTTGATTAATCTTCAATTGTCGAATATATTATGCATCTTTCATTTCCATGGACATAAGTTTGGGCCTCGGCTTGTATATACATCAATAGACATAGAGTTATAATTACATTAAGAATAAGTTTCATTCACTGTATTTCATTCATATTGACTTAAAAAGAAAGTTAATACAAAAAATATACTCACACCAAATCTCCATTCATTGGAGCATCAACTTGTAAAGGGTAAATTGGTCCCAAAATTCCAGTTAAGACTGCCATTAACGGAAAAGAGTCTATTCGGGACTCCGACCAGGCAGTTCCTCCTGTGTTTAGTTAGGACATTTCTAGGCCTCAACAGGTTATTTGTTGGTTGAACCAAATGTGCATAAGTATCTATGTGGTTGTTATAGTAAATATCGTATTGAGTGGCATGCTTGTCATATCTTCAGCAGGTGTTCAATGTAAATATTGCAACGAGTTGTGTTATAAAGCTCCATGGGTAGTATGTTTTGGTTTTCAGTGGTTTGCTGGTTATTGGTGTCATTGAAAGCTGAGGACGATGTTCCTCCAAGGGGGAGGGTTCTGTAACAACCCTGGTCAAAATTTCATGTGATAAAGTTAATAAAGGTAAAATAAGACCAAGGTCATGGAACATGTATTCCAAGTTGAATGGTGGGAAAAAAATCCCAATAGCTATTCATTTTAGTTTATTATGGCTAAAGGAAAATTGCAAAGGCTTTGGAAAGGCAAGAAGCATTAATTGGCATTTTTTTATGAAAGTAATGGAAAATAAAAGAAAAGAAAGATGAAAGGTCACAGGTCGCATGGGTGCAGGAAATTGAAGGAAAAATAATGGAAAATGAAGAAAATAAAGGCCTCATTAATAAATGGCTTCTGAGGATCAACAGGTTAAGCTTTTTGTCAGTTCAATTTTGGAGCTCGCTCTCTCTATTTTTTCTCACACACTCTTGGACACTTAGAGCATTCTTGGCAGTCTAGCATTGGATCAAGAAAAGCAAAGGAAGGAAAAAGAAGGCAAAGGGAAGAAAAGATCAAACAAGGAAGAGCAGGACTAAGAGACTACAACGAGATTACTTGTAGGTATCGATTTGCATATGTAATTTCCTTCCTAGATTTGGCATGCATTGTAAATGCATGTGTGTATTAGGTCCCCTTGTTGTCTTTGGCATGGGTTTTACCACACGTGACATTAGTTTTCAGCCTTGCCTTGCCATTTCCGGATAGCCATGGTGTGATGGGTTCTCTTTTTCTTCGTTAAGCTGGATTATTGGATGGTTTCGAAACTGAGTGGGGTGGTCTCTGAAGAAGAACACAAGGCCTAGGAATCCTTGGACTGGTGAAGGTGGGATTGTAGTAAGGCCATATTTTGTGTATCTCAGAGGGCCTAGGAATCCTCAACCGGTGAATGGTGGGATATATGGTAAATCCTAGAGACTAGGAGACATGAAAATTCCTCACAGTGTAGGTGGAGAGATCTCGAGGCATCCATGCTTGTATAGGCATAGTGATCTGAGGATGGTATATGGTGGGATTGCGGTAAAGCCTGGAATTGTATGTTTATTCTTTGGGCCTAGGAATCCTTTGGTGGATTGCGGTAAATCCTGAGGAAACCTATTTGGTTTTGTTGTGAGTCCCACATTCCTGCTTGGAATATGGCACGGGGGTGATTGGATGAAAGAAAGATTTGGTTCAGCCCAATCTATGGTCAGGTAGTTTGTGGAAGTCGCTGATTTGGTTGGCATATGCATTCATTAATAATAGCTCATTCTCCTTTGGTATTTCATGTGTAAATGTACTTGTTCATATGTGGTTTTTATGCTTGTTATATCCTTGTTATTTATGTTGGTTATATGTTGATTATGAGTATGTTTTATGATAGACTTGATGTATGGCTCTCATCATGTTTTTATTAGAAAATGAATGAACAATGAATATATGACCTAATAGATGATAATGCAACTATTGTGATAAGGCATCAATGCTTCTTTATGAATCTTAGATAAGTATGAGACCCCTATGATCAGATCCATTGTTATGACCTGTAGATTACATATTTGTGATATGTTTGATGAAATTCCTGTCATGGCTAGTAGGGGTCAGATAAATTACTTGTACCAATGATTGAATTAGTAGCCTTATTCCATTGTTATTATTCATTTTTGGTAGTTTCATGAAGTTCTGGGCAATGGCTTGAGACCTAGCCTTGAAAAAATGGCTCATAATCGAGGGTTGTTGGTTTAGAACTGCTTGAAAAAGGCCACAATCATTGTCATGACTTGTTGTGGGAGCGACTAGAAGGCCTCAGTCGAATGCATGGCTTGTCATGGGAGCGACTGATGATCGAGATCAACAAAATGACAAGTTGTCTCAGGGGTTAAGCACCTGGAAGGGTTGGTTGCCTCTTGAAGGGTTTTTAGCTCCTAAGGAAGGTCAAATTGGTTTTGTTTTGTCAGTTCTACTTCCTTGACTATACATGGGGAGTTGAATCACATCATAGTAACCTCTCGTCACATGTTTACCCAAGTGAACTGGTTAGCTTGGGTAAATGTGGGAGGAGGGTGTTACAATAAACACACGTCAAAAGGAAATAAATTGAAGCATCAATCATCTTGAAAATGGATTCGAGCCTCCTATTCTAATTATGAGTAAAAGAGACCTAGATTGAATCTCTTAAAGTTACATTCGATTTATCTTCAAAGCTTTAGTCACCATTGATTAAGATATAATTTGATGACCTGCGTAAGTGGCATAACAAGATAAGAATCTTTGTGTAGGTTCTGTGACGATATTGGCTTATAAAAATACAGAGTCTGATCCTGTGCAAATCAGAGAGCCGACCTTCATTGAAAGGTACATCTATTTGAATCTATAGTGGTATTATTTTTGGAATCATTTTTAGTGTAGTTCTATAAAGTTGTCAATAAGAATAAGGGTCTATGTTTGCAATCCCAAATTAAAGGTATAATAATCTAACTGGTCTTGTTGGAAAGAAGCAAGTTGCAGGAAATGGTAATGTTACAACATTCAGTGCAAGAATATTTTGTGTTTACTAATCATAATACTCAAGTAAAAATTTTGAAGAAATTTTCGGGTATAAAGAATATCATTGCACCTGTAGTAGTTAGCTCTATGGGACCTGTGCATCACAAAGTTGCAAGCATATAAGCAATAATTTGTTGATTTTGAAGAGATAGCAGTCCAAATTCAGTAAGTAGGGTTAGTATGACAGACATCTCTTTGAAGGAAGGCTTTGTTTGTTTTCAACCTATCACTAAAGATAAGGAAATATTCAATTATGTTCCATCATGGCAGAGTGTTGTCGTTGCATCAGTAGCTGACAATAATAACAAGAACTAGTACAAGATAGTTTCGTTGACATTCATTTCAAGAAATTCTTGGGTAAAAGGGATATCATTGCAGATAGTTCCTCATATCTATGCATCACTAATGATCTAGCAGTACAATAGTAGCATACTGATCCCGAAGCAAGAAGAGGTCAGTAGATATATATAGTAAAGAATATCTAAGTCAATGCACACCTTAAAGAAAAGTAATAAAAAGACCATTGCACGGAATAACAGGTCACTACGAAAAATGTATGTAACCTTGAGGTATGTATGGCTTATTTTATTAAGGATCCAACATGAAATGTTATAAGTTGAGTCTATTGTTCTAGGGTTTGTTGTTAAAATTGTTGATATTGGCATTGATATCTAAAAGCTTCATCGGCATAAGTAAAACCCTAGTCATATGGAAACCCTAACCATGTTCCCTCATAAAAACCCTAACCCTTAGGCTTTTTGGGTTTGTGTACAATCTAGGGCTCATGACAAGTATGTATGGATGAGGTTGATGAATTTTGTATCGATCCCCTTGTCTAGGGTTAGCGCTTAAAAACCCTAGGAGTCCATCCTCTAAGTTTCCATGGTAACCCTATATTGATAAATTAACATCATACTTTTGTTATTGTATACTTTGCTTGGGTGCACTTGTCAATGAATATTGTAGGTACATGAAGTAAAGGAAGAAGGATGAATATATCCCCTATTTTGGCAAGCATGATGGAAGGAGCAAACTGTAAGGACCCTTGGATCCATGGGAACTCTAATAGATTCATATTATGATCGTGTGATTGTGGATACTTAGAAGAGAAGAATTAATAGAAGCATATGAAAGGATTCATGAACTTGATATAGCAATCAGCTAATTGATATCAATATGTTGCTACAAGCCGATAATAAGGATCATTTAAGGATCCTCCTTTGTGATGTCATGGAGTTATTTCATGTTAAAATGTGCAAATTCAATCAAATTCCACATTGGAGAGCTCATTTGTAGAATATGATTATTGGAATGAATTCCTCTTTCTGAGAGGACCAATTTTGACTTATGGAGCACTAGATTATGAGAAGGGAAAGTTTGTTTTTGAGGTCAAGACCACATATGTGGTTTTGGCCAAGGTTAGCCCCACCAGTGATGTAGGCTCATGAAGCCCAAGAGACATGACCTTTGACCCACATTGAATTTTATAAATAAATGTCAAGAAAACTTCATTTTTGCATCTTTAGATCACACATATTTCTGTCTCCTCTTCTGATTGGATTGACCTCCAAGGGTAGTTATTCTCTTCACAGATGTGAGAGTTTGGCTCTGCCTTTTTATATTTGTGATGACTTTGTGTTTCAGCCAACATTGACTAACTTTGACCGAGGCTGTTTGACCTATTTTGATTGTGATTTTGGGAGGGTTTACTCTATTTGACTAGGCTACATGGAATAGCAGAGGAATCGAGGAAACATGGGCAGTTTTGACCTACATTCATTGGAAGCCTGAGGTGGTGGTTTGACCGCAGGGTTGACATTCCGTTTGACCAAGTTTGACTGCTCCAAAATTGGCTGTTTTATTTTTTTTGACTATCAAGAGAGCTTGAGTTCCTCTCTCCTTTGACTGAGCTATATTGGAAGAGTTTGGCCATCATCTGACTTTCTGGTTAGGGCAGAGTTTGATTGTTGTTGACTGAGGTAGAATTGCAGACTTTGATTGGGCCATCTATTTTTCTATGAGCATTGGTATTGGATCATCATCTTAGCAAGTCAATTTTACTATTGACTTTGACTTTGCCCTGGCTTCAAGCCTAAATCTTGGTGTCCTCTTTTCTTCGAGTGTCTTCTGCATTTGGGTTTAATATTATTCTTTCTTTAGTTACTATCAATGTGATAATGGTTTGTGTGATTGTGATGTGTTTGGTCAATTTAGTGTGTTCTAAATTGCTGATTAAAATGTCAATCCGGGATTCGTAAACTGACGAAGTGAAGTGTACTATATGTACAAGATAACCATTTTCTTAGCCTTTTTGTCGTTTTTGAGTTTTTTTTAGTTTGTTTTAGGATTTATCTTTTATGGATTCCCTAGTGTGTGTGATGGCGAAAATGAAAGTTAAGTATGGATGGTAATGGTGATTTCTACAGTGATTTTCCAAACTTAAAAGTGTTCAAAAAGAAAGCTCTAAACTAACTGTAATGAAATCAATTCTTAAGAGGAAGTAAATGTATCAAACAGTGAACTAATGACAATGGCCCAGTATCCTTGCTGCTGTATGAAAAAGAAAGTAAAAACTGAACTTAAAGCAACTAAAAGACTGAAAGCAAAGCAACTAATTCACACTACTTAAACCCTTCTGATCCTTTACCCTTCAACTCAATCTGCCTTATGGGAAGCAATCATGAACAAGTTAAGCAATATGACATCTAAATTGCAGGAAATTAAATTGCATAAAGGAAACTAATCACACTACTTCAACTCTTCTGATCCTTTACCCTTCAACTCAATCTGCCTTATGGGAAGCAATCATGAACAAGTTAAGCAATATGATATCTAAATTGCAGGAAATTAAATTGCATAAAGGAAACTAATCACACTACTTCAACTCTTCTGATCCTTTACCCTTCAACTCAATCTGCCTTATGGGAAGCAATCATGAACAAGTTAAGCAATATGAAATTAAATTAAATCACACTACAATAAGTAATATTCTGATTCCTTACTAATAGAGTCACTTGACTATAGAAAGAAACCATAAACAAATGAGTAGTATGATGTCTAAGTAGCAGAAAAATAAATAAGCAAAACACAAATTGAAAAATGACAGTTCTGGAATTAAACTTCAGAAAATGAAAATTAGCAGGAAGGACAAGATGATCTCATATGTCAGTAGTTATCTAAAAAAATATGTAAATCTGCCCGGGCTACCTACAACAAAACCTGTAAAAGAAGCACTGATCAGCTAACAGTTAGAAAAGAAACATAAAGGAAATATAGACAGCAATGATCATTAGAACAACACACTATATATACAAGAAATGACTGAAAGAAAACAGTAAATGAAAGCAAGTAGAAACTATACAAGGCTCTGGTGTACAGGGGCCCTCTGCAACCTCGGCCAGTCAATCACTTAGTCACAAATCCGATTCAGAAAAACTGTCTTCTCATGTATTTAAAGTGAAATGCAGTACAGTGGGTGACAACAGTCGAAATTACAATATGAAAGCTAATCCTTCAGCGTATATCAACGCGTTATTTATAAGAAAAAGATGCTGCAACTAATTCCTAGATTTATGTTGCTAAAAGACACGTAAATCCATCGAGCCGAGATCTAGCGTGGTAGTCATGAATTCATGGAGTGGTGGCTGCTTGGTTTAGTTCACGGGCTGCTCTCCAGGTGTGCCAATACCTCTGAAAACTAAGGATCGTGCCCCGCAAACCTTCACGTGGGCAAAACAGAGCCGTGCCACCGCGAAATTCTTCATTTGGCCCTTCCTTTGACCATCGTTGACCGCGACTGTTTATGAATGATTTGGCTGATCTGAGGGGACACACCCCATGTACACGTCACGTGCAGCTTACCCATGTGGCTGGTTTCTCCATCGGACACCTGTAGCATAGCCTTTAACAAAATGGCTGCAGAAACTTGGGCTGGCTGCGGAAAGTGACAAGTTTCCGCAGCTGCTTGAACAAAAATCTAAATCAAACAACAATCATAAGCATAGTTAGGAAACCATTCCATAAGTTCTTTTTAAACTATTATGCAACGATTTGACAGCTTGGTGGATGAAGTAAATGGAAAAAGAAGGCTGAAAGGGTATATAGGGAAGTGCAGGTTTGGGACTCAACATGATGCACGAGTATTCAGCTCAAGGAAAATCATTGTATTTTAGTAGACATATGGGGTCTTGTGTTTTAAGGAAGTTGGGTTCCTAAATGTTGAATTAATGTAATTATTAAGGGTTTTGAGTGATTTTAATGAGTATAGGATTTAATTGAATATTGTGAGGCATAATTGTAAATGTTCTCGAATGTAGGAGAACATGAGCGATTTAGGATAGTTGAGTGATGAGTGGTTTGAGAATTAATTGTGAAAAACTTAGATTAGGAGTCAGTTCATGAATTTATGGATTAGAGAGGAGTTTTAGGAATGAGGAAGAGATTTAGGAATTTTGTTGAGGAGTTTATGGATCTAAACCAGAAATTGGGTTTTAGAATCCCTTTGTATAAATGTAAGCCTAAAAGACAAAGACAAAGGTTAGAAAGTTAGATAATTAGTTGGTTAAGCTAGAGTGTGGGATTTAAGCCTATGGGCAGAGTGTGAAACAGAGGTCACTGACATTGAAGATCAGGCCGAAGAGTGTCTTTTATGTAAATATTGGTTTATTAATATATACAACTCAATTATGAGTTTGAATGTGTGTGTTCGAGTGATTGCATGATAAATTCAATGTCAACCAGAGTTCTGTGCAATAAATATATGTAGGTAGAGTTAAGGTGGAGCACAGAGGAGAAGATCAAGCCAGAAGTTCGTAATGGATCTTTGGATCCATTAAAGGATCAAGAAATGATCTGGGATGATATCGATCAAAGGAGCATGATAGGTTAAGCCAAGAGGAGTCGCGCAGCGGAAACAACGAAGAACGAGAACCTTTGAAGAAAAACCCAGAAACCATAGAAACCTGAAGAAAAGATGTTAAATCTAAGTGAAGCGGAAGGACAAATAAATGAAATTTCAGCGAACCATAGCCGTTAGATGTTTGTGATAAATGGCCATGATTAAATCGTGCAGCATAACCGTCTCAGCCGTCGATGGTATAACATCTATGGTCATCGGGTGTAAACTGACTGAACGTTAACCAAAAGGCGTGGACCTGTACTTTATTAGGTTGGGAGTTTATAATTCCCATCAGGTCCGAAAGGGTGTTAAGTGTCGCGCTTGTTGTCAACCCAAAATTGATGTGGATCGTTGAATCCGCTAAGTGCAGTTCAACGGTAGAGAACAATCAAAACAGTTTTGGTGATTGGGAAAGATAATGACCGTCAGATCCGGAACTAGATCGACGGTCAAGATTTGATCGGCGATCGGAGGTTTCAGAGATCGGAGTGCCACCATGGAAAAGTAATAAGGGCGGACCCAATAGATTTATATGGCACGGTTAATGGCATTTGAAATTCGATATTGCATTATCGCATATCGGACGCGATAGTGACATGTGTTAGTGGAACTCGCGGAGGAGTGATTACCGATTGCGATTAAGGTGTAGCATCGGAAAACGTGCAAGGGCTGTATAAAGGTGGAAAGGTATGTTTATGGTTAAATTCCTTTGAAAATGGTTATAAAGGGTTAAGCGTGCATATATGAGGTTTTATATATATATCCAATGTTAAGAAGGGAAGGTTAGGTAAATATGCGGCTTATGGGTTAGCGAAGGTTAATGAAGGTTTATACGGTTTGAATAAGTCCCGATAAGGAATGAATGAAGGTTTAGAAGGGTATATAATGTCCCGGTAGGAAGGTTTAAAAGAAGGATTTTAATAAAGTCATATATGAAGGATGAGGGGTGATTAAAATCCGATACATGCATATTGAATGAAGGGATAGACTATGTTGGGTGTTAATAAATGATTCAGCATAGGAATTAATGAATGGGGCCTTAACCTTAAGAATTGAAGATTTAACTCCTTAGTGGGTTAATATTCCTGGGATAGATCAAATATATGCATAAGATGTGTATATTGTGGGTAAAGCAGGGGTAACCCTGCGTCAATTGGTATTAAAGCATAATATTGATTGGAACAATTGATAGCAGACCATAATAAGGGAATTCTGTAGAGAAGGACTTAGAACAGAGTTATGTGTTTTAAGATGTATATGCAGGCAAGAGGGGATCAAATTCTAATCTGACAGAAGGTAGGCACATAGAGGTGATGTGTAGCAGATGCAAGGAACAGAGGACAATCCACTCAAAGTACAGGTGGAATGGTGGAACAAAATCATGCAGAGATCTTGAAGGTGAGATGACATGTTTTGTTTTGGTTTGAATACTGGAGAATATGTGGTTTTTATATGGTTGCATAGGTGGCAACATAAGGAGGTGATAAGATTGCAGCAAGCCTAGAGCAAGGAGTGTTCAATTGGTTCCAAAGGAAAGAACCAGAGAAATGCTAAAAGACTGAGCTCAAAGGAGAGAAGCTTAGTGAGGCATAGGTAGCAAGAAGGAGACTTGTTACTACAGAGGTATTGTTGCATATCAAAAAGGTAATTCCACAAATGATGTGGGTAGAATTTCCAAGGTAATGAAGGAAGCTGGTAAGGCTTTCTAAGTGAAAGAAAAAGTAGTCAGAACTATTTAATGGTGATTGAAATACAAGAGGACAGTTGTGTTCTTGAGAAGGTGCAGATGAGTTGAAGCCTAAAGGTGTAGAGAAGAGTGCTCAAAGGAGGTCCAGAGACAGAGAACCAAGTGCTTGCCAAAAGACAAAGTACAGAGGAAAGCTTGGTGAGGTAAGTGGCAGTAGGGAAGACTTGCTAATGCAGAGGCTTTAATGCAGCTCATAGTAAGTGAGTAAGCAGCTCACAAAGATAGAGAAGAAGATGGCTACTAATAGTCATAGTAGAGGTTCTGAGGAAGACCACAACAGAAGAAAGATGAAGAAAGAGGATGCCAAGGCAAATGGAAAGAGGATGAGTCAAGAGGAAATTGGCAAAGATATTACAGAGATGAAAGAACAACTCGATGTATTGATGATGATATTAGAGGAAAGCCAGAGACAAGGTTGGGTATTAAGGAAGAAGACAATGAAGTGGCATAAGTTGCAGAGAAGGCTACATCAAAGGAAAGTAAGGTGGCTGATGGAAAAACTCAGAGAAGCTGAGTTGGAAATGGAAGTATCCATTTGTGAACCAGAGCAGGGTGAAGTTCTAGGTGAAGATGAAGACTTGAAGACTGAAACTTCAAGTGAGGGAAAAAGGTCTAATGATTTTAAATATAATAATTTGTGTATGTTTGCAGGAGAAACATGTAAAGAATGATAATTTGCTGATATTTTCATAAAGAGGGAAGAAGACAGGCAGGATCTAAATTCTGTTTTAAAAGAGGAAGTAGAGAAGGATATCAAGCAATCAAGTAAAGGACTTGATGAGATTGAGGAGAAGACCATCGAAATATTTCTAAGTCATGTAAAGAACTTGGAACAACAGGAGGAATTGGTGATTGAATCATCAAATGAGATCATGATGTCTTGTGGTTTTACAACTGGCAGGTTGTGTATGAATGCACGTATTGCAAAAGACAAACCATTTATTGGAAATGCCTTGAATGAAGCTGAAAATTGCCAGGTAAAGTATGATGATGACTCTCTTTCAAATGAAGATCAAGTTGAGTTATTACAACAAAAAGAGTTCATAATGGAGGAAATATATTTAGTGGGGATGAGACAATTATATCCTATGATAAGAAATTTTCTATTGAAGAGAATAATGAGGAATTGATTTTCTTAAATGATCAAAGGGAGAGTGATGGAAAAACATCTAAAACAATAAAAGAGATGGAGGATCAGAATTTTATTCTAATCGAGAATGAAGAAATAGCATCACTAAGTTATGCTTGTGACAAAGGAGAAGATAGTGAGGATTGTATAGAAATTTTGGGAGAAATTCCAAGTGAGATACAAAATTTGTGGTAGGAGTTAAGTCTTTTGGAGAAAAGGCTGGAAGACCAAAAAGCAAGTGTTCAGGTTGTAAAATCAGAATTGAACGAGAATGAAGAAGTTCACTATAGTGGACAAGGGCAGAGAGATATCATAGAAGCAGATGGTATGGAGGAGAGACTAGCTGATAGTCTCGTGAATTCTGTTGGGAATTCAAATCAACATACAGATGTGCTGATAGAGGAGGAGAAAACAGAGTAGCAAGCTGATGTGCTGCCAAAAGAAGAAGAGGCAATGAGGCCTTATGATTTTTATTTTAATAATTGTTTTATGAGTGCAGGTTAAGTTGCAGATGCTGGAGAAAATTTGGCACAGATAAGCAACCAAATGGAAGAATGGAATAATTCAATCCATGGAACAGAGGTGTTCAATTGCTGGAGAGAATGCTGGACAGTCATGATTCAATGTAGACAGAAATAATCATGAAAGAGGGTAAGGATGAAAGGGAGGCAATCAGAATAAGTGAAGAAAAAGTAAACCAACAACTACAAAGTGAAAGTAACCAACAACAGTTTGAAGAGTTAGTGGACAACAACAGCAACCTGAAGCAGAGAGAAGGAAATAGCAGTAAGTGGCAAAGTATGGAACAGACCAAAGATGAACTGGAAACAGAGATTGAAGAATTATGGCAGATGATGATGAAACAATCCATATGGAGGAGAATGATAGTAGCAGGACGCATGATCAATCAGAGTATGAACCTGATTGACAAGGAGAGCAAGATAAAACAGAAGACAGCAAAAGTACAACAACAATAAAGGTGCAAGGCATTTGGGCGGCTACAAACTAAAGTTTGGGACCTGGAGGTTTTCTAACAATATATGAACACACATGATTAGGAGATCATGAAAATTTTCTATTTTGGGAGTCTGATGCAGGAGCATTCAACTCAAGTAAAATCATTGTATTTTAGTAGACATAGGGGGTCTTGTGTTTTAAGGAAGTTGGGTTCCTAAATGTTGAATTAATGTAATTATTAAGGGTTTTGAGTGATTTTAATGAGTATAGTATTTAATTGAATATTGTGAGGCATAATTGTAAATGTTCTCGAATGTAGGAGAACATGAGAGATTTAGGATAGTTGAGTGATGAATAGTTTGAGAATTAATTGTGAAAAACTCAGATTAGGAGTCAGTTCATGAATTTATGGATTAGAGAGGAGTTTTAGGAATGAGGAAGAGATTTAGGAATTTTGTTGAGGAGTTTATGGATCTAAACCGGAAATTGGTTTTAGAATCCCTTTGTATAAATGTAAGCCTAAAAGGCAAAGACAGAGGCTAGAAAGTTAGATAATTAGCTGGTTAAGCTAGAGTGTGGGATTTAAGCCTACGAGCAGAGTGTGAAACAGAGGCCACTGACATTGAAGATCAGGCCGAGGAGAGTCTTTTATGTAAATATTGGTTTATTAATATATACAACTCAATTCTGAGTTTGAATGTGTGTGTTTGAGTGATTGCATGATAAATTCAATGTGAACCAAAGTTCTATGCAATAAATATATGCAGGTAGAGTCGAGGCGGAGCACAGAGGAGAAGATCAAGCCAGAAGTTCGTAATGGATCTTTGGATTCATTAAAGGATCAAGAAATGATCTGGGATGATATCGATCAAAGGAGAATGAGAGGTTAAGCCAAGAGGAGTCGCGCAGTGGAAACAACGAAGAACGGGAACCTTTGAAGAAAAACCCGGAAACCGTGGAAACCTGAAGAAACGACGTTAAATCTAAGTGAAGCGGAAGGACAAAGAAATGAAGTTTCGGCAAACCATAGCCATTAGATCTTTGTGATCAATGCCAGGATTAAATCGCGCAGCATAACCGTCTCAGTTGTCGATGGTATAACATCTACGGTCATCGGGCGTAAACTGACTAAACGTTAACCAAAAGGCGCGGACCCGAACTTTATTAGGTTGGGAGTTTATAATTCCCATCGGGTCCGAAAGGGTGTTAAGTATCACGCTTGTTGTCAACCTAAAATTGATGTGGACCATTGGATCGCTAAGCGCAGATCAACGACAGAGAACCGTCAAAGCAGTTTTGGTGATTGGGAAAGATAATGACCATCAGATCGGGAACTAGATCGACGGTTAAGATTTGATCGGCGATCGGAGGTTTCGGAGATCGGAGTGCCACCATGGAAAAGTAATAAGGGCGGACCCAATAGAGTTATATGGCACGGTTAATGGTGTTTGAAATCTGATATTGCGTTATCGCATATTGGACGCGGTAGTGGCATGTGTTAGTGGAACTCGCGGAGGAGCGATTACCGATTGCGATTAAGGTGTAGCATCGGAAAACGTGCAAGGGCTGTATAAAGGTGGAAAGGTATGTTTATGGTTAAATTCCTTTGAAAATGGTTATAGAGGGTTAAGCGTGCATATATGAGGTTTTATATATATATCCAATGTTAAGAAGGGAAGGTCAGGTATATATGCAGCTTATGGGTTAGCGAAGGTTAATGAAGGTTTATATGGTTTGAATAAGTCCTGATAAGGAATGAATGAAGGTTTAGAAGGGTGTATAATGTCCCGATAGGAAGGTTTAAAATAAGGATTTTAATAAAGTCATATATGAAGGATGAGGGGTGATTAAAATCCGATACATGCATATTGAATGAAGGGATAGACTATGTTGGGTGTTAATAAATGATTCAGCATAGGAATTAATGAATGGGGCCTTAACCTTAAGAATTGAAGATTTGACTCCTTAGTGGGTAAAAATTCCTAAGATAGATCAGATATATGCATAAGACGTGCATATTGTGGGTAAAGCAGGGGTAACACTGAATCAATTTGTATTAGAGCATAATATTGATTGGAACAATTGATAGCAGAACCGAAGAAGGGAATTCTATAGAGAAGGACTTAGAACAGAGCTATGTGTTTTAAGATGTATATGCAGGCAAGAGGGGATCATATTCTAATCTGAAAGAAGGTAGGCACACAGAGGTGATGTGTAACAGATGCAAGGAACAGAGGACAATCCACTCAAAGTACAGGTGGAATGGTGGAACAAAATCATGCAGAGATCTTGAAGGTGAGATGACATGTTTTGTTTTGATTTGAATACTAGAGAATATGTGGTTTTTATATGGTTGCACAGGTGACAACATAAGGAGGTGAGAAGATTGCAGCAAGCCTAGAGCAAGGAGTGCTCAATTGGTTCTAAAGGAAAGAACCAGAGAAATGCTAAAAGAATGAGCTCAAAGGAGAGAAGCTTGGTGAGGCATAGGTAGCAAGAAGGAGACTTGTTACTACAGAGGTATTGTTGCAGATTAGAAAGATAATTCCACAAAGGATGTGGGTAGAATTTCCAAGGTAATGAAGGAAGCTGGTAAGACTTTCTAAGTGAAAGAAAAAGTAGTCAGAACCAAGTATTTCATGCTGATTGAAATACAAGAGGACAATTGTGTTCTTGAGAAGGTGTAGATGAGTTGAAGCCTAAAGGAGCAGAGAAGAGTGCTCAAAGGAGGTTCTAGAGACAGAGAACCAAGTGCTTGCCAAAAGACAAAGTGCTGAGGAAAGCTTGGTGAGGTAAGTGGCAGCAGGGAAGACTTGCTAATGTAGAGGCTTTAATGCAGCTCATAGTAAGTGAGTAAGGAGTTCACAAATATAGAGAAGAAGATGGCTACTGATAGTCATAGCAGAGGTTCTGAGGAAGACCACAACAGAAGAAAGATGAAGAAAGAGGATGCCAAGGCAAATGGAAAGAGGATGAGTCAAGAGGAAATTGACAAAGAGATTGTAGAGATGAAAGAACAACTCGATGTATTGATGATGATACTAGAGGAAAGCCAGAGACAAGGTTGGGTATTAAGGAAGAAGCCAATGAAGTGGCATAAGTTGCAGAGAAGGCTACATCAAAGGAAAGTAAGATGGTTGATGGAAAAACTCAGAGAAGCTGAGTTGGAAATGGAAGTATCCATTTGTGAACCAGGGCAGGGTGAAGTTCTAGGTGAAGATGAAGACTGAAACTTCAAGTGAGGGAAAAAGGTCTAATGATTTAAATCTGATAATTTGTGTATGTTTGCAGGTGAAACATGTAAAGAAGGACAATTTGCTGATATTGTCATAAAGAGGGAAGAAGACAGGCAGGATCTAAATTCTGTTTTAAAAGAGGAAGTAGAGAAGGATATCAAGCAATCAAGTAAAGGACTTGATGAGATTGAGGAGAAGACCATCGAAATATTTCTAAGTCATGTAAAGAACTTGGAACAGTAGGAGGAATTGGTGATTGAATCATCAAATGAGATCATGATGTCTTGTGGTTTTACAACTGGCAGGTTGTGTATGAATGCACGTATTGCAGAAGACAAACCATTTATTGGAAATGCCTTGAATGAAGCTGAAAATTGCCAGGTAAAGTATGATGATGACTGTCTTTCAAATGAAGATCAAGTTGAGTTATTACAACAAAAAGAGTTCATAAATTCCATGCTTAATGGAGGAAATGTCTTCAGTGGGGATGAGACAGTTATATCCTATGACAAGAAATTTGCTATTGAAGAGAATAATGAGGAATTGATTTTCTTAAATGATCAAAGGGAGAGTGATGGACAAACATCTAAAACTATCAAAGAGATGGAGGATCAGAATTTTATTCTAATTGAGAATGAAGAAATAGCGTCACTAAGTTATGCTTGTGACAAAGGAGAAGATAGTGAGGATTGTACAGAAATTTTGGGAGAAATTCCAAGTGAGATAGCAAATTTGTGGCAGGAGTTAAGTCTTTTGGAGAAAAGGCTAGAAGACCAAAAAGCAAGTGTTCAGGTTGTAAAATCAGAATTGAACGAGAATGAAGAAGTTCACTACAGTGGACAAGGGCAGAAAGACATCATAGAAGCAGATGGTATGGAGGAGAGACTAGCTGATAGTCTCGTGAATTTTGTTGGGAATTCAAATCAGCATACAGATGTGCTGATAGAGGAGGAGAAAACAGAGTAGCAAGCTGATGTGTTGCCAAAAGAAGAAGAGGCACTGAGGCCTTATGATTTTTATTTTAATAATTGTTTTATGAGTGCAGGTTTAGTTGTAGATGCTGGAGAAAATTTGGCACAGATAAGCAACCAAATGGAAGAATGGAATAATTCAATCCATGGAACAGAGGTGTTCAATTGCTGGAGAGAATGCTGGACAGTCATGATTCAATGCAGACAGAAATAATCATGAAAGAGCGTAAGGATGAAAGGGAGGCAATCAGAATAAGTGAAGAAAAAGTAAACCAACAACTACAAAGTGAAAGTAACCAACAACAGTTTGAAGAGTTAGTGGACAACAACAACAACCTGAAGCGAAGAGAAGGAAATAGCAGTAAGTGGCAAAGTATGGACTAGACCAAAGATGAACTGGAAATAGAGATTGAAGAATTATGGCAGATGATGATGAAATAGTCCATATGGAGGAGAATGATAGCAGCAGGAAGCATGATCAATCAGAGTATGAACCTGATTGACAAGGAGAGAAATATAAAACATATAACAACAAAAGTACAACAAGAGCAAAGGTGCAAGGCATTTGAGCGGCTACAAACTAAAGTTTGGGACCTTGGAGGTTTTCTAACAACATATGAACACACATGATTAGGAGATCATGAAAATTTTCTACTTTGGGAGTCTGATGCAGGACCATTCAACTCAAGTAAAATCATTGCATTTTAGTAGACATAGGGGGTCTTGTGTTTTAAGGAAGTTGAGTTCCTAAATGTTGAATTAATGTAATTATTAAGGGTTTTGAGTGATTTTAATGAGTATGGGATTTAATTGAATATTGTGAGGCATAATTGCAAATGTTCTCGAATGTAGGAGAACATGAGATATTTAGGATAGTTGAGTGATGAGTGGTTTGAGAATTAATTGTGAAAAACTCAGATTAGGAGTCATTTCATGAATTTATGGATTAGAGAGGAGTTTTAGAAATGAGGAAGAGATTTAGGAATTTTTTTGAGGAGTTTATGGATCTAAACTAGAACTTGGTTTTAGAATCTCTTTGTATAAATGTAAGCCTAAAAGGCAAAGACAGAGTTAGAAAGTTAGATAATTAGCTGGTTAAGTTAGAGTGTGGGATTTAAGCCTATGGGCAGAGTGTGAAACAGAGGCCACTGACATTGAAGATCAGGCTGAAGAGAGTCTTTTATGTAAATATTGGTTTATTAGTATATACAACTCAATGCTAAGTTCAAATGTGTGTGTTCGAGTGATTACATGATAAATTCAATGTGAACCAGAGTTCTATGCAATAAATATATGCAGGTAGAGTCGAGGCGGAGCACAGAGGAGAAGATCGAGCCAGAAGTTCATAATAGATCTTTAGATCCATTGAAGGATCAAGAAATGATTTGGGATGATATCGATCAAAGGAGCATGAGAGGTTAAGCCATGAGGAGTCGCGAAACGGAAACAACAAAGAACGGGAACCTTTGAAGAAAAACCCGGAAACCATATAGACCTGAAGAAACGACATTAAATCTAAGTGAAGCAGAAGGACAAAGAAATGAAGTTTCGGCAAACCGTTGTCGTTAGATGTTTGTGATCAACAGCCAGGATTAAATCACGCAGCATAACCATCTCAGTCATCGATGGTACAACATCTACGGTCATCGGGCGTACACTGACTGAACGTTAACCAAAAGGCGTGGACCTGAACTTTATTAGGTTGGGACTTTATAATTCCCATCGGGTCTGAAAGGGTGTTAAGTGTTGCACTTGTTGTCAATCCGAAATTGATGTGGACCATTGGATCCGCTAAGCACAGATCAACGACAGAGAACCGTCAAAGCAGTTTTGGTGATTGGGAAAGATAATGACCGTCAGATCGGGAACCAGATCGACGGTCAAGATTTGATCGGCGATCAGAGATCGGAGTGCCACAATGGAAAAGTAATAAGGGCGGACCCAATAGAATTATATGGAATGGTTAATGGCATTTGAAATCCGATATTGCGTTATCGCATATGAGACGCGGTAATGGCATGTGTTAGTGGAACTCACAGAGGAGCGATTAGTGATTGCGATTAAGGTGTAGCATCGGAAAAAGTGCAAGGGTTTTATAAAGGTGGAAAGCTATGTTTATGGTTAAATTCCTTTGAAAATGGTTATAAAGGGTTAAGCACACATATATGAGGTTTTATATATATATCCAATGTTAAGAAGGGAAGGTTAGGTATATATGTGGCTTATGGGTTAGTGAAGGTTAATGAAGGTTTATACGGTTTGAATAAGTCCTGATAAGAATTGAAGAATTGACTCCTCAGTGGGTTAAAATTCCTGCGACAGATCAGATATATGCATAAGACATGCATATTGTGGGTAAAGCAGGGGTAACCCTGCGTCAATTTGTATCAGAGCATAATATTGATTGGAACAATTGATAGTAGAACAAAATAAGGGAATTCTGTAGAAAAGGACTTAGAACCGAGTTATGTGTTTTAAGATGTAATGCAGGCAAGAGGGGATCATATTCTAATCTGACAAAAGGTAGGTACACAGAGGTGATGTGTAGCAGATGCAAGGAATAGAGGACAATCTACTCAAAGTACAGGTGGAATGGTGGAACAAGATCATGCAGAGATCTTGAAGGTGAGATGACCTGTTTTGTTTTGATTTGAATACTGGAGAATATGTTGTTTTTATATGGTTGCATAGGTGACAACATAAGGAGGTGAGAAGACTACAGCAAGCCTAGAGCAAGGAGTGCTTAATTGGTTCCAAAGAAAAGAACAAGAGAAATGCTAAAAGACTGAGCTCAGAGGAGAGAAGCTTTGTGAGGCATAGGTAGCAAGAAGGAGACTTGTTACTGCAGAGGTATTATTGCAGATCACAAAGGTAATTCAACAAAGGATGTGGGTAGAATTTCCAAGGTAATGAAGGAAGCTGGTAAGACTTTCTAAGTGAAAGAAAAAGTAGTCAGAACCAAGTATTTCATGGTGATTGAAACACAAGAGGACAGTTGTGTTCTTGAGAAGGTGCAGATGAGTTGAAGCCTAAAGGAGCAGAGAAGAGTGCTCAAACGAAAAGAGGATGAGTCAAGAGGAAATTGACAAAGAGATTGCAGAGATGAAAGAACAACTTGATGTATTGATGATGATACTAGAGGAAAGCCAGAGACAAGGTTGGGTATTAAAGAAGAAGCCAGTGAAGTGGCATAAGTTGCAGAGAAGGCTACAACAAAGGAAAGTAAGGTGGCTAATGGAAAAACTCAGAGAAGCTGAGTTGGAAATGGAAGTATCCATTTGTGAACCAGAGCAGGGTGAAGTTCTGGGTGAAGATGAAGACTTGAAGACTGAAACTTCAAGTGAGGGCAAAAGGTCTGATGATTTTAAATCTGATAATTTGTGTATGTTTGCAGGTGAAACATGTAAAGAAGGACAATTTGCTGATATTGTCATAAAGAGGGAAGAAGACAGGCAAAATCTAAATTATGTTTTAAAAGAGGAAGTAGAGAAGGATATTAAGCAATCAAGTAAAGGACTTGATGAGATTGTGGAGAAGACCATTGAAATATTTCTAAGTCATGTAAAGAACTTGGAACAACAAGAGGAATTGGTGATTGAATCATCAAATGAGATCATGATGTCTTATGGTTTTACAACTGATAGGTTGTGTATGAATGCAGGTACTGCAGAAAACAAACCATTTATTGGAAATGCCTTGAATGAAGTTGAAAATTGCCAAGTAAAGTGTGATGATGATTGTCTTTCAAATGAAGATCAAGTTGAGTTATTATAGCAAAAAGAGTTCATAAATTCCATGCTTAATGGAGGAAATATCTTTAGTGGGGATGAGACTATTATGTCCTATGATAAGAATTTTGCCATTGTAGAGAATAACGAGAATTGATTTTCTTAAATGATCAAAGGGAGAGTGATGGAAAAACATCTAAAATTATCAAAGAGATGGAGGATCAAAATTTTATTCTAATCGAGAATGAAGAAATAGTGTCAATAAGTTATGCTTGTGACAAAGGAGAAGATAGTGAGGATTGTACAGAACTTTTAGGAGAAATTCCAAGTGAGATGGCAAATTTGTGGCAGGACTTAAGTCTTATGGAGAAAAGGCTAGAAGACCAAAAAGCAAGTGTTTAGGTTGTAAAATCAGAATTGAACGAGAATGAAGAAGTTCACTACAGTGGACAAGGGCAGAGAGACATCATAGAAGCAGATTGTATGGAGGAGAGACTAGCTGACAGTATCGTGAATTTTGTTGGGAATTCAAATCAGCATATTGATGTGCTGATAGAGGAGGAGAAAACAGAGCAGTGAGCTGATGTGTTGCCAAAAGAAGAAGAGGCACTGAGGCCTTATGATTTTTATTTTAATAATTGTTTTATGAGTGCAAGTTTAGTTGCAGATGTTGGAGAAAATTTGGCATAGATAAGAAGCCAAATGGAAGAAGAAGGTTCTATGGAAGAATTCAATCCATGGAACAGAGGTGTTCAATTGCTGGAGAGAATGCTGGATAGTCATGATTCAATGCAGACAAAAATAATCATGAAATATGGTAAGGATGAAAGGGAGGCAATCAAAATAAGTGAAGAAAAAGTAAACCAACAACTACAAAGTGAAAGTGACCAACAATAGTTTGATGAGTTAGTGGACATCAGCAACAACCTGAAGCAGAAAGAAGGAAATAACAGTGAGTGACAAAGTATGGACCAGACCAAAGATGAATTGGAAACAGAGATTGAAGAATTATGGCAGATGATGATGAAACAATCCATATGGAGGAGAATGATAGCAGCAGGAAGCATGATCAATCAGAGTATGAACCTGATTGATAAGGAGAGAAAGATAAAACAGAAGACAACAGAAGTACAACAGCAGCAAAGGTGCAAAGCATTTGGGCGGCTACAAACTAAAGTTTGTGACCCTGGAGGTTTTCTAACAACATATGAACACACATGATCAGGAGATCATGAAAATTTTATACTTTGGGAGTCTTATGCAGGAGCATTCATCTCAAGGAAAATCATTGTCTTTTAGTAGACATAGGGTGTCTTGTGTTTAAGGAAGTTGGGTTCCTAAATGTTGAATTAATGTAATTATTAAGGGTTTTGAGTGATTTTAATGAGTATAGGATTTAATTGAATATTGTGAGTTGTAATTGTAAATGTTCTAGAATGTAGGAGAGCATGAGAGATTTAGGATAGTTGAGTGATGAGTGGTTTGAGAATTATTTGTGAAAAAACTCAGATTAGGAGTTAGTTCATGAATTTATGGATTAGAGAGGAGTTTTAGGAATGAGGAAGAGATTTAGGAATTTTGTTGAGGAGTTTATGGATCTAAACCATAAATTGGTTTTAGAATCCCTTTGTATAGATGTAAGCCTAAAAGGAAAAGACAGAGGTTAGAAAGTTAGATAATTAGCTGGTTAAGCTAGAGTGTGGGATTTAAGCCTACGGGCAGAGTGTGAAACGGAGGCCACTGACATTGAAGATCAGGCCGAAGAGAGTCTTCTATGTAAATATTGGTTTATTAATATATACAACTCAATTTTGAGATTGAATGTGTATGTTCAAGTGATTGCATGATAAATTCAATGTGAACCAGAGTTTTGTGCAATAAATATATGCAGGTAGAGTCGAGGCGGAGCATAGAGGAGAAGATCGAGCCAGAAGTTCGTAATGGATCTTTCGATCCATTGAAGGATCAAGAAATGATCTGGGATGATATCGATCAAAGGAGCACGAGAGGTTAAGCCAAGAGGAGTCGCCAACGGAAATAGCGAAGAACGGGAACCTTTGAAGAAAAACCCGGAAACCATAGAAACTTGAAGAAACGATGTTAAATATAAGTGAAGCAGAAGGACAAAGAGATGAAGTTTCGGCGAACAGTAGCCATTAGATCTTTGTGATCAATGACCAAGATTAAATCATGCAACATAACCGTCTCAGCCATCGATGGTATAAAATCTATGGTCATCGGGCATAAACTGACTGAACGTTAACCAAATGGAGCGAACCCGAACTTTATTAGGTTGGGAGTTTATAATTCCCATCGGGTTCGAAAGGGGGTTAAGTGTCGCGCTTGTTGTCAACCCGAAATTGATGTGGACCATTGGATCCGCTAAGCGCAGATCAACGACAGAGAATCGTCAAAGTAGTTTTCATGATCAGGAAAGATAATGACCGTCAGATCGGGAACCAGATCAACGGTCAAGATTTGATGGGTGATCGAGGTTTCGGAGATCGGAGTGCTGCCGTGGAAAAGTAATAAGGGCGGACCCGATAGAGTTATATGGCACGGTTAATGGCATTTGAAATCCGATATTGCGTTATCGCATATCGGACGCGGTAGTGGCATGTGTTAGTGGAACTTGCAGAGGAGCGATTACCGATTGCGATTAAGGTGTAGCATCGGAAAATGTGAAAGGGCCGTATAAAGGCAGAAAGGTATGTTTATGGTTATAAGGGTTAAGCGCGCATATATGAGGTTTTATATATATATCCAATGTTAAGAAGGGAAGGTTAGGTATATATGCGGCTTATGGGTTAGCGAAGGTTAATGAAGGTTTATACGGTTTGAATACGTCCCGATAAGGAATGAATGAAGGTTTAGAAGGGTGTATAATGTCCCGATAGGAAGGTTTAGAAGAAGGGTTTTAATAAAGTCATATATGAAGGATGAGGGGTGATTAAAATCCGATACATGCATATTGAATGAAGGGATAGACTATGTTGGGTGTTAATAAATAATTCAACATAGTAATTAATGAATGGGGCCTTAACCTTAAGAATTGAAGATTTGACTCCTTAGTGGGTTAAAATTCCTGGGACAGATCAGATATATGCATAAGACATGCATACTATGGGTAAAGCAGGGGTAACCCTGCGTCAGATTGCTATTGGAAATGAAATGAAATTGTAATTGGGATAATATGGAACATTGAAGTAACTATTATAAGTAAAGAACATGTTAACTAAAATTAAGATGGTATCAGAGCCTAAGTGAGGAAAAGCCGAGGCAAGAGAAGAAGAAAAAATCACCAAGGAATTTTTTGTCTAATGGTTTCCACTTCAAGTATTGAACTATGTGGGCATATGTTGCAAACCCATGTTTCAATGATTATGAAGAGAAGGTCTCTAAATCTTCAAGATAGAGAGAGAGGAAATAGTTCACCTAGGACCAAGATCCTAAAAGGAGAAACATTTGAATTCTGAAAGCCCTAATAAGTGATTAGGTCACAGTCCTGTGGATGAAAAGAAAGAACCCATTAACTCTGTGGTAGAGAGTCGAGGAGCTAGTCTAATGACCCATACAAGGCCAAGTATATTATAAAAATGTATATAGTTCCGATATGATTTATGAGGTCCAAAATTTACTCCTCGAAGTGATCAAAATTTTCTAAAGATCTTAATTATATATGGATGTCCAATCTCCATCTCAGAGTATTAACAATCCAACAATGTATCTCATTGTTTAAGAAGTTCTTCAAAGGTTTGAATTCTGAGCCATATCAGAAATCCAAGCAATGTGTAATTGGATTAGAAGATCTGAATTACTCAATGGCCTTATAAGCCTAGTTGGGAGGTCCATAATGAAGCTACAAAGGGAGCCAAATCTCCCTTAAGTTTTGGGTGTAAAATCAATTTGAAGGTTTTGATTGATAGCCTCAAACATTTTGAAAAAGGATTGAATCCCATGCTACTATCCTTTGCATCTAAAAGACCTAGCCCAAGTTGCTAGAAGATGTGCTAAAGAAGATACCAAGACTTCTTTTGAGATAGTCAGTTGTGCATATAAAGATCTAAGCTTTTGTGAACAAGAAAGTCTTCCTAGTCCAATGAGAAAATCTCTTGGTAATAAAAGAGGATCAAATCACTTTGAATATCCTTGAGATTCTGATGGAAGGATAAAAGAGTGACCACAGTCACCTTAATTAAGGTATGCTTTTCAATCATGTGTGGTGCCATAAAATACAAGAAGTATAATAGTTCCAAGGTCATATATGTGTGTGTGTGTGTGTGCGCGCATTTAAGCTTGAACAGAGAAATAAAAGAGCTGTGATTTAGGTGGATATTGGTGGCCACCTGCCAAGTCCACCTGGACCCCCACCATTGTTTCTCTCAGCATTTTCAATTTCCTTAATTGTAGCACAACTTACTATTTTTAGCAGTTTTTTGGGTCCTGAACTTTCGGAGCCGTTTTGAGGCCCTAAACGACGTTTTTTTGGAAATCTGGGGCAACATAGGTCCCATGTTGCCTCCCAAAGTGGTAGTGCTCGAATAGATCTTTCTAATGAGCTATTGTACGCGTCAAACGGAGATCGTATGCCAAAGTTACGACCTCGGGAAGTTGGAGTACCAATTTACCCAAACGGGGCCCATAGTTTGGCGTTTCATCTTCTAGGGTTAGGTTTTGGAATGGTAAGGGTTTTCAATTGTTTCTCAACAATAAATAGGCCTTCGAGCCTCATTGTAACACAGTTCAGAGGCATGTAGCCACCACATCTCTTCTCAGAGATAAGCTACCATCGCCCTAGCTAGTTTATTTCCATTACTGTTTGTATGCATATTTCAGTATTTTTACATTAATGAAATGAAGTATTATTTCCGTTGCATGTCTGTGTTTATGGCTATCTCTGTAATCTGTTGCGTTCTTGTTTAAGTCCGGATTAGTGGTATCAGAGCGGTCTGCTTTTCTCTATTTTTCTTTGCATGTCCCCAACAAGGTCAGGATATAAGGAGTTAGGGCTTGAACTGGTCGAACCTTTGCAAGACCAACCTCACAAATCCCGACGGCCTCCCATGGCGGATGAGAAGAAAAACGAGGGGGCAGGAGATCCTATCAAAATCTTGCTCGAAGAAGCCCTCGAGCGACAACAGAACGCGATGATGGACAACTTTGCCCAGATCCTTCAGCGGCTACCCAGAAGCGATGCATCGGCTTCCAGCAGCTACTCTGGAAACGCCACGCCCTTTAAGGTACAAGTTAATTTTGAAATCCCCATATTCAAGGTCAGATAGACGCAGATGCCGTAGATAAATGGTTAAATCTGCTAGAGGGTTATTTTTCTGTTCATCAATTTTCGAGTCGGGAAAAGATTGTTTTCGCTCTTCTCAAAGCAGCCCCCCACGTCAAGGACTGGTGGGAAACCTACTACAAGCAGAAGGATGAAAGTACTGGCTCACTATTTTCAGTCGCACCCACCTGGAATTCATTCCGGGATGCCCTCAAGGAGCAGTACTACCCTGTTGGAAGCTATGAGGATGAATACATAAAGTGGACCACGGTGCGGCAGGGAATGGACCAAGACGTGCCAGAGTTCACCAATCTTTTCCATACCCTTCGCACAAAGTTAGGTATCAAGGATTCGGAGCAGCATTTGATACTCAAATACCGCGGCTGCCTGCACAAGTACATCCAGGAAGAAATACAATTCCTAAACATCTCCTCGCTTGGCACAGCATACCGATATGCCGTCAAGGTCGAGCAGAAGTTTAAACAAAAGAAGCGAGACTTTGGATCTGTGAATCCAAAGTAGGGGAAAGGTGCCCCTAAACCACAGAACAAAGGACAAAGCCAAGGTGGGGCAGCCCAAGACAACCCGCCGAAGCTGCAAGCAAAGAACAGCGCTGCGAAGCCGGAAAAGGACATGGGAAAATGAGGTGAGTTCCATAAGAGCTCCACTCACAACACAAGTGAGTGTCGGGCCAAGCAGTCACTGGTGGCTGAGCTAAAGGTTTCAGAATCAGATGCATGTTCCGACTCTGAGTCAGAACCCGACAAGGGGAATGACAAAGGGAAGCGGATCATTGATGCGGATCCCAACGCCACTGTTGCTACTGCCAAGATCCAGAAAAATGAACCCGAAGATCCAGAGGAGGAGGAGCGTCTCTTCCACTCCCAGATGTGGGTAAAGGGCTCCCCGATACAGTTCATTGTTGATAGCGGGAGCCAAAAGAACCTCATTTTGACAGAGGTTGTGAAGTAGTTGGGCTTACCGACCACATCACATCCACAACCATACACCATCGGGTGGCTTCACCAAGGACGAGATCTTCGCGTGAGCCAACAGTGTCGCCTTCCATACAGCATCAAGCCCTTCATGGATGAGGTATTGTGTGACATTGCTCCCCTTGAAGTTTGTGATGTATTATTAGGATAGCCATACTTGTGGAAGCGACATGCTGTGTATGAATCAAGGCCCCGTGCTGTTATTATTACATTGGGAAATAAGTTGTACAGGATACCAGAGGTAGCACCACCTACCGCCATCTCTTTGATTACTGCAAAACAATGCAGTAAGCTCATTTCCAAAACTGGGAAATTTGTTTTCCTGATGATACGCCCTCAAGGAAAGAAGAAGACGGTGGTCGTGGCCTCCAGACAGGGCCCCTCCGCACGACAACTACAGATGGACAAGGTCGTGGAGGAGTACGAGGACATCTTCACCTCCCCCGCAGGGGTTCCTCTGCACTGTCAGGTCAAGCACTCCATCGATCTGACCCCAGGTGCGCCGCTACCCAATGGACCAATTTATCGGCGCTTCGTTCTGGAGAACGATGAAATCAAGAGGTAGATTCAGGAGCTCTTGCAAAAAGGTCACATCCGTCCGAGTTCATTGCCTTGTGGGAGCCCGATCGTGTTGGTACAGAAGAAGGATGGGACGTGGAGACTCTGTATTGATTATCGGGCGTTGAACAAGATCACTGTCCGTAATAGGTACCCGATCCGCTGATTGATGACCTCCTCGACCAACTAAAGGGGGCGAAATATTTCAGCAAGATCGATCTGAAGTCAGGATTGTTAACGCTCGAATTTGCCCCAGGCTGAGGAAGGCAAAACTCAAGGCAACATCAAACCACGCTCGGCCTCGTAGCTAGCCCTACGAGGATAGGAGAGGGCTCTCTCCGGGTCAATCTCGGAAAAATATAATCAATGAGGCTCAAGATGACTGAAATTATAACTAATCTTAGGCTAGGTATTAAGTGCAGAGGTTTAAAGGTGATTTTTTGGGGTTTTTGTTGAATCAAAGGGAAAGGCAATTTTGGGTGCGGGGATGAGACACAGTTTTTGCAGAGGTCTGATTGGAGCAAGGTAGGCAATTGTTTGATGCCTTAAAAGCTAATGAGGTGAGTAGATCAGACAGGTGAGGAGCTAAGGAGAGCAAGGAAACCTCAAGAATTCTCCTTAAACAGATGAAAACATAGGAGATCAAACAAACTTAAAGGCAGAGCATTATAGATTATGAATTCTACCTTAATACTTCATTTGTTCAATTGCAGAAGATGAGAGAAGGAAAATGATACACATAACAACTTACAAGTACTGAAAGAATCACACCATCAAGACATAAAGCCACATGAATTCCAAACAGTGCTGCAAAACCCTGGTCTTTCCTTTGCCAAAATACTGAAGTAAAATGTACAATAGAGTCTCAAAACCTTTTCCCCAAGAGTCCAACCATGAAAATGACTAAGAAAATACATAATATAGGCAAGCCAACCCATTCCCTTGCCTCTAGGGGTCGAGCTCATCATCCTAGGAGCTGTTTCAACTAATTCTAAACAAAGCACTACAATCTAGGCAGTCAAAATAACTTGCCTCTATAAGGTAGGAAACTGATTCATTCATTTAATTCTCACTTTTTAGTGAATGAATCTTATAGAACAAGTAATAAAGTGCCAAAATTACATCATGTTTCATTAATTACATTAAGAGGAGTGAAAAAATCACATCACAAGTCAAAACTGGTAAAACTGGCTTCGTTTCCTGAGCTGAAGATGAAAATTGTGCCAAAAAACCCTGTGCGCCGCGCGCCTGAGCCCTATGCACCGCGCGCCTCACCCAACGCGCCGCGCGCCTCTGATGCGCCGCGTGCGTGTATTTTTACACTGCAATTTTTTGCCTGATGCGCCGCGCGCCTAGTCCAATGCGTCACGCACCCCTGAAACTGCTCCAACTTCCTCACAAACTCACAATTTCGCTTTGGAATGATGTTCTTCACTCTTGGCATGCAAAATGAGTTGAAAATGTCATGAAATATCTTTATAAAGACTCCCTTTTGATTTTTGCTTGGTCCATGACCCATTTTGTAATGTTTTGTCGTTGACACTTTTTCAAGATTAATAGACTTCTAACCTTTTTGGTTTCCTCCTTAAATTTGGTTGAAATAATGATTTTCTTTGCAATTCTTTGCAGGGATAGCTGTGATATGATCTGGAAAAGGAGACCAAGGCTGCGCTTGGACGATTCAAGAACTGAAATTTTTGAAGATTTTTACAAAAATGAGATGACGACTTATCTTCAAAACAGAGTTTTGAAGGGAAGTCCTAATTTATCTGTATAATGATGAAAAATATTGAAGTAACCACCTATCGAGGACATCCCTCTGGCCTGCTGGTCTTCTTAGACTTTGTAAAACAAGACTGACTCAACCCAAGACCTAATGACCAAGAACCATTGTTATGACCCAGAAATTTGAAACAGGATTGTACATGACCTTTGAAGACTTGTTTTTATGAATAGACCTGAACCAGCAGTGCCAAGCACGAGGGGAATGAGTAACACAAACCATTCCGTCAGAGTTATGGCATGCCTAACGAAATGCAACTAATCGAAACTGATGGGACACCTAAACATGAAATGAAAAAAAGAGCTTTGATCTCTGATGGAGGGATAACTAGACCGACTCTAACAAGGATATCACCAGGTACCAATCGAACCCTCTGATGTGTGGAATACTGCCTTCAAATCCAAGGAGGGCCTTTTCAAATGGTTGGTTATGCCTTTCGGATTGACGAATGCTCCTGCAACCTTCATGAGGCTAATGGATGACATCTTGCGGCCATTCACCAACTCATTTGTAGTAGTATACTTGGATGACATTCTAATCTTCAGCCAGAGTTGGGAAGAGCACCTCCACCACATCCGACAGGTTCTCCAAACACTACGACAACACAAGCTATGTGCCAATTTGGAGAAATGCACTTTTGGCATGACCCAGGTTCAGTATCTGGGATACATCATTGATGAACAGGGGGTGCATGTGGATCCAGCCAAGATCTAAGTCATTCAGGATTGGCCATCTCCAACCACTCTAACACAGCTCCGCAGCTTTCTAGGTCTTGCCAACTTCTATCGCAGGTTCGTGTTGGGGTTTTCTCATATTACTTGGCCCTTGAGTCAAGTCACCAAGGGAGGAGCGAAAGCAAAATTCTTTTGGTCTGAATCTCAACAGAAGGCATTCATAGAATTGAAGGATCGCCTCTGCATGGCACCAGTGCTCACATTTCCAGATTTACAACAACCATTCGAGGTCGAGACATATGCCTCTGACTATGCTATTGGGGCAGTCCTTACTCAACATGGACATCCAGTGGCATATCACAGTGAAACACTTTCAAACACAGTTTGGAAGTACCCCACTTATGATAAAGAGATGTATTCCATTGTGTAGGCCTGCCGACAATGGAAGCATTACATTTTGGGGAAGGAAATGGTCATCCACACAGACCACCGATCCCTGCAGTTCATACAGACCCAAGGGAAATTGCAGAATGATCGCCATCATAAGTGGTCTACATACCTGCAACAATTCCACTTAAATATCAAGTATAAGAAGGGCAACACCAATAATGTTGAAGATTGCCTCAGTCGACCTCCGATCATGGCGTTAACCACCATGCTCAACTCTTGTGGGCACGAGACTTCTGATTGGCCACTTCTCTACAAAAGCGATCCAGAATTCGGCCACACATACCAGACACTCTTGGAGGGTCGGCATGTTCCAGATTTTCACCTCCAGGATGCCCTGTTATGCCACCTAGGTCACCTTTGTGTTCCTTCAAGTGAGCATGCCAAGATGATTTGGGAAGCACACTACAGTCGAGCTGTTGGGCATTTCGGGGTCGAGAAAACAGTGGTAGTACTGCAAAGTTATTTCTATTGGCCGAATCTTCGACAGGATAATGGGAAGTACATCAGATCATGTACTGCCTGTGCCATTGCCAAATCGACCATCAAGAAGCACGGCCTTTATACCCCGTTTCCTACCCCTAGTCGACCTTGGGAACCCATCTCCATGGATTACATGTCAGGCCTTCCTTCCACTAAGCATGGAAATGATTGTGTTTTTGTGGTCGTCGACAGGTTCTCGAAGATGGCCATTATGGCGGCCTGCAAGAATAATATCATAGCACAAGCCACTGCTAAACTCTTCTTTGAACGAGTGTGGGTGCACTTTGGGATCCCACAGTCTATCATCTCAGATCGGGATAGTCGGTTCCTTAGCACATTTTGGTCCAGTCTCTGGTCAATGCTGGACACCAAACTCACGAAGTCCACAGCCTTCCATCCTTAAACTGATGGCCAGACAGAGGTTGTCAATAGGATTATTGTGCGCATTGTGCGCATGTATAACTCAAAGCATCCACGCACATGGGACGAGAGCCTCCCCTATGTTCAGCACAGCTACAACCGAGCTCTTCATAGCTCCACTGGCCATAGCCCTTTTTAGGTGGGTTTGGGATTCCAGCCACTATGCCCCATTGATGTGGCCATGCCACTTGCATCTACTCACATAAATTCAGCTCATGTCCAGTCCGAAACAGATAAGGCCACCAGATTCATTGAGCGCATCCAACATATTCGCCAGCAGGTCCATGACATTCTGGAGAAATCAAATGCCGCGACATGATCAACATCAGGTGCCACACGAGTTTCAGGTGGGCGACAAAGTCTGGTTGCATTTGCAAAAGGAACGCCTTACTGGAGCCTATCGGAAACTGAGACCACTCCGATATGGTCCTTACACCATTACTAAGGCTATGGGAGACAATGCATTTGAGCTCAACATTCCCCCATTCCTTGGCCTGCACCCAGTGTTCAATGTGGACCGCCTCCGGCCATACTTTCCACCATTGCTAGACACATCCGACATTGCAGAACAACTCACACCCACAAAATTAAATCCAGATTGCATGGAACAAGCTACAACTGATCGGATCATGGAGACATAGATCAAGAACACTCGCAAACAGAATATCCAATTGTATCGAGTTGTCAAAGCAGGCCAACTCCTTCACCAGGGAAAGTGGCTCACTAGGGAATAAGTTCAGCAAAAGTTTCCTCATCTCATGGAGGAACTCAACGCAATGGGGACCATTGCTTCCTAAGGGGGGATGAATGATCCAAGTGGATATTGGTGGCCACTTGCCAAGTCCACCTGGACCCCCACCATTGTTTCTCTCAGCATTTTCAGTTTCCTTAACTGTAGCACAACTTACTATTTTTAGCAGTTTTTCGGGTCCTGAACTTCTAGAGCCGTTTTGAGGCCCTAAACGACGTTTTTTTAGAAATCTGGGGCAACATGGGTCCATCCCAAAGTGGTAGTGCTCGGATAGATATTTCTAACGAGCTATTGTACATGTCAAACGGAGATCGTATGCCAAAGTTACGACCCCGGGAAGTTGGTATACCAATTTACCCAAACAGGGCCCACAGTTTGGCGTTTCATCTAGGGTTAGGTTTTGGAATGGTAAGGGTTTTCCATTGTTTCTCAACAATAAATAGGCCTTCAAGCCTCATTGTAACACAGTTCAGAGGCATGTAGCCACCACATCTCTTCTCAGAGATAAGCTACCATCGCCCTAGCTAGTTTATTTCCATTACTGTTTGTAAGCATATTTCAGTATTTTTACATTAATGAAATGAAGCATTATTTCCGCTGCATATCTGTGTTTATGGTTATCTCTGTAATTTGTTGCGTTCCTATTTAAGTCCGGATCAAGCTGACCTATGGAGCATATTAAGTAATGTATATAAATAATAATAGTTATCATTCTCAAAGAAGAAGTTGAGATCGATTCTTCAGTCATGTTCACATAGGAATCCTAGAACGAGTTGATTGGAGGTACATTAGCACAATCTTGCAAGAGCATCCATCAAGGTACATTTTTCAATTTGGTATGTTGTAAAGAGGTCGAGAACCTGTGGAGAAAAGACACAACCCTAAGGCACTCATATATACTATTGTGCCAAGTTTGAATAGTCTCATTGAATCCGATTTTGGAGAGAGAACAATCTTGTGAAGTAGTTCTGAGTATATGAGGGTTCTATTACATCACTATTCTAAGCATATTTATATATCTTTATTTTAAAGTATGAGCTCACATATCATTGTTTTTAGAATCCCTAACTAAAGGGTCATCTCAAGTTCCTTAAGGTTAATTTTGAGGACAGAGGTAGTAAGAAGATTCTCCTACAATGAATATAGTGAGAAACTACAAAGATCTAGTAGTGGATGTAATCATGTCTCCGAGGTTGAGCAAGATCAATCTCCTTCAAGGACATCAAACTTGTTTATAGGTGAAGAAGATCCTTGAAAAGGAACAATAAAAGGCCTGCCTGAAGTCATATAGTTGTCTCTCATATAAGTCAATAATACAATTTTTATTATTTAAAGCAATCCTAGAGCAAGGAATGTTTGTCCATAAGTCAAAATACACACTTCATTGGCAAGAGAAGTATGCAAGAAAGATGTCTTGAAGAAAATGCAACACCCTTTGACTTTGGCATCTTGGATAAGGGTTGCAGTACCCTTGAGGTCTTTATTCTTGAAGACAAGTAGTAAGAAGAGCATGGCATCTTGTTGCAGGTCTTGTAGCAACCCTTATGATCATGAAGGACAAAGGTATGGAAGCCTTGAGGTACGTATAATATATTTTATTTTCGTCAAAGTGTCTGAAACCCTATTTTTCTAGTTCCCTCATGAAAACCCTACTTCTTAATTTCAAGGTTTTGTGGAGAATCTAGGGCATGATTGATCAGGATGATGATTTGATTTCTATAGATATCTAAGGTTTGTATTTGGAAAACCTAGGATTCCATCCTCCACTGTTGCATAGAAACCCTAGATGGTTATATTGACATCATGCTTTTGTTATCACATATTATGCTTGGTAGTGCTTATCATTGATCATTGCAGGTGCCTCATGAATAAAGCATTGGAAGGATGCAAATCCTATGTTTTAGAAAGCATAATGAAAATATGGAACTATGAGGTTCATGGATTTGGTATCTTGTTTGGATCCTTGGACACTTCAATGCGTAAAGTCAATTTTTTTATGAAGAATGGTCATATGGATGTGGATGCCTGGATGAGAATGACCTACTTATGAATAATGGATTGGAAAATTGAAGCATTGGTAGCAGTCATCTATCAATGGAGAAATTAAGCAGCCGGTTTTGGATAATCTCATGGGAGGATTTATTCACTCTAGTTGAAGAAAGACCATGATGATATTTAAGAGTTTTTCTCTCTGATTTGAAGCAAGCTTACTAGAAGTTTGTCGATACAGTTGCAACATGATAGAATCTCATCTTTTGAATAAGGAGTAGATTGATGAAGGCTAGATAAACAACTGATGTAAGACTTCAGAGGGACCTATAGAATCCTTGACAAAATAGCTTGATGTTGATTACATGAAGGAAGTCCATGAGAAAGGATGTTAATGGAGGGACATGACAATTCATTATGATCCAATGACTCTAATGTTTAAGTTCGATGATTTGATATATCTTTGCTACCTAAGAATATGCATGGACTTTATATGATTATGTCTTTGGAACATGGATTAATGATAGAAAAGGTAGCAGGTTGTAGATAGCTCCGTGGTCATGTTTTGGCAAAGTCATTTTTCCGATATTTAGAGGGAGCTATTGTTGAGCTATGATGATTGGTTTGTGAAGATGCAACTATTGATGATATATGTCTAACAAATTTTGATCATCTCATTTATCGAGGTAAGAGGGAGTTGACTTCTAAAGTCAAGATGAAAGACCTAGCCTTGATGCGCTACTTCCTAGGCTTAAAGGTCTGGCAAAAAAATGGAAAAGTTGTTGGTCCAGATATAGACAACTTGTGGGGGCCTTAGTGTTCTTGGTAAACACCCAACTGGACATATGCCTTGCTATGAAGACATTGAGTCAATTTATGGTTAAGCCTCATTCATTAGATTGTTGCTTGTTGAGATATCTTTGTGATACAATTAACTATGGTATGAGGTACACTGTCAGGAATCTAATATTCCATGTATATTTCGATGTTATCTAGGTTGGTAGTGCACTGGATGGAAAGAGCACATATGGAGAGAGAGAGAGAGAGAGAGAGAGAGAGAAGCATGGCTTATTGTGAAGTCATTTTGGTTGAGGAATATCCTCAGTCACCTATTTGAGCACATGTTGGAAATCACAATTGTATATTGTGATAATTAGAGTGGGTTTCACCATTCAAAGAATCTGTGTTCCACAACCACTACAAGCATATTGATACACTTTATTTGAATATGGTACAGTGGGGAGATTCAAGCTCCATCATTTCAGGTCGAATGAGAAGGTTACTTAAATCCTTACAAAGCCTCTTGGTAAGTCTAGGAAGTCTAGCGAGAAAGTAAAAGGATGTCACTCTCATTTGAAGTGTGAATTCTATAGAGTCTCCATAGTTTTTAAGGAGCAAAATAAAGTAGTTGACTTTGATCAAGTGAATCTCTTGGTTGGGTGGCTGATCTAATCATGGTGTGTTGGTCTTTGGGTCTACGATCTTAGAAGTCTCATTTGAAGTTGATAAGATGAGAAGTTGGGTCTATGGTCTTGGAAGATTTGTAATGTAGAAATAAAAAATTGCTTGAAATCAAATGCAATGCAAAACTACATCACACACCTGGTAGGCAAGTGCTTGGTGGGATAAAGTTGAGCATTACTTGGATGAGGTTTTTTCACTTGTATGACTCCAACCCTGGTTAATATTTCAAATCTAGGTATGTGAATGAAATAAACTGCAAAACAAATGAAGGAGGGGAAGTTAGATGAGATAAAAATTTAATAAAATAGAAGAAACTTTATAGAGAAAGAGAACTATTCAAGATCAATTTTTTTAATTCCTCGACCACATGATGTTCTTTCTCTCTACTACTAGGGTTTCTAATCTTTCGCCTCAGTTAGGTCATGACAGAAGCAGGGGGGCTATGAGGCCCCCTCCTTTTGGGACGTTGTTGCGGGCAAGGGAAGGGAACCTAAAACTCCGTTATTCACCACGCTCACAACATATAATGCCTTAAACTCCTCAAGGAAAACCAAAGTTGTAGGCGCGAGCAAAAAAAAAATGGAAATGCATCAAAGGGAGATTCATCCTCATTGAGAGGAGCAGAGACAAGAGCCGACAAAGTTAAAGCAAGAGATACTTAGAAGCCTCAAACAAAAACCAACAACAACTGGAAACCTAAGGCAAAAAAAAATCCAGTGCTGGAGATTCAGGACCCAGATGTTGTTTCTTATAGAGATTTTATGCAGGAACACATTGTCATTTGTAAGTTCATGGGGATATGGCCCACGGAGAAAGCACTGAACTGGTGGATTCAGAATAAATGGCGCCCAAAGGGAGAGATTCAATTGCAGTTAGGTTCTAAAGGATTCTTCATTGTTATATTTGACCTCTTGGAAGACAGGGATCATATCTTTGAAGGAGGCCCATATTTCTTTAATTATGTTGGTCTTTACATGCAGTATTGGAAGGAAAATTTCACTCTTGAAAAGGAGGACTTCACTAGAGTCCCTATTTGGGTAAGACTCTACTCACTACCCATGGAATATTGGTCGCCATCGGTGTTAAAAGGAATAGGGGACAAGCTAGGGGAATATATTAAAATGCCAGAGGGAAACATAAATTGTTACTATGTCTCTTATGTAAGAATTTGTGTTTACATGGATGTCCCAGGAGCGCTACAGGAGGCCATTAAGTTAGTATTCCAGGATGAAGTTTGGCTCCAGAATATAGACTATGAGCACATACAATTCTGACGCAGGAAATGCCATGAGCACGAGAACTTATTCAGAGACTTCCCCCAGGACAAAGCGTAGCAAAACAACACTCAAGCGCAAAAGAAGTAAGATGAACAAGGCTACACCAAGGTTGGACCCAAAAATAAGCACAACATGAAGGCTCAAGGAAAACAAGGACTGAAACAAGCAACCAAATTTTTTTTTTTGAAGGCTTACAGGAAGAGCAGGAGGAACCAACCTCAGATGATCATGCTAAGGAAGGAAACAAAAGGCCAATTCAAAACTCCACAGTTCAGAACCAATTTCCAGGGTAGAACTGTAACAGGCCTAGTGAAAATTTCATGTAAAAATATATAAGGCCATGGTCATGGGGCACATATTCCAAGATGAATGGTGGGGGAAACATCCTAATGGGTGTTAACTTGGTTTATTATGGGTAAGGAAATTGGTAAAGGAAATGGCTAAGGTTTTGGAAAGGTATGAGGCATTAATTGGCATTTTATTTATGAAAATAATGGAAATTAGGACAAAAGGAAGGTGAAAGGTCACAAGTTGCATGTGAGGAGGAAAATGAAGGAAAATAATGGAAAATGAAGAAAATAGATACCTCATTAATAAAAAGGCTTATGAGTATCAGTGGGCAGGACTTGGTCAGTTCAATTTTGGATCTCTTTCATTACTCTCTCTCTCTCATACTCTTAGATACTTAGATTTTTCTTGGAGAACTCTTTGAGGGTGTGGCATAATTGGAGTTTTGGAGCAAGAAGGCAAAGGAAGAGTAGGAAAGTGCAAGAGGGAATCGATATCAACAACTACAAATGGGTTTTGCTTGCAGGTATCGAGTTGCATATATTTTTTCCTCACTAGTTTTGGAATGCATGGCACATGCATGTGGTTTCTTGGTTATGATTTGTCATTGGCATGGAGGATTGCCTAGATTGACAGTGGATTTGCCTAGCCTTGCCATTTCCTCGATAGCCATGGTGATTATGGGTTTATTTCCTTGTTGTGTTTTTGGTTGGTTCTCATGTTTCCTTAGCTTGGGTTGAGTTATTAGTTCCTGGAGCCTTGGTTGGATAAACGCTCTAAAGTCGTGTAACGGCTTGGGTTGAGTTACTATTCATGGAGCCTTGGTTGGACAAACGCTCTGGAGCCCTGGAAAAACTTGGGTTGAGTTACTAGTCTTGGAGCCTTGGTTGGACAAACGCTTTGAAGCCCTTGGTGGGTTGAGTTACTAGTTCTCGAGCCTTGGTTGGACAAACGCTCTGGAGCCCGGTAAAGTTGTGGGTTGAGTTACTAGTCCTAGAGACTTGGTTGGACAAACGCTTTGGATCCCGGTATAAGTTGTGGGTTGAGTTGCTAGTCCTGGAAGCCGGTTTGGAACAAACACTCTAGAGCCCTGGAAGGCTTGGATGGAGACCGATTTGATGATGGTTTTGTGATGTCTGACTGTGAGGTGGAATCACTGTTTCATGGGTTGAGGTGGATGGCCTATAGAAGCTTTGGGTGGTGTTTGATTTATGTGTTCTATGAGATCCCACATTCATGTTTGGAATATGGCATGGGGGTGAATGACTGAAGAGAGATTTGGCTCATCCATTCTACGATCGAGTGGAATGTGGAAGTCCCATCTCGGGTTTGGCTTTTGCATCAATAATGAAAGGTGATATCTTCTGGTATTTCTATGAGTATTATGATGGATTATATGTGGTGTATATGGCTGTGATTTTGTTGATATTTATGTCCCTATTATGTTGGTTATATGTATATTTTATGACATCAACGATGTATGGCTCTCAACATGTTTTTACTTGTATGTGAATGGATAACATGTCTATGACCTAATAGATGAATATGCAACGAATGACATGAGGAATCAATGGTTCATAGCGATTCTAAGATAAGTATGAGATCCGTACACTTAATTATGTTGTTTACACCTATAGGTTACATGTTCACAATATGTTTGATGAAATTCATGTCATGGCTAGTAGGGGTCTAGTTAAGGTCTTGATCATCTCATTGCTTTAGCATCATTATTTCCCTGTAATATTATTGATTCTAAGCATTCATTCCATTATGGGCAGTGGCCTGGCTCTTGGTCTAAAAAATTGGCTTAAATCTCGGGATCGCTGGCACAACACTGGCAATTTTGGTCCACAGTCGCTGGCAGGCAGGCCTATGAGAGTGACTTTAGGTTGTTGGTCACTCCCTTGCCCATAGCATGAGAGTGACTATGGCCTAAGAGACCTAAAACAACAATGGGACCTAGGGACAGGCTGTCTGAGTGGTTGACTTCTCTTCTAAGGGTTCTGTTGATGATGTTGGATGTCTGTATGGTGTGTTCCATCAATTCCATTTCCTTATGGTTACCTAGGAGGTAGAATCATATCATAGTGGCCTCTCACCGCATGTTTACCCCGGTTGGTCGATTGCTTGGGTAGATGTGGGACGAGGGTGTTACAGAGTGGTATCAGAGCGTGGTTGCACTCTCCTTGGGATGTGTGTTGATCATGATTTCATGTTGGTTGCATATGTGTTCCTTAGTCATGTAGTCCACGTTCTTGTTGCATTTGCATGGTGTTGATCATGGTTGTAGTGATGTCGCCATGTTTATGTTGAAGGTGTTGTCATGGAGTATGTCTTCATGTGTGTATGGTTGATTATGCATTGTTTTTCACATCAGCGATCACATATTATCAATTGCATGTGATGTGGTTGTTGTTTTCATACATGAGGTCATGGTTTGTGTAGTTGATGTGATCATGCATTATGACTGAACTCTAGCTAGGATGATGGGTATCTGGTTTTGTACTCTTGTGTTGTATGTCTATATACAATTGTTATGCATGTATGGTCTTGGTTATAGTTTGAATAGTAGGTAAAACATGCCTTGTGAATTCATTGTATGCAATTTAGGTCATCATGGTGCTATTGGTATGTTATGATGCTAATGTGTTGAATGAGGTAACGCAGGAGATGCAAATAATCATAATGAGGTTGTAGCATTAGAATTTGGGATAAGATAATATCGCCATATAGGTATTGTATGTTTTGCATGCAAGTATGTATGTTAAGGATTGTTATATGGATTAGGTTTATATACATGTATTTTTATGTTCCGGTTACATACATAATAGATGATAGTTTATTAGTATAGTCATATGCACATGAGTCAGATAGTCGATAATGATGGTAATCGTGGTTGTAAGCATTGCTATTGTTGGTTAGGTTAGATAACTTCATGATTATGTAATATGATATGTTGTTGATGAGTATGTTATAGATTAACTTGTTGTTGCTATATGATAGCTAGCTTAACGAATAGGTTTTATGTTGTTGATGAGCATGATATATAGCTTATTGTTGTTAAGTCTATTAGCTTGATGATTAGGGTTATTTCATTGAGATCTTGATGTTGTAATTTAGATTGGTCATATGCGTTATGGTTATGTTCATTGCATTGAAGATATTGATGTTATATATATTGCATTAACCTAGTTTGACCTATGCAGATGGTTATGTTTGTGATATTCAGGTATGAGCCGACATATTTGTGATATGGTGTCGTACTAATCTAGATTGATCGTACATATGCGATTGTTATTCATGAACAACAAATGCTTATGAGCTTATGACGTGAACATGTTAGTTAGCTACTGTTATGGATATCATGATTTATGCTTGAGTTGATATGTTGTGAAGTTGTATCGTGCTAACCTAGATTTATTGTGTAGATAAGATAGCCTCCCCTGATATACGTTAAAACATGCATTTTCTTATGTTGTATATTTGGTGCTTGGTTGTTTGATTATGACATCTATTTTATGTTCGAGTGTTTGGTGCCTAGTTGATTTATTTAAAATGGTATGTTTGCAAGTTGATTGAATGCCTGATGAATTTCATAATATGAGTATGTGTTCCAATGATCTTGCTTTAAGATGGTTTTACTAACACATATGTGTTGAGACAGTTGATATATACTTGAATATAGTTGATAGTTGTAGCATTATGTCTAATGACTATGAGTTGACTATGGATTATGACATGATTGTTAGTCTTGCTAAATGTTGATTACAAATTGATAGATATGATTGTCTTGACAATTGGAACATGTGGTTGACATGTGTAAACAGTTCTAGGAAACATGCTTGGTATTAGTGTGACGAGGTAATAATTGATGTGTTTATATAACTAACAATTCGGTGATGTGACAATATATAGTAAGACTCAGTTGCAGCAGGGTAAAGATAAAAGAAAGGAATCAGGTAAGAATTCCTTTGGCTATGTTTGGAAATCCTAATTCCAAACAAATGAGTGTGTTTCATACAGGGGGCCTTCTTAACCTTGATTTTGTTTGTCATTATGCGGATATGTGTTATATTCATGAACATGTACTTGATAGTTATATTAGCTAGTCTTTAGTTACAGGTGGACCTGTCAAATGATTGGAGTCCCTTGAGAGATGGTGTGGATGTGTTCAGTTGCAAGCAACGTGCTTAACACAACAAGATGAGGTTGTTGAAGAATATAGGGCAAATGTAGTTAGTATGATTCTTCTTAGCATGATAACTATTTGTGAGGTATTTTAACTTTTTTCTTATTAACACAATCTTATATTGATATCATTAGTGTGTGCATTTATTACTTCATCAAACAGTTATAAAAATACAAGAGACAAGAACACAAGGTGTTGGCTTTCTACCAGGGCCAAAACCTTTCCCTCTTGGAGAGGAAAACTCGCAAAAAATTCTTCTTGTATATATTCTACTTGACGAATACCAAGACCATGATCCTTAACCTACTAGGCCACTCCAAGACCAAGACACCAATCCTCTTCTTTGTCACTATTTAGATTATCATCATTGCTGCACCATCGAGGCCATCACTATTGCATCACTTCATTACTGTTGCAACATCTTTGTTGTCCCTTCACTGAAGTCTTCATCAACTAGATCTTCCATGTTGAGATATGTATTGGAGAGCTACCTTTTGATCCACCGAGATCATGACCGTCTTCTTGTATCCTTTATCGAGATCATGACCATGTGAGGATCATGACTGCACCTTGACCAAGAATGTAACTATGTATGTACATCAATCATCCTTATCCGCAGTTGTGAGAGTATGTGAGTGTGTAAAACAGTCATCCTTATCCGAAAAGCCAGAGGAATCCTTCTCCTAATTGAAACACAATCACGCACCTTATTCCGAGACTTCTGTAACCCTGAACTTGACCGAGATTTCAGAGAGGAGTGCGAGGATATTATTGTCCAAATGCAAGGGTGCAAGCTCCTTTATATAGTAGTTTGTCCCTATATTTGATCCAACATGCCCATCGAAAGTGTTTTATCTCCTTTGGGAGCCTACTTGTCATTTATATTTATCTATCTTGAGGCCGACATGACTACCTTTCTTCATCGTTTTGCTAGCAGACATCATTGTGCTTGTCTTTGGAGGATTATGGTTGCCTTGGAGGGCCTTTTAGACTAGTATATATATTTACACATATGCTCAAGAAGAGCTCTTTACATGTCTTTGACTCTTTGAATTTCCTAGACCTATGGAATGAGCAAGAAACTCATTCTTATAATTTACAAAAATAATATTTCTTTTTCTTGACAAGTACAAAAATCAAAGTTACATTTGTAAATACCGAACCTAGTTACACTTTCTTCAACGCTCCCTATTAACTAGGGAGGTATTCATAATGGTACTTAGTTATTCTCAATCTAAAGAATTTCTCATAAGAAGAATCAGATTGGTAATCCCATCTGTATAGAATCATATCAATCAACATTGTCATAGTGCAAATCCTTGACTAACAACTCCATCTCTCCATGAGACCATGAGCTACAATGCTGGCAATACCAATGATTTATAGACACCTTCATCATTGTCTCTCAAGGTACATACCCACCCAGGTGTTCACTGAGTATGACCTTATAGGACTATTCTTATCTTTGGTTCCCAACCCTCAAAGAATATCGGTCCTCTTGCCTACTCTTATCTTGGATGCCCTACACATCCTCAAAGAGTATCGGATGCCAGATGATTACCCAATCCTCCCATTATTTATTCTAAGGTGAAGACAAGAATGTTGTGTCTATCATGTGTCTACATTTCCATTCATAGCATTCATCTAGACTTACGCCTGTTAGTTTTGGTCTAGTGCATGACACATGAATTGGAAAAACACAATTGTCACTCCTTTGTAACCAGGGGTGATCTAATTCCAACTCCCTCTTGACCAGGGACCTATCAGAGCTCCCTCTTAGCTAGGGACTCTTTTATACATCAACAACTTCTTCTTCGTGGGTTATTCAGCTGCTTGATCAACTTCTCTCCTTAATGTCATGAAATTTAGTTGAGCTTCTTCCTTGAAGGGAAACAACCATCGATCACTTTCCTTCTTATTCCATCATGTCATCCCTTTCTTCATGGAAAGTGGCCTTCTTGGCATACATCTGGAACTTTCTTCATATGGCTACTTCTTTTCTCCCCATGCTTCTTTCAGGAGTTTTCATCCATCGCATGAGTGTTGGTTGTACTTGTTCTAGTAGCCCTACATGAACTCATCCAGATATTACTCAAGAAATCAAAACATCATATTAAATCAAATCATAACTTACAAGATGTCTCTTCATCATGACATCTTCTAAAAGGTATCAGCATCCTGAATACATGTTGACACACCTCCCAAAGATACCCATTGTCAATGGTCTTCATTATCAGAGTCTTCATATCTCTCCGGGAGATTTCCTAGTCAAGTCTTCTTGGTCTTTTGGATGTTGATCGCCTTCATCAGGGTTGCATATCGATCTCTTCCTTCCTCACACATTCCATTCCCAGGATATTTCAATCAGAGTTTCTTAATTGTAGTCAACCACCTCATACTTCATATGAGGACATATTATGTTGATTTCATCTAGTGTGACTTATGCGTTTCTGCATCTTTTCAAAGGAGGAAATCCTTTTCTCTTGATCATGCCTCTTAAGGTAGAAGTGATGATCTATATTACCTGCAACCATACGACATGACATTATAAAATTAAATACACGCATACACACCTCATCTTACATTCAGGTCATCTAGGATTTTTCCATCAGCTTCCTTGATTGAAGAGTCTTCAATCCCTTGATCTACTTCATGTCATCACACCATTGTCTCATGGATTCCATAAGTTGGACTTCTTGTTGAAACACTTACTTCCTCTCTAGATTAGTGAACCCTACAATGAGGATTCCATCAGAGAATTTATGAGGATCTTGTATATCCCCAACTGGCAGATGTTTCCTTTTTGACTTGATGTATGATGAGCCTTAGATGAATTCTTTCTTTTCTTCAATGTCCACTAAGGTTCCCAAGAGCTATATATCCTACATGTTTGTCTGCCATAGATTTTGTCCTTCATGACTCCCATTGTGATGTCACGATCTCTTGTTTCTAATGCTTCCATGATGCCATGATGCATCTTATTATCATTGTCATATCTTATAATATAAGATTTAGGAGCTTATGATAGGACCCTTTTGTGAGGGATACTATCTTACTCATAGGAGAGATTTGATACTCCCTCTTTCCTTGACCCTTTTCTTCAAATTTCTCCATCTTTCAGTCATATGAGCTTCCAAAGTATTTCTATAGCATTGAATCTTTACTATACTTATTTTGTCTTTGCTTGAGGACCAACCTTGCTTTTCCTTTCTGCACACGGTTGAATTATTTTATCCTTTAATACAGACAACAACTTGTCTTTCTCTATCTAGCATAGGGACCACAAATTGTCGGGTGAGGTAACTGTGAGGTAACCTTCTTTATTTATTGATATTTGTTACCTTGCTCATCAATGATGACTACCTTCTCATCATCTTTCCTAGATCCTCATGAAGTTGTTCCTTCATTCTTTGATACCTCTACTATTGTGTAAGTCTAATTGACCTTCTTTACTTTAATTTTTTAGAGTATATCTAACATTTCATATATCTCTCATTATGTCTCCTCTTCTACTGTTTAGGTATGAGAGGACTTTTGAGTGATATCATATGAATCCTATGAATCTCCTGATAAATTCAAACAATGTTTGACCTTCATAAACCTTTTCATAGATATCAATGATTTCTCTTTTCTATGAGGATTATGACAATCTTCCTTATTCTATGCAAGGAATTTCAATTATCTAACCAATTTATAAATCCCCTTGCAATCATGAAATCATTTAACCAAATCTGATTATGAAATTGAAAGATACTTACTTGGTGTGTGAAGATGAGATATTCATCTTGATGCTTCTTTTGCTTAAGCTTCCCATCATTAGTATCCTTTCAGCACAACTTCCTTGGAGGCCTTCTAGCACCATGACATCAGTGGTCTTGACATCATCGAGACAGCTTCACGACCTTCCCAATTCATTTATAAGGTACTTTTGACTTCAACATATTGTTGACATGTTAGTGATACTATGTTTTGATCCGAGCACCTTGCTATTGAGATCATAATCATAGACAAAATTCGAGACTGTAACAAGTATATCGGTATGGAATTGCACAATGATGTCTATGTGCATTGTGTAGGGAGGCAATGTACTGAGAGCCCAAAATTTGTCAATGAATAACATAACTAAACTATGGGTGGCACTGTATAGATAGATTATCTCATCACCGAAACTGCCTTGATGTAATAACTATACTGAGACAATGATGTAATCATGGATTGTGAGAGGTATTCCTTGGATTACTTCTGCAATATATATGTATACCTGAGACTATATTTTATGGCATGTAGAAAGTTTAGCGATCAAGAAGTGAGGATCACTGGTATACTCCATCAAACTGAGCATGAGTTGAGTGCATCACGTAATTACTGAGGTTGATACTCCATGACTGTTGTAGGCCACATTGTATACTTGCTCCTTTAATCCTTTCAACCTGCTTTGATGTCATTGAAGACAGATCATTATATGTCTCTTGTGCTGCCCTTCATTTGACTTCAGCACCTTACCTCTGATACCATGTTGAAGAATTTAGGGCAAATGTAGTCACTATGATTCTTCTTAGCATGATAACTATTTGTGAGGTATTTTAACTTTTTGCTTATTAGCACAATCTTATATTGATATCATTAGTGTGTGCATTTCTTACTTCATCAAACAGTTACCAAAATACAAGAGACAAGAACACAAGGTGTTGGCTTTCTGCCAGGGCCAAAACCTCTCCCTCTTGGAGAGGAAAACCCGCACAAAATTCTTCTTATAGAGATTCTACTTGAAGAATACCAAGACCATGATCCTTAACCTACTAGGCCACTCCAAGACCAAGACACCAATCCTCTTCTTTGTCATTGTTGAGATCATCTTCATTGTTGCACCATCGAGGCCATCACTATTACATCACTTCATTACTGCTGCAACATCTTTGTTGTCCCTTCACCGAAGTCTTCATCAACTAGATCTTCCATTTGAGATATGTAGTGGAGAGATGCCTTTTGATCCACCAAGATCATGATTGTCTTCTTGTAGTCTTTACTGAGATCATGACCATGTGACGATCATGACTGCACCTTGACCAAGAATGTAACTATGTATGTACAACGATCATCCTTATCCGCAGCTATGAGAGTATGTGAGTGTGTATAGAAGTCATCCTTACTCGAAAAGCCAGAGGAATCCTTCTCCTAACTGAAACACAGTCCTGCACCTTATTCCGAGACTTTTGTAACCTTGAACTTGACCGAGATTTCAGAGAGGAGTGCGAGGATCTTACTGTCCAAATGCGAGGGTGCAGGCTCCTTTATACAGTAGTTTGTCCCTATATTTGAGCCGACATGTCCACCAAAAGTGTTGTGTCTCCTTTGTGAGCTGACTTGTCATTTATATTTATCTTGAGGCCGACATGACTACCTTTCTTCATCGTTTTGGTGGCAGACATCTTCGTGCTTGTCTTTGGAGGATTGTGCTTGTCTTGGAGGGCCTTTTAAACTAGTATATATATTTACACATATTCTCAAGAAGAGATTTTTACATGTCTTTGAATCTTTGACTTTCCTAGACCTATGGAATGAGCAAGAAACTCATTCTTATAATTTACAAAAATAATATTTCTTTTTCTTGACAAGTACACAGATTAAAGTTACATTTGTAAATAACGAACTTAGTTACACTTTCTTCAACAGAGATAACTTGTGTATCATTATGTTCATTTATGCACTAACAGTTATGTGTTAATTATGACATGATGCAGGGAGTTGCATTGCGAGAGAGATTGCCATGAAATCTTGAAGAAGGCTCAGGTTGATCTTTCCTTGAGAACCATGGGGATTGAGTCATGGTGTTTGTTGCTAGTCTTGTGCTTTTGGTGTTTTATGATTTGTTGAGTTTGATTTGCAGTTTTGTTTATGTCTGTTGCAAGGCATTGCCACTTTGGTTGTGGTTTCGTATTGTCGTCATTGGTTTTCATGATACTCTTCTTGTTTTTTCTTGACTTTCCTTTTATGTTTTGAGTCTTGGGAATTGGTTGGGAAAGAGGAAATTTGATGGAGCTCGGGACAGCTGTGTGGTACCCAAAAGGTAGTGTAAGATTCAGATGAAGCTTGGTGCATGAGTAAGTGCAGTGGAAGGTAAGAATATGACATTCGGTTAGACTGGATGGTTCCATTGTGGTAAATGGACAATGACAAAACAGTCATGGGAAAGGAAATCAAGAAAAGGTAAAGTAAATGGAGCCGAGGTGTCAGATCCCTTGCCTATGTTGGGATTGTTGTTCTCAATATTGCACGTGTGTTGCATGAATAAAGGAAGTTCTCTTAACCTTGACCTTATAATATCTGGAAATTTTGTTGTGCTCATGATTATGTTGATGTTTATATATGTATACATGTAGGCTTGTATGTATGTCATGTCTGACAGGGTGATCATGAATCATGATTATTTTATGCTAATGTTTATATGTACATATGTATGTATGTATGACGTTGACTGACGAGATCATTATTTTTAAATAGAGGAGGAATGACCTGTTATAGAGTTTTATGAACCCAACGTTTCAGACTACCAAGTGAGTCCATCATCAGGGGATGAGTCAATAGATATTCTAAAGATAATAATGAGTTATCCATGAGCTATAATTTATGGTATATATATAGGTTATGAAAGAATTAATCTAAGAAATTAGGTTGGCCATTATCCAATTATGTACATAAAAGGAACCACTGATAAAATTACTAAAATTCTTAATAAACACAACATTAATATAGCCTTCACCCCTCTCAACACCATCAGACAATTATTCAACTCAGTCAAGGATCCCATAAACCCTAACCTTCAAAAAGGTGTTTATGTTATTCCTTGCTCATGCGGAAAAGAATACATAGGTGAAACAGGTAGGTCTCTTAACATCATAATTAAAGAACACACTGCCGACTTAAGAAGAGAAAGGACCTCAAAATCAGCCTTAGCAGAACATGTTCACTCTTCCTCTCATTACATCTGCATGGAAGAAGTCAAACTAGTTAGAAAAGAAGACCACTATCTTAAAAGGAAAATCAAAGAAGCCATTGAAATAGAAAAAAGGAAGAACAACTTGAACCAAGATGATGGATTAAAACTAAGCAACACCTGGAAACCTTTACTTGAAATCTTAAAGAATCAATAATTAACTCATATCCCTTTTAATAATTTAATCCCTCCTCTCTCATTAAAAAATTAATAAAATATAAATCAAAACAACAAGGAAACATTATCTAACATCCTCCTTAAACAATAAAACAAAAACAAATATAAACATATAAATAAATAATTGGCTATTTCATAACTAATCATTTGATAATATTAAAATAAACTAAAATCATAGTTTATTAATTATAATATTATAGTAACATATGAATTTATATTAAGCATATAGTCGTAATAACTCAAATCAAAATAAGGAGAAATTAACAATAGGAATTATATATAAAATTATAGGGAATTAATTAAACAAATTAATTAAATAATAAAGAATTAATTAATTAATTAATTAAAATAAATAAATAAAAATAAAAATAAATAAATAAATAAATAAAAATATGAATATCAACAAACTAATTGGATATGGTCGAGCTAACTTCTTAGATTAATTCTTTCATAACCTATATATATATATATACCATAAATTATAGCTCATGGATAACTCATTAATATCTTTAGAATATCTATTGACGCATCCCCTGTTGATGGACTCACTTGGTAGTCTGAAACGTTGGGTTCATAAAACTCTATAACAGGTCATTCCTCCTCTATTTAAAACTATCCTCACCTGTATGGATTCATTATTTAACGAGTTCATTATTATTTTATGATGCATGTATGTGTACATGTATCTATGTCACTGTCTGACAGGGTCATCAAAAATCATTCTTGTGGAGGAATGATTTCTTACGTAGGAAAATGACATGAAGAGGTTCTTGGTCTATGAGGAATCAAGTGGGAAGATTAGTCATGACAAACATATGAGGCCAGTATCATGTGAATATGAATTTATATTGTATGTTTGTATTATGCCTATGCTTATGTTATGGACAAGTTATACCGAGGGATACATCAACAAAGTGAAAGCAGTGTGGTCTACGGCATGCTGGGACAAGCATGGATGACACTGGAAGCAAGGTTGCTTGGTAAAGAGTTAGTTTGGTTTTGGATGTGTGGTACGATTTTGTGCATATGTCATATATGTTGTACTTGTTGCACCTGTGATGTTGTGTCCATGCAGTGTGGTGTATATTTAGTGTGTGTACATCTTGATTATGTAATGTTATGTACATCGTGTAGTACAAATAATGTTGTATGAATGTTGCATATTGAGTGTTGGGTATAGATGGTGCTATGTACATGTTGAATATGTGGTATTGTGTACATGTACTGTGTGCATAATGCATATGCGGTGTTGTGTGCCTATGGTGTTGTGCACATGTTGGATATGCAGTGTTGTGTATAGATGATGCTATGTAAATGTTGGAAATGCAGTGCTATGTACAAGTGGTGTTGCATGCATGTTTTACATGTGGTGCTATGTTACATATGGTGTGGTGTGCATGATTGTACAAGTGGTGTTGTGTGCATGTGGTTTTGTGTACATGTTGTGTAAGTGGCATTATGTGCAGGTGGTGTTGTATACATGTCTTGCATGTCGCGCTGTGTACATATGGTGTCGTGTACATGTCGTGCGTGTGGTACTGTGTATATGTGGTATTGTGTACACGTTGTATAGTGGTGCAATGTACATATGGCATTGTGCACACGTTGAGCAGGTGGTGCTGTGTACATGTGATGTTGTGCCGGTGGTGCTTGGTACATGTGGTACTGGTGTACGTGTGGGATTGAGTGCATGTCATACATGTTGTGTTGCAGGCATGCGGTACTATGTGTGTGCATTGTGCAGTCATGGTATCATGACATGTGCATTCATTTTGTTGCACTCTAGACACGTATTTGTGTTATATTGTACATCAGATGTAGGTGCATGTGTTGTATTGTGTATTGGGTGTAGGTGTATGAGTTGTGTTGTATATCAGGTGTACGTGTATGCATTTTGTGGTGTTGCAAGTTGTGTGCAGATGAATGTCTTCTGATGTACATTGTGCATGTATACGTACATACACTGGGTGTAGGTGTATGTGTTGTATGTGAAGTATAGGTGCATGTGTTTCATGGTGTTGTATGGTGTGTGTGGTTGTATGTGTGTGATGCACACTATGCATATGTGCATGTGGTGGAGGAGAAGGCACTAGGTGTTGTAGGTTTTAACCCCGTACAGAAAATTACCTGCATACAAATTCTAAAACACAGAAAATAAACAGTGCGAGAGTATAACACATATACACAGAGATTTTCCCCTGGATCCCAAAATTGGGACTACCAACTTGATTTTTCATTATGTTCCTTTTAATGTCACAGTACATATTTATACATGCCGAAGCATCAAATACCATGGACTGAAAATCATGGCGTTCAAAACCATGGAACGAAAACCATCGCGTCCAAAACCATGTGCAAAAAACATGCACAAAACCATAGGTAGGTCCGCCCAACCTAATATAGGGTCCAAAACCAAAATTTGGACCCCATAGAGGGGGGTTACCTGCACCCCTCAAACCCCCTTGTGACCCCCCCACTACGCAATCGGCGCAACAAAGGGGGGGCTCCGCCCCCACTCTAACCCCATGGTTAACTACGTGGGCTAGTCGTGGAAAGAATACAACACAACCCAACATTCTCCCACTTGTTTTTTTCTTTCCACAGGGGGCCACAAGAGAGCTTAGTCATTTATCCAGCCCTGCAACGCCCATTTTTCCTCTACACCAAGAGAACTTCTCAGAGCTCACAGATTTTGTCAATGCATCTGCAGTATTCTTCAAAGTGTGCACCTTTCCTTCTACATTTGTCTTCTTCTTGAACACCCATTTGCTGCCAATGGGTTTCCTTCCAGCCGACAACTCCACCAGATCCCAAGCCTCATTTTTGTGAAAAGATGCCATTTCATCAACCATGGCCTCTTTCCAGAGTTTGCCATCCTCTGAATCTATTGCTTCCTTCACAGTTTTGGGATCATCGTCAGTAATAGATAAAGCAAAATTTGAACAGAAAGCAGATGGACTATACCTTTTTGGCTGCCTTCTTTCTCGAACTGATCTTCTCACACCCGGAGTTCGTGGCTTTTCATCTTCTGATTCCTCCTCCGTTGTAGAGTTTGATTCTTCCTCCTTGAGCTCAAACTTTATCTTCTCAGGTTCCTTTGGTTGGACTTCATGTTTAATAACATCTTTCACCTCTCTGAACACCACATCTCGGCTGTACACAACCTTCCTTGTTACTGGGTTCCAAAGCTTATAACCCTTTAAACCATCCTTATACCCAATAAAGATGCACTTTTCAGATTTACTATCCAACTTGGTTCTTTTCTCCTTTGGAACATGTACATATGCATCACATCCAAATACCCTCAGATGTGAAAGAGAGGGTTTCTTAACAGTCCATACCTCTTGTGGAGTCTTATCCTCCAACGCTGATGAAGGTGATCTATTGACCATGTAACATGTTGTCTCCACTGCCTCTGCCCAGAATTCTTTTCCTAACCCAACACCATTGAGCATGCTTCTTGCCCTTTCCATCAACGTCTTATTCATTCTTTCTGCAACTCCATTTTTCTCAGGTGTGTATGGAGTAGTCTTCTGCCGTGCTATACCACACTTTTTACAAAATTCTTCAAATTCCTTGCTGCAAAATTCTCCACCGTTAGCTGTCCTCGGCACCTTAATCGTCTTGTCTGTATGGTTTTCCACCAGAGCCTTAAATTCTTTAAACCTGTCAAAGACTTCAGATTTCTTCTTAAGGAAATGTATCCATGTATTCCTTGAGAAGTCATCTATAAAGGATACATAGTACACAGACTTATCCAGTGATGGAACCTTCACAGGTCCAAACGCATCATTGTGCACAAGCTCTAATATATGTTTCTCTCTCTTACCACAAGAGGGGAAACTCACCCGATTCTTCTTCCCATCTACACAATTTTCACAGAAATCAAAATCCAGAGAGCTATTACTCATACCTTCTACCATACCTTTACCATGAAGTATTCGAAGGCCCTTCTCCCCAATATGTCCAAGCCTTTGATGCCACAGCATGGTCTTCTCTGCAGAGACCACTAGATTTTCTGCCCCACTTTCAAGAACCACAGAATTGTTGCACCCATCAACAACAGTGCTACCTTGCAGCTTGTACAGAGTTCCAATTCGAACTCCCCGCATCAATACCAGTGCTCCCCGAACCATCTTGTAGGTATCCTTCTCGAACACTGTTTTTACACCTGCATCATCCAGCTTGCTTACAGAAATCAGATTTCTGGCTAATGTAGGAATATGCAGAACACCCAGAAGTGTTCTAACCCTTCCACCTTGCAACTTCAACTTTACTTTTTTGCGACCAACGATTCTAGCCTTCCTGTCATCCCCAAGAAGACATCACCACCATCATATTTCTCATACTTTCAGAACCACTCTCTATGGGGAGTGAAGTGAAAGGATGCATCTGAGTCAATCAACCATGCCTCGCGATCTACATGTGTGCTTGAAGAAGCCAAGTACACATTCCCACCTTCATCTGAGGTGGTTTTCACCTCTGCAGAAGGAGCAACATCAGATCCATTTCGTTTATCAGGAGCTTTAGATTTACAGTCCCTTTTGTAGTGCCCTTCCTTTCCGCATTTCCAGCACACCACCTTTACAAGTTTTCCTGGATATTCAAATCTCCCTCTAGATTTAGACCTCCCACTCGATGACTTATTTTTGTTTATGTTCTGGGACTATCCTTGTACAAACAAGGCACCACCATTCTAACTCTCCATATTTTTTCGTCTCATTTCCTCCGTCAACAAGGATGAGACTATTTCATCAAACTGCAAGGCAATTTCATTGCTACCTATTGTAATAACCAGACTATCCCACGAATCTAGTAGAGAACATAACAAATTGATGCACTTATCTTCATCTGAAATTTTAATATCAACAGATGATAACTAACTTACCATGGTATTAAATGTGTTTAGATGCTTTGTCGCCGAGTCTCCATCTTTCATCCTCAGATTATACATCTTTTTCCGTAGGAATAGTTTATTCACCGGAGACTTAGATTGGTATAAATTCCCTAACTTGTCCCACAAAGCCTTCGTCGTAGCTTCCCCTGATACATTCAACAATACTGAATATGAGACACACAATCGTATTGTGCTCTTTGCCTTCCAATCCAACTTCTTCCATTCTTCATCGGACACTCCCGTTGGTTTAGTACCTGGATCTACCGCGATCCACTGATCTTTATCCACCAACAGATCCTCCATCTTGAGTTTCAATAACTGAAAACTCTGACCATTAAATTTCTCGATCTCTATCTTTCCATTGCTCACCATCTTCTTTCACCACCAGAATCGATCCCGCAGATCTCCCACTGAACAGGGTCTACCATAGGCCCGAGCGAAACCCCTCAGCAGCAAAGGCGTCCCCTTGAAGCCAAAACAGCTCTGATACCAAATGTAGGTTTTAACCTCATACAAAAAATTACCTACATACGAATTCTAAAACACAAAAAATAAACAATGAGAGAGCATAACACATAAAACACATATACACAGAGATTTTCCCCTGGATCCCAAAACTGGGACTACCAACTTTATTTTTCATTATGTTCCTTTCAATGTTACAATACATATTTATACATGCCGAAGCATCTAATACCATGGACCGAAAAACATCGCATCCAAAACCATGGACCAAAAACCATCGCGTCCAAAACCATGTGCGAAAAACATGCACAAAACCATAGGTAGGTCCGCCTAACCTAATATAGGGTCCAAAACCAAAATTTGGACCCCATAGGGGGGGGGGTTACCTGCACCCCTCAAACCCCTTATGACCCCCCCGCTACACAATCGGCGCAATGAAGTGGGGGTCACCCCATGGTTAACTACGTGGGCTAGTCATGGAAAGAATATAACACAACCCAAAAGGTGTTTGCTGGGTGTGGTAATCGATCCAGTCTGTGTACAAAAGAAAAAAGACTAAAGTAAGGATCAATGAAAGATAAGTATTGGTATTGTATTTCGGTTTTCCTATGCATATGATTTATGATTCTGGTTTATGATGGTTACATGTGATTTATAATTTTGATCTATTATGGTTTTGGTTTGAGCTAACCTGATGGTTGTGATTTGAGCCTTCCTTTCCTTGACATTCTCCTCTCTAGAATGGATGATGCTTATGTTTCTCACCAAGTTTTTTTCGCAAAAAAACTCACAAGAAACTGTATCTTCATGCTAGTTCTCATCATTTTCCTACTTAGAAATTTGGTGTTCTGAGCACCCTTGCCAGTCGCGCTCTTAGAATCTCTGATGAAAGCCACCTAGAGCAGGAGAAATCTCATCTCCTTGAAGTTTTTAAAAATAATGGGTACAACAAAACTCAGAGCCTCAAGGCCTTTCAAAGAGCCTGTAAGGAGTCCAGAGTTAAAACTGCTCGAGTTGATCCTATCTCCAAGGTTCATCTCCCATTTATTCAAGGGACCACAGATAGGATTGCCCATATCCTTAGACGGAATAATGTTTCCTCTTCGTTCAAACCTCTAAGGACCATTAGGAATTCTCTTGGTTCGGTAAAAGACCCTATCGACCCGAAGGACATGAAAGGTGTTTACTTGGTTCCATGTTCCTGTGGTACTCCATATATTGGAGAAACGGGTCGATCAATTAACCAAAGGATCCATGAGCACGCGATAGACATTAGACACAATCGTTCCTACTCATCAGCTTTAGATGAGCATGCGGAGAAATCCAAGCACTATGTCCGTATTGAAGATTCTAGAGTCATTACTAGGGTTGACCATTTCCACCATAGGAAGCTTAGGGAGGCTATTGAGATTGAAAGGCATGCTAGGAATCTCAACAAAGATGATGGTTGGAAGTTGAGTAAAAGTTGGATTCCGACCCTCTCCTTATGATCTTCCTGTCTCCCTTTCCCTCTTTATTTGTCTCTTTTTCGTTATATTTGTATATAGGTATATCTGCTCAAGCTCCTCAATACTTTATATGATGTAATTTCCCTCCTCTCTATATCTTATGTCCTCATTTTGATTCATTTTTTTACCCCTTTTTTACTTAATTAAAATCAATTATTAAACTCCTAATTACTTCAATAATATATAGCCTCTATAATATATAGATCTATACCTTATTAGTTTTTGATATTATTTATAAACTCCTTGCATCTGTTTTTAACCCTTATTATTGATGAGTATTCTTAGCAATATATTATTCCTTAATGCTATTGTATAACTAAATTTATAATATTAATTAATCCCTAACCCTTTTAGATTAACCTTATTCGTTACATTTGAGATTTTGCTAGATTTAAATCTCTTAACCTTATTATTATTTAGTATTACATAGCAACTAGTATTAACTTATTCTCAAACCAACCTTATAACTTTATTATTATTTAATAACACTATTTTATCAATTACTTATTCTTAACCCCCCTTATTAATTCTCTTAACAATATCCATACTTCTAACTTCTACTTTATAACTTTTTTTTTTTTAATAATTTATAACTAATTTTAGAATATTAAAAAATAAATAAATAAATAGCTAAATAAATAAATAATTATTTACTTGTTTGACTATTCTCCAACGACTAGTTTTCAACCGCTAACTTTGGGCAATGATGCATCCTTACTATTTATTCATGAAGATTGTATGATTTTTTCACCTTGTCCTCAGGATGAACCACATTGGTTGGTTTGAAATGTCGACCTAATCCTAATGATGTGATTAATCCGAAAGACATTTATCTACAATATGGATCACAAAAGTCTCAGATCTAACATTTTTATACATGTTGATTTGGTCAAATATGCTAGTTTGATTTGTTGTGACAGGAAGTAAACATGATTGCAAGTGTACCTTATTGACGAGCTACCAATGAGGTATGATTTGAAGTTATTTCAATTTAACTTGGTAAAGGAAGAATGGAAATATCTAGTTGGGTGGTTAAAATCAACTGCAAGAATCAACAACAACAGTGAAAAGAATTGGAATATGCAGCAGTATGTTGGAAAAGCACTTCAGGAACAGGGCCATTATGGGACACGTGTACCCAATTGTGTCCATTTATTTCCAGAGCATGTTATTATGGTATGATGGTTTTGAGACAGGTATATGCCTTGGTGTTTGTATCTTCCAATGCGAGGAAGCCTTACCAAGGGATGGACTGCCCGAGATGGGGGTGCCAACAGAACTTGGAAGGTGAGTGACTACACGGAAGGGTTGACTAGATTTCCCGAGGGAATGTGTAGTAGGGAAGGGAAGGTCATAGATGTATTTGTTTTGGTCATTAGCATTGCCAGATGGAATCAGATGCACATTGGGAGTACGCCCTAGAACAATGAGTTGGTAACTGTTCACTGAGAGGACAACTGGCGCGAGAATATAGCATTGGACATTGGATGAAGATATGAATTTGCAGTGGATTCTGGACTTCTTGGGAAGGAGGTGAATCGTGGTATTACTTTGAGGGTGGAGGTGTGAGCCTCTAGATTCCCTTATTACGGATACAGGCATCGTATCTTTTATTTGTTGGTTGAGAAAATATGTATACACGTATATTATTGTAAATATTGTATCGATCTGGATTTATAAAGCTCCATAGACAGTATGGTTATTTGTTAGTTGAAGCAAATGTGTATGTGTTTATGTGGTTATTGTAAATATCGTAATGAGTTGTGTTATAAAGCTCCAAGAAACGGTATGTTTGTCATGTTTTAGCAGGTGGTCATTATAAATACTTGTTGTGTTATACAAACCCCCCCCCCCCCATTTCAAATTTTTAATCTTAGTCTAAATATGCTAAATAAGAAATAGGTCCCCTTTAGGATATAAAAAGCAATAAAACTTTTTGAGTAAAAATAGATTTTCCATACTTTTCATATAAAAGTTGCTTTATGAGTGTTTGGAACCACTCATCGCAAATCGCAATTTCTTAAGACCAATGAACATCCATTTGAAGAGTTGCGATGCGATCAAAGTCATCGCAAAGTTTTAAATTGAAATGATCCATTTATAAACATGCAATGTGATATAACTATCACGTTTCACATATTATTAATCCTAAGGAATAAGTTATGGGATTTTGTTGAAACCTTGCGATGCGATAAGGCTATCGCATATCGCCAATCCATAGGAAAACATTGAAACCACTCTGTTGAAACTTTGCGATGTGATATAACTATCACGATCGCATATTGCATATCACGCTCCCAATAGAAGCAAGTAATATATACTATGAAGACTCGTGATATAGTGTTAAATCAATTATAAAGGAAAACATGATTTACAAAGGAAAAACATGATTTTCCAAGTTTGAAAAGGAACCCGCCAACTCTACGTGCCAGCTCATCACTCATCGCAATCGCAACAATACAAAGAATTCTTTCGAACATAGCGCTTGTAACTCCCGATTTGCGATATGCGATGGCTCTACAAGTATTAAAATAATACAATCGCTAATCGCAAAATCGCAGAGTTATGGCACCTGTTCTAAAAGGACCATTGGAAAACTTGCGATGCGATATATATTAATTCGGCATTAAAGTTTCACGTCATGAGGATACAGTAAAGCATTAAGAGGCAGTTATGGTTACAATCCTTTAAGGATTTCATCCTTTGTGACTATGTACAATATGAGATCTTTTGCATCTAATGCGCATACACTGATTTTAGTCTGTAATTAGTTGTATTGGCTGCTCTCAAAGTTTTTCGCCTATCACGCTCCTCTTTCTCATTTTGCAGTGTAAATCCAGAATCACGTAGTCAGTCAAGATGTCTAAGAAAGCTCGAAAGACAAAGGCTCCCCTTACAGTGGAAGAAGGACAAGGAAAATTGGTGTTAATCTCAAATACTACTTGTCAAGGCTTTGGTAAGATCTCGTGGGAAGGCATATATGATTTGCTTGAAAATGAAAATCCAAAGGAGATAGAAGAAGAAGCAATAGTTGATCGAACTAATGAATCAAAAAACACGCTCAATGATTTGGCCAGCTCTTTCCTACATCGAATAGCAGCCCGTGCAAAGGTTTTACCATATAATTATATGGTAAGATGGGTAATCAAGAGCATTAACATAACAGACAGAGCTTTGTTTGAAGTTGATGGAAGGATGTTTGGATCCTTCAAACCTAAAGACTTCAAGAGAATGCATCACTTTCTAGATCCCCAGCGACACTACAACAAATCATTCCTGGAAGCTTTTGCCAAGGAGAATCAGATTGAATCAGACCCTATCAAGCAATGGAGACACTTTCCTAACAAGCACAAACATGAATCATCCGGTATGTATTCTGTGGACTCCTTAGCATCTCCATATTGTTATGTTGCTGCTATGATGTGTAGACTCTTTGGAAGCCCCGATTCTGCTAGATTTTCTATTGAAATGGTTCCATTGATAGAAGCAGCGATAAACTCCTTTGTGATGGATTGGGCAACTATCCTATCAGATAAAATGGCTAGTCAAATACTGGATTATAGAAAGAACAGATATGTCACTACCCGAGTTGTGCCCCCATTCTATATGAGTGCTTACATAGTTGACACAATTTGTTTTAATTCCGACTTTCCCATCTTAGGTTGGAAATGGACTGTTCAGGATCCAACCCCCATTCATATTTACCATAAATACTTATGGAAGTCTGAATACAAGAATCATTTATACAGGATTTGCCATGGTTTCATCCTACCCGTCCATCAAGCTATCTTTAATAAACCTGCTCCTCGGCTGTCTGACGAGGCTAGCATTGATTTAACCTCAATCGGCAGTTGGTTCGGGAAGAGACGTTCACCTATGTTAGGGTTTTTGGCAGCATTACAGATCCTCATGTCCTTCCACTTTACATTCCAGATAAGCTATTAGCCAGGGAAGTAGCCTACCAAATAGTAGAAAAAGGGATGTCTAGAAATCTTAAAGACTCCAAGAAACAGTTGTGGCCTGCCTTTCCTCTTCGCTGCGGCACCTACTCATTGCATGATTTTAAACATGCCGAGAAAGAAGCAAACAAGACAAAGGATCTGAGTCTAGTTGTTATCCCTAAAAGACAATATGACCCAAATAAGGTTGCTTTCAATTTCACCACTCAGATGAAAGTTAGTAAATTCATGCATGAGGAAGATGAGTTTGATGACTTATTTGCTTCAGCAGAGTTATTCTCAACAGTAAGTCATCTGGAAAAATTCAAATTGGGTGCTGAGAAAATGGACAAATTCATTGAATACAGGACACAGAGGTTACTAACAGTACCTCTGGATTTATTAAATACTACACCAATCATTCAACAAGCAGAACACAGCGGAGAGCAGGTTATAGAAAAGATTTTTGGAGAAGTTGAAACAAGTGATAAGGCCAGTGAACAACTAAACACTGATGTTCACATTGATCCCATATTGATTAAAGAATGGGAGCAATTTGATCAACAGATCAAAAGTCAGAATGATCCTCAAAACATTATCACATCAGCGCCTCCCGGAACACAACGGCCCATTATTCCTAATATTGTGATTGAAGAGACACCCAGCAAAGGCACAATTCAAAAAGAGATAGAAATAATCCTTGAAAATCCTTCAGGAGAGATTACATTGAACATTGAGGAAATTCCACCCTTGGATGTGTTTTATAGCCCAAAACACAGGGTTGTAGTCAAGAGGCAGAGGAAAAAGAGGAAAATAGACCAAACATCATCCACAACTCCTCAATCTGAATTTATGAATGTCATATGGAAAGATTCAGAGGTCAATCCTTCTGAGGATTTGACCAAGTTATCTCAATTTGCAGGGGCATACATAGCTGCTACAATTGATAAAGCAACTGAAGTTAATCAATTGATCAAAGAAAAGGATCAAAAGATTAATCAGCTTGAAGAACAGTCGGCAGTAGAGCATCAAAAGATTAATCGGCTTGAGGAACAGTTAACGGTAGAGAAACATAAGAGTGAGCAGCTTGAAGAACAATTAAACCTGGAAAAACAGAAAATTGACCAGCAAGCCATTCAAAGACAACAACAACTGTCTCAAGAGCTCGAGCAACTTAAATTGACACATCAACAAGAGATTAAATCTAAAGAAGAGCAAATCACACAGTTACAACTCTCTATAGAACAATTCAAATATTATCCCAAGGTTGAAGAGTTTAAGAAGGAAGCCTTAGAGGCAAATAAGGCTTTATCTCAACAGCTGAATCTACTTTGCCAGAAAATATCTCTTATTGATCCATTATGCATCACAACGACATCACTGATTGACCAAGTAGTCAATACCAGGTTAGAATTTGAAGATGCGGATGATAAAGTCACAGATTATCTCTCTTGGCAAAGCACAGAAGATGGAAGAGCTGCTAAATTACCTAAAATTGAAGAGTCTCATAAAGAGATATTGTTTTTAGAATGGGAAACACAGTTGATAAAAGCAGAAAGAGCTACCTCCAGGGCCAGGGCTATAATGAATAATGTTATTGAGCTGGTGAATGATAACTTATATGGTGCCAATTTAATTTTTGATTGTTCCCCAGGAAATCTTCCAAAGGCGAAAGTTTTAGAGAAGCAATGGAAGCAAGATTTGGACACCAAGGAGGAGCAGCTCAACAGAGTACAAAGTCTTAACTGGGATGCGCATTGGTCCTTTGTGGTCAAGCCACACAACCAACAGATGACTATCAAGTGCCTTGTTGATGCCATTGATCGCATGATGCCCGAGCTCTCAGATGCCACATACACAGGACAGTTACACTCCAGGATGAGTCATCCTCCAGAAATCCAAACCATGCTCTCGATTTGTCGGTTGAAGATACAAGAGAAAACATAGATGCGATGAATCTCTTCAAAGGTTATTGCGATTCTATTTTTGAAATTCAAATCCCATATTTTGATGAAGGCAGTTCCAACAACTCTCAGCAATTTTTATGGACAATTTGTTTTTAATTTTAATATAAAGACCCTTTCATGTCATTTTAGAAAGGGTCCTCAATTTGTATAAAAATAGACTTGAGAAGTTTGCACTTCTGCACTTCTTAATTTATTTTTATAAGTTGTGGATCGAGGTTCAAACTTGTTGTGAAAGAGCTTCATAAAGACTTGCATTTTTGTATCTTCTTGGAGTTTTCAGAATAAGAAGATTGAACCATATTGTTAGTTGCATAATGAGACCCAAATGCATATGGTACTTCTATTGTTGTTTTTTCATCTTGTCTTATGTAATAGCAATCCATTGATTTGTTATTGTTGATATATTCTCATGTTTCAAACAACTCTGTATTATTTCACTTTTGAATGATCTAGAATTGTTATATTGTATACATATGTCAACGATAAATATTAGTATGTTATGCGATATGTTTTCACATTACTTTGTTTAATTTCTTATTCAAAGTAATCATCATTTAAATACATCTTTCTGTAGATAAGTGAATAATCTATATTATCATTTGTCTACTAGGAATCATCAATAATCGCATTATTATGAGATCACCCGGGTTATATAGATATATCTGTATATTTTAGAGCTTATAGATTAAACCACCTATCATCTTTTTATACATTTAAAACACCCATTCATCAAATCATACTTTATTGGGAAACTAGTCCCATAATATCCAGTCGGAGCCACCATACCAAACGGAGAAGGCACTGCACTAAGGTCTGGACCGGGTGGTTATCCCCCAATGTTGGTGCTATGATTTTCGAGGCATCAACATTTTTGGCGCTAGGAGGTCCTGACTGTGAATGGTGAGTAAATATAAATCTACATGCCATTCTAAGAGTAAAACTCCCTCACCATCACCTCCAACTTCTCCTTCGCATTCTAAATCTCCTATTCCTAAGCGAGAAGTTGAAAAGAAAAATACAAAACCCACTGCTGAAACCCTAAACAAGCTAGACAGTTCTTCTCCTAAACCTCCTGAAGTACAATCTTTGATTCATAAACTCCAGGGGATTTAAATATCCTAAGAAGAGTCTGAGTTATCCCAAGGCAGTGTTACTTCCCAATATATCCCATCGCAACCACTTACTAGGGCAAAGAGTGAAAAGCTTGGCATTCCACTAGTTGAATTCCCTCTACCAAGTTGAAAAAGGGCTAGAAAGACACCATCAGAATCTAACAGTGAGACTTTGTCCTCATCATCGTCCATTCCATCCATACCATTGCAAGGTCATACATCCATTTCCCAACTTCAGATCATAGTCCAAACAGGTACAGGAGCTTCAACATCCTCTACCCAATCACTTTCAACTGCTTCGTCACCCTCTTCTACTAATAGCTCAACAATGGCACATAATCAACCTCAACCAAGGCCATGGACCAACCCAGGAGCTGTTAGAATGCCTGCACCTTTGACCCAATTGCCAGCACATCCTGAAAAATGGCTACCTAAATTTAATCTTGACAATGGCCTGTTAGCGGAAGAACATATAAACAATTTCATGTTATCGATTAACTTGAATGGAGTAACGGAAGAAGATGTTGTTGTTAGACTATTTCCATACACTCTACAAGGAGCAGCAGGATCATGGTACTTTTCGTTACCACCAGGTTCCATTAATCGCTGGGATGCTTTCCAAGAGCAATTTATAACTAAGTTTGGAGACGATAGGTCTACAACAACTTTGATTAATGACCTCTCCAACCTGAAAGTCGAATCAAAAGAGCCCATTAAGGACTTCAACTCACACTTCAATAAGTTGTTGAATAAAATAACCGTGACATCCAAGCCTAGTGAGGAGGTCCAAAATGAATGGTAAATTTCTGCTCTACCTTCAAACATAGCCATCTTCGTTGATAGGGTTGCCAAACCAACATTAGCAAAAAATATGAAGCAATAACTGTTGAAAAACATATCCTTGCTTTGGAAAAGAAAAACGCTCTAGAATAAAGGAAATCCAAGAAAGTTACCTTTAGAGATGATTCAAAGAAGAAAGCAACCAAGGATCCATATGACATGGAAGGCTTACAAAAATTTCTTAAAACTATGTCTAATGAAATGGTTGAAATAAAAAAGCAGGTAGCTGAAACTTCTACGAAAAGACCATTTAGGAACTTTAAAAGAAATCAGCCAACTGATCCTAAACCACCTAATGCTATATCTAATGTAGAATCTGACCTGGATGATGATGAAGAAGAAGATATAGTTTTATCAGCTGAAGAAACAGAAGAAGATGAAACAATTGAATGTCATGGAATGTGGGACTTTATCCTACCCAACTCTGATAATGAAAGTGAACAGGAAGCTCTGCCAGTAAACACCAGAAGTAAAAGTATAGTAGAGCCTAATCAATCAAATCAAAAGAAGAAAAACTCAAATCCTATTACTAAAGAGAAAGTTCCCACAAAGAAAGCTCCAGTTGCATCTCCCCACAATCAACCATCTTCGTCCAACCCTCCCTCATCATCTAAAACGCTAGTAGTTTCAGATTCCATGGATTATAACATAGTGGAAGATATGAAGAAGACTCGAGCAAATATTTCTCTGCATGAACTTAGCAAGCTCAAGCATCAACAAAAGTTGTTGCTTAAAGAATTAAATGCAATACCTTCTTCTCCTCTTCCAACTAGTGTATTATCAAAGGTTGCTAGAGGATCGGGTAAGACACCATCTAATAAGGTGGATGCTACCGATGTCGTTTCAATTGGGGATATATCAAATTCTCATACTACTCCTTTTCTCTTGACTTATGAGATATACAATAGAAATTTGCATAACTTCTTGATTGATTTAGGGGCTTCATCAAACATAATGCCAACATCAGTTTGCTCCAAGTTAAATATTGAACCCCAGAAGTTTGCAGTTCATATTGTCCAATTAGATCGAACTAAGGTTCAAGTTTTAGGAGAAATAAATTCAGTTACTATCAGATTATCTGCTGATCCCAGGGTTGTCCAAAGAATTGATATATTAATTGCTGACATCCCTGAGTTTTATGGTTTGATCCTTAGCAGAGATTGGTCTGAAAAACTTCATGGTTATATTTCAACTGATTGGTCTCACATGTGGCTTCCCTATAATGGGAAACCAAATCAAATCAGAATTGATCGCGAAAAACATTTGACTCACACAGTAACTGAGTTTGAAGAAGAAAATCAACCTGTAGCCTTCAATAATAACATTCTTGGAAACTATTCGGCTGAATCATTTTTTGGGAATTTCAATGCTCAACAATCTCCTTTTCCTGTTAATAGTGTCATATCACAAATCGAAAATTTCTCCCGTACCGATACTTCTAAGTGTGTTAGTGTTGTAGATGAACTTGTAGATAAACCTATAAATAAGCCTTTATTTTGGTCTTTGTATTTTGATGGATCTAAATCTAATGACGGTGCAGGAGCAGGATGTATTTTAGTCAGTCCTGAAGGAGAAAAAATGATGTTATCATGTAGATTAGAATTTGAGTGTACCAACAATACTACAGAATATGAAGCATTGATTCAAGGTCTCTATAAAGCAATAGGCCTGAATATCCAATATCTGAAAGTATTTGGTGATTCCGAAATTGTCATTAAACAAGTGAGAAATACTATCCATTGTCTTTCGGGGCATCTGAAACATTATCAATCACTTGTTCAAGATCTCATAACTCATTTTCTGGCATTTGACATTTCTCCTATTCCTAGATCACAGAATGCAGCAACAGATCTCCTGGCTAATGTTGCTTCTAAACTCCTTCCATCCGAGGATTATAGTCCAGATAGATTTTCTATTGAATTAATTTTTCGGCCATCTGTCCCAGATAATGTCACCAATTGGCGTGTGTTCAATCATGATGAGGATATCTTAAATTTCTTGACATCTGAAGGATCTTATGACGATCAAATTATCGATGAAAGCGATCATGATCTTCAATTAAAGCAGAGACTCAATGAAAATCCTATTCCTAAATCTGTGGTCAAGCTAGAAGATCTTTATGATATTAAGGATAGATTCAAAAAGGTCACTAATGCAAAACTTCAAAGTTCAACTTTAAGGTTTGAATTAGTAAATCTCGGCACTGATGCCAAACCACAAAATGTCAATCTAGGACTTGGACTTTCATCAGATGAAAGATTTGCTTTCATCAGTTTATTGAAGAAATACAAAAATGTTTTTGCTTGGAATTATGAAGATCTGAAAACTTATGATACCTCTATCATTCAACACACAATTCCAATGATCTCTGATGAGAAACCTGTACAACAGAAACTAAGGAAAATTCACCCAAATCTTGAAAGTCAAATCAAAGCAGAGTTGAATAAACTCCTTAAAGCCAAAATAATATTTCCTGTCAGACATTCTAAATGGGTCTCAAATTTAGTACCTGTGAGGAAAAAGAATGGTGATATTAGGATTTGCATAGATTTTAGGAATCTCAACAAAGCATGTCAGAAAGATAATTTCCCATTACCAACAATGGAGCAGATACTTCAATTAGTAGCTGGCTCAGAGTTAATGTCTTTTCTTGATGGTTTTTCAGGATACAATCAGATCTTGGTACACCCAGATGATAGATTAAAGACTACATTCAGAGCCAAATGGGGAACATATGCTTATCAGAAAATGCCTTTTGGTTTGATAAATGCTGGAGATACTTTCCAACGAGCCATGGATATAGCTTTCAAAGGTTTGATCAAATAAATTTTGTGAAAAGATTTGTTCCTGATTTTTCTCATATTGTTTTACCCTTGCAATCCATGATTAAGAAAAATTCAGTCTTCAAATGGGGACATAACGAAAAAGAGGCTTTTGACTCGATCAAACAAGCGATCATTAATGCTCCTACATTGAATACTCCAAATTTTTCTAGTCATTTTATTTTGTATACTTTGGCCACTAAAACATCTTATGTTGTTGTTTTAACACAAATCAACGATCAACAAGTAGAAGCACCCATATCTTTCTTTAGTTCTAATTTGCAGGGTGCTGAGCTTAATTATTCCGAAGTTGAGAAACAAGCCTTCATTGTGTTTAAGTCTGTTAAACATTTTAGACCTTTCCTCTTAAAAACACATACAAAAGTGATAATCCCATTTTTTGCAGTGAGGCAATTGCTAATTCAAAGAGAAGTAGGAGAGAAAAGAGCTAATTGGGTAACAACTTTACAATAATATGACATTGATATTAAACCAGCGAAAATTGTTAGAGGGCAAGGTTTTTGCAAATTACTCGTAGGAGCTTCCAATATACTAGATCATGAAGATTCAGATAGTATTGCACAAGTAAATGAGATAAGTATCATTGACTCTGAATCTCAATATACTGATCTAATCTTTTATTTAAAAAATGGATATGCTCCCCCTAAATTCAGTTACAAAAACAAACATGCTTTAAGGTTAAAAGCCAAACACTTTGAAATCATTGATAATGTGTTATTCAAGAGAAACTATGATTCGGTTTTATTAAGATGCCTTGAAAAAGCTGAAGCACAAACGGTTTTGCAGGAACTACATGATGGCCTAGCAGGTGGACATTTTGGAGGAGACACTACAGCCCACAAAATACTACATGCTGGATATTATTGGCCGACTTTGTTCAAAGATGCCCATGACTACGTGAGGAAATGTAAGATATGCCAAACTGCTAGTGGGAGACAAAGGAAACCAACCTTTCCTTTACAACCAATTAACATTGAGCAACCATTTGAATAGTGGGGGCTTGATATTATAGGAGAGATCGTTCCACATTCTTCCAAGCAACACAGATACATCCTCACAGCCATGGACTACTTCACAAAGTGGGTAGAAGCAATTCCACTAAAGGTAGCCAATTCTGATGTGATTATCGAATTTATTGATCAGTTCATCATTACAAGGTTTGGTTTACCTAACATGCTTATCTTTGACAATGCATCTTATTTTTCTGGAAATAGTATAGTTGAATTTTCTCTTAAGAGAGGTTTTAAGTTAAAATACTCTACAAATTACTATCCTCAAGGAAATGGCTTAGTAGAGTCAACTAACAAAAATCTCATCAGGATTATTAAAAGAACTGTTGATCAAAACCAAAAGAATTGGCATAAATCTTTAATATTTGCATTATGGGCAGATCGTATAACTCAGAAGGCCTCAATAGGTACTTCTCCTTTTAACTTAGTGTATGGGAAAGAAGTTGTAATTCCACCAAATTTAGCCCTCCCATCTCTAGCCCTAGTACAATTCATTGAAGAAACTCCTTCTTCCTCTATTCAATTAAGGTTTGATCAAATTCTTAAATTGGATGAGGAAAGAGAAAAGGCCAAAATTACTCATGCTAAACATCAACAAGTCGTTAAATCTTCTTTTGATGCAAGTTCAGTCGGCTCAAAAACATTACAGATTGGTGATCTTGTTTTAAAATGGGACAAAGCACATGAAGAAAAAGGCAAGCATACCAAATTTCAAAAGATGTGGCTTGGACCATTTCAGATTGTTGAAAAGATAGGTTCATCAACATTTTTACTGCAAGATTTATCAGGAAAGAGAGATTCTCTTCTTGTGAATGGACTTATCCTAAATAAATTCTTTCCCTAAGGAGGTAACTCCTTATCTGTACATATTTTTTATGCAAATTTTGTTTCCTTTTAAAAATAATGTTGTAAATAATAATCATTGGCTTTTACTGTTTTGAAAAGCTCTTTGAAAGAATATTGTGAATACTTGCTTTTAAAAAGTAGAAACTTTCAAGGAAATGATTACAGTTTTGGAAATTAGATAAAAAAACATGAAACTCTGAAATCCTCTTTAAATTTGTGAAATCTTTCAAACCTTGAAAACACAGTAAATCATTTTGAGTTTTATCAGTTGAGAAAGGTTATTTATAAAAAGGTAAAGACTTTCTCCAACTAAGCATCTACAACTCTATAATTGTCATCCATAAACTCTTAAGGAGTCAAGCATTCACCCCATCCATTAGGTTTATGATTTTTTAGAGTATAATTCTAAAATATATCCGATTTAAAAGATAAGAGGTCTCATTACGAGCCTGCTTACTATGATCATAGGGAACTAATTAAGTTGACATTACCAATACTGCATACCAAAACAGGATAATGGCTTATAATCAAAAGACAAGGGGTCTCATCACGAGCCAACTTTTTCAGTTTAATTACAACCAGTGAATGGCATTGTCATCTTCTGGCTACCAAACCAGGGCAATGGCTTTTGATCAAATAAAATAATAAAATAAAAATATGAAAAAAAATATATATTTGTAGATATATCTTTCTGAATTTATCTTTAAACGATTATACTCTTAGATGGATGGGACAATGAATAATTGGTGGTTAAATGGTAACCCTGTTGAGACTATAGATGTTTGCTGGCAGCAGTGGCACTACCTGTGACAAAAGAGTAAATTTAAAAGCTAAGTTGGAGAAGACCCTACTTTATCTTTAACAACCAATCAAAGCTTGAAGAAACCAAAAAATGTTTTTATTTATGATAAGGATTTGTAAAATAAATTGCAAAATTTATATCTTTGTTTTATTTAGAGTAAAAAAAAATTGTGTAACCAATTCCAAGATAGTTCCCTTTTCCTCAATTGATTCTACTTAAGAAAGTGTTCGAAATTTCATTATTTTATTCAGAGATAACTGGTTCTTCCAGTGAATCGCCAATCATTGTGCTATACGAACCCCCCCCCCCCCCCCATTTCAAAATTTTAATCTTAGTCTAAAGATGCTAAATAAGAAATAGGTCCCCTTTAGGATATAAAAAGCAATAAAACTTTTTGAGTAAAAATAGATTTTCCATACTTTTCATATAAAAGTTGTTTTATGAGTGTTTGGAACCGCTCATCGCAAATCGCAATTGCTTAAGACCAATGAACATCCATTTGAAAAGTTGTGATGCAATCAAAGTCATTGCAAATTCCTCATCACAAAGTTTTAAATTGAAATGATCCATTTATAAACATGCGATGTGATATAACTATCGCATTTCGCATATCGTTAATCCTAAGGAATAAGTTATGGCATTTTGTTGAAACCTTGTGATGCGATAAGGCTATCGCATATCGCATATCGCCAATCCATAGGAAAACATTGAAACCACTCCGTTGAAACTTTGTAATGCGATATAACTATCACAATCACATATTGCATATCGCGCTCCCAACAAAAGCAAGTAATATATACTATGAAGACTCACGATATAGTGTTAAATCAATTATAAAAGAAAACATGATTTACGAAGGAAAAACATGATTTGCCAAGTTTGAAAAGGAACCCACCAACTCTACGTGCCAGCTCATCACTCATTGCAATCACAACAATACAAAGAATTCTTTCAAACATAGCGCTTGTAACTCCCGATTTGCAATATGCGATGGCTCTACAAGTATTAAAATAATACAATCGCTAATCGCAAAATCGCAGAGTTATGGCACCTGTTCTAAAAGGACCATTGGAAAACTTGCAATGCGATATATATTAATTCAGCATTAAAGTTTCACGTCATGAGGATACGGTAAAGCATTAAGAGGTAGTTATGGTTACAATCCTTTATGGATTTCATCCTTTATGACTATGTACAATATGAGATCTTTTGCATCTAATGCGCATACACTGATTTTAGTCTGTAATTAGTTGTATTGGCTGCTCTCAAAGTTTTTCGCCTATCACGCTCCTCTTTCTCATTTTGCAGTGTAAATCCAGAATCACGCAGTCAGTCAAGATGTCTAAGAAAGCTTGAAAGACAAAGGCTCCCCTTACAGTGGAAGAAGGACAAGGAAAATTGGTGTTAATCTCAGATACTACCTGTCAAGGCTTTGGTAAGATCTCGTGGGAAGGCATATATGCTTTGCTTGAAAATGAAAATCCGAAGGAGATAGAAGAAGAAGCAACAGTTGATGGAACTGATGAATCAGAAAACACGCTCAATGATTTGGCCAACTCTTTCCTCCATCGAATAGCGGCTCGTGCAAAGGTTTTACCATATAATGATATGGTAAGATGGGTAATCGAGAGCATTAACATAATGGACATAGCTTTCTTCATAGCTGATGGAAGGATGTTTGGATCCTTCAAACCTGAAGATGTCAAGAGAATGTATCACTTGCCAGATCCCCAATGACACTACAACAAATCATTCCTGGAAGATTTCACCAATGAGAATCAGATTGAATCAGACCCTATCAAGCAATGGAGACACTTTCCTAACAAGCACAAACATGAATCATCCGATATGTATTCTGTGGACTCCTTAGCATCTCCATATTGTTATGCTGCTACTATGATGTGTAGACTCTTTGGAAGCCTCGATTTTGCTAGATTTTCTATTGAAATGGTTCCATTGATAGAAGCAGCGATAAACTCCTTTGTGATGGATTGGGAAACTATCCTATCGGATAAAATGGCTAGTCAAATACTGGATTATAGAAAGAACAGATATGTCACTACCCGAGTTGTGCCCCCATTCTATATGAGTGCTTGCATAATTGACACAATTTGTTTTAATTCTGGCGTTCCCATCTTAGGTTGGAAATGGACTGTTCAGGATCCAACCCCCATTCATATTTACCATAAATACTTATGGAAGTCTGAATACAAGAATCATTTATACAGGATTTGCCATGGTTTCATCCTACTCGTCCATCAAGCTATCTTTAATAAACCTGCTCCTCGGTTGTCTGACGAGGCTAGCATTGATTTAACCTCAATCGACAGTTGGTTCGGGGAAGAGACGTTCACCTATGTTAGGGTTTTTGGCAGCATTACAGATCCTCATGTCCTTCCACTTTACATTCCAGATAAGATATTAGCCATGGAAGTAGTCTACCAAATAGTAGAAAAAGGGATGTCTAGAAATCTTAAAGACTCCAAGAAACAGTTGTGGCTTGCCTTTCCTCTTCGTTGCGGCTCCTACTCATTGCATGATTTTAAACATGCCGAGAAAGAAGAAAAGAAGACAAAGGATTTGAGTTTAGCTGTTATCCCTAAAAGAGAATATGACCCAAATAAGGTTACTTTCAATTTCACCACTCAGATGAAAGTTAGTAAATTCATGCATGAGCAAGATGAGTTTGATGACTTATTTGCTTCAGCAGAGTTATTCTCAACAATAAGTCATGTAGAAAAATTCAAATTGGGTGATGAGAAAATAGACAAATTCATTGAATACAGGACATAGAGGTTACTAACAGCACCTCTAGATTTATTATATACTACACCAATCATTCAACAAGCAAAACACAGCGGAGAGCAGGTTATAGAAAAGATTTTTGGAGAAGTTGAAACAAGTGATAAGGCTAGTGAACAACTAAACATTGATGTTCACATTGATCCCATATTGATTAAATAATGGGAGAAATTTGATCAACAGATCAATATTCAGAATGATCCTCAAAACATTATCACATCAGCGCCTCTCAAAACACAACGGCCCATTATTCCTAATATTGTGATTGAAGAGACACCCAACAAAGGCACAGTTCAAAAAGAGATAGAAATAATCCCTGAAAATCCTTCAGGAGAGATTACATTGAACATTGAGGAAATTCCACCCTTGGATGTGTTTTACAGCCCAAAACACAGGGTTATAGTCAAGAGGCAGAGGAAAAAGAGGAAAATAGACCAAACATCATCCATAGCTCCTCAATCTGAATTTATGAATGTCATATGGAAAGATTCAGAGGTCAATCCTTCTAAGGATTTGACCAAGTTATCTCAATTTGTAGGGGCATACACAACTGCTACAATTGATAAAGCAACTGAAGTTAATCAATTGATCAAAGAAAAGGATCAAAAGATTAATCAGCTTGAAGAACAGTCGGTAGTAGAGCATCAAAAGATTAATCGGCTTGAGGAACAATTAACGGTAGAGAAACAAAAGAGTGAGTAGCTTGAAGAACAATTAAACCTGGAAAAACAGAAAATTGACCAGCAGGACATTCAAAGACAACAACAGCTGTCTCAAGAGCTCGAGCAGCTTAAATTGACACATTAGCAAGAGATTAAATCTAAAGAATAGCAAATCACACAGTTACAACTCTCTATAGAACAATTCAAAGATTATCCCAAGGTTGAAGAGTTTAAGAAGGAAGCCTTAGAGGCAAATAAGGCTTTATCTCAACAACTGAATCTACTCTGCTAGAAAATATCTCTTATTGATCCATTATGCATCACAACGACATCACTGATTGACCAAGTAGTCAATACCAGGTTAGAATTTGAAGATGCGGATGATAAAGTCACAAATTATCTCTCCTGGCAAAGCACAGAAGATGGAAGAGCTGCTAAATTACCTAAAATTGAAGAGTCTCATAAAGAGATATTGTTTTCAGAATGGGAAACACAGTTGATAAAAGCAGAAAGAGCTACCTCCAGGGCCAGGGCTATAATGAATAATGTTATTGAGCTGGTGAATGATAACTTATATGGTGCCAATTTAATTTCTGATTGTTCCCTAGGAAATCTTCCAAAGGCGAAAGTTTTAGAGAAGAAATGGGAGCAAGATTTGGACACCGAGGAGGAGCAGCTCAACATTGTACAAAGTCTTAATTGGGATGTGCATTGGTCCTTTATGGTCAACCCACACAGACAACAGATGATTATCAAGTGCCTTGTTGATGCCATTGATCGCATGATGCCCGAGCTCTCAGATGCCACATACACAGGACAGTTACACTCCAAGATTAGTCATCCTCCAAAAATCCAAACAATGCTCTCGATTTGTCAGTTGAAGATACAAGAGAAAACATAGATGCGATGAATCTATTCAAAGGTTATCACGGTTCTATTTTTGAAATTCAAATCCCATATTTTGATGAAGACAATTCCAACAACTCTCAACAATTTTTATGGACAGTTTGTTTTTAATTTTAATATAAAGACCCTTTCATGTCATTTTAGAAGGGTCCTCAATTTGTATAAAACTAGAATTGAGAAGTTTACACTTCTGCACTTCTTAATTTATTTTTTATAAGCCGTGGATCGAGGTTCAGACTTGTTGTGAAAGAGCTTCATAAAGACTTGCATTTTTGTATCTTCTTGGAGTTTTCAGAATAAGAAGATTGAACCAGATTGTTACTTGCATAACGAGACCCAAATGCATATGGTACTTCTATCGTTGTTCTTTTCGTCTTGTTTTATGTAATTAGCATTCCATTGATTTTTTATTGTTGATATATTCTCATGTTTCAAACAACTCTGTATTATTTCACTTTTGAATGATCTAGAATTGTTATATTGTATACATATGTCAACGATAAATATTAGTATGTTATGCGATATGTTTTCACATTACTTTGTTTAATTTCTTATTCAAAGTAATCATCATTTAAATACATCTTTCTGTAGATAAGTGAATAATCTATATTATCATTTGTCTGCTAGGAATCATCAATAATCGCATTATTATGAGATCACCCGGGTTATATAGATATATCTGTATATTTTAGAGCTTATAGATTAAACCACCTATCATATTTTTATACATTTAAAACACCCATTCATCAAATCATACTTTATTGGGAAATTGGTCCCATAATATCCAGTCGGAGCCACCATACCAAACGGAGAAGGAGCTGCACTAAGGTCTGGACCGGGTGGTTATCCCCCAATGTTGGTGCTACGATTTTTGAGGCATCAACAATACTACAACGAGATGTGTTATAAAGCTCCATGGGAAGTATGTTTTGTTTTCAACAGTCTTATTGGTTATACGAGTCATTGAACACCGATGATGGCATTCCCCCAAGGGGGAGGGTTCTGTAACAACCCTGATGAAAATTTAATGTAAAAATATATAAGGTCACGGTGATGGGACATGTATTCCAAGCTGAATGGTGGGGAAACATCCTAATGGGTGTTGATTCGATTTATTATGGCTAAGGAAATTAGTAAAGGCAATGGCTAATGTTTTGGAAAGGCATGAGGCATTATTTGGCATCTTATTTATGAAAATAGTGGAAATTAGGAGAAAAGGAAGGAGAAAGGTCACAAGTTTCATGTGAGGAGGAAAATAAAGGAAAATAATGGGAAATGAAAAAAATAGAGGCCTCATTAATAAAAAAGATTTTGACGATCAGTGGGTAGGACTTGGTCAATTCAATTTTGGAGCTCTTTCATTATTATCTCTCTCTCTCATACTCTTGGATACTTAGATTTTTCTTGGAGAACTCTTGGAGGGTGTGGCATACTTGGAGTTTGGAGCAAGAAGGCAGAGGAAGAGAAGGAAAGTGCAAGAGGGAATCAGTATTAGTAGCTACAACGGGTTTTGCTTGTAGGTATCGAGTTGCATGTATGTTTTCCTCACTAGTTTTGGCATGCATGACACATGCATGTGGTTTCTTGGTTATGATATTTCATAAGCATGGAGGATTGCCTAGATTGGTAATGGATTTTCCTAGCCTTGCCATTTCTTAGATAGCTATGGTGATTGTGGGTTTATTTCCTTGTTGTGTTTTTTGTTGGTTCTCATGTTTCCTTAACTTGGGTTGAGTTATTAGTTCTTGGATCCTTAGTTGGACAAACGCTTTGGATCCCTTGGTGGGTTGAGTTACTAGCCATGGATCCTTGGTTGGACAAACACTCTGGAGCCCGGTAAAACTATGGGTTGAGTTACTATTCTTGGAGCCTTGGTTGGACAAACGCTCTGGAACCCGGTAAAGCTATGGGTTGAGTTACTAGTCCTAGAGCCTTGGTTGGAAAAACGCTCTAGAGCCTTGTATAAGTTGTGGGTTGAGTTACTAGTCTTGGAAGTCGGGTTGGAACAAACACTCTAGAGCACTGTAAGGCTTGGATGGAGACCGATTTGATGATGGTTTTGTCATGTCTGACCGTGAGTTGGAATCACTGTTTGATGGGTTGAAGTGGATGGCCTATGGAAACCCTGCGTGGTGTATGATTGATGTGTTCTATAAGATCCCACATTCATGCTTGGAATATTGCCCGGGGGTGAATGGCTTAAGAGAGATTTGGCTCAACCATTCTACGGTCGGGTGGAACGTGGAAGTCCCATCATGGGTTTGGATTTTTCATCATTAATGAAAGGTGATATCTCCTGGTATTTCTATGAGTATTATGATGGATTATATGTGGTGTATATGGTTGTGATTTTATTGATATTTTTTTCCCTATTCTGCTAGTTATATGTATATTTTATGACAACAATGATGTATGGATCTCAACATGTTTTTACTTGTATGTGAATGGATAACGTGTCTATGACCTAATAGATGAATACGCAATGAATGACATGAGGAATCAATGGTTCATAGCGATTCTAAGATAAGTATGATATCCCTACACTTAATTATGTAGTTTACACCTGTAGGTTACATGTTCACGATATGTTTAATGAAATGTTTGTCTTTCCTAGTAGGGGTCTAGCTAAGGTCTTGATCATCTCATTGCTTTTACATCATTGTTTCCCTGTAATCTTCCTAATTCTAAGCATTCATTTCATTATGGGCAATGGCCTGGGCTCTAGGCCTGAAAAAGTGGCTTAAATCTCGAGGTCGCTGGCATAGCACTAGCAATTTTGGTCCAAAGTCGCTGGCAACTAGGACTGTGAGAGAAACTTTAGGTTTTTGGTTGCTCCCTTTCGCATAACATGAGAGCGACTATCGCGTAAGATACCTAAAACAACAGTGGGACGCAGGGACAGACTTTATGAGTGGATGACTTATCTTCTGAGGGTTTTATTGATGATGTTGGATGTTTGTATGGTGTGTTCCGCCGATTCAATTTCCTTAAGGTTACCTAGGAGGTCTAATCATATCATAGTGGCCTCTCGTCGCGTGTTTACCCTGGCTGGCTGGTTGCTTGGGTAGATGTGGGAGGAGGGTGTTACAAGAACTATGAGCTCTATTATGACGAGGAGGACCAAAGTCCAGAAGACACTAAAATGGAATTGGTGCTGTCAGAAAACTATTATGAAGACCATGTCATAGAATAAGCCCTCGAAGGAGTGGACCTCAACTCAATCGCAAAGGAATGGGAAAAAGTTGGCTTGGTTTCCATATCTAAGGAGCACATACAAAAAATAGAAGGAGATTATCTATTACAAAAGGAACTAAAACAGGGTACGATCAGGAAACCCCCAGAGGATTTGACTCTTAAAGGAATCTTAGCAAACATCATAGCGGATCAGTATAACCACAAAGGTCCCAGTCGGAAGAGAGGGAGGAAAACCACAGGCCAGCTCCTCCAGGAGCTAGGAGCAAGACTACTCAATGAGGGCAAGGTAAGAGCTCTCACTCTAACCCCCCATATTTCTCAATGAATTGCATCTCTTGGAACATTAGAGGCTTAAACGACCCAGAAAAAGAAGGCTCCTAAAACACAGACTCACAGTAGACAAACCAGACATAGTACTCCTACAGGAAACCAAGCATGCCATGGAGAACCTACTTACACTACTAAAGGATTTCTTTAAGAGCTATAACTACCTTGCCAATGCAACCCTCGACTCTACAGGTGGGCAATTGATTCTTTGGAAGAGCTCCCTCTATGAGTTAACTTACTCTATTCTAACTCGAAGTTCCATCACATCGGTCCTAAACATTGTTAGCACTCTGTGATTTCCCTAGTCTAAGAAAGGAATCCGAGAGGTAACCACAAACCGCTTTAGGCCAAAATCTAGCCCTTCTAGACTGGAGAGGGCTCTCTCACTTAGGTTACTCAACAAATAGGATTTTAGGCTAGGTTATAAACTCAACAAAGTTTGGGTTTTTAGAGGTTTGTTGATGAGAAAAGGGGCATATCCATTGGGCATGGATTCATGTCAAATCAGAATTTGTCCAGTGGGATGATAGAAAAGAGAGGATTTCTCCACATGGGCAAGGTAGGCAACTTTGGTGGTGGATTTAGATCAAATTTTTGTAAGAAGGTGAATGTATAAAGGGTGAAAAACTAACATATTACAACATTAAATCATGGATGAATTCTAAAGTGTTGTTTTAGTTGAAAACATTGATAACTTGCCAAACTAAAATAGAGCATTCATTAAAGATGAATTTTGGATTAATAATTTGTTTTTCCAAGAAAGAAGATGCATGTAACGAACCTCCTTAGCCTACCCTGGAAAATAACCTCTAGGCCCCATAATTTTTTTTGTCTTGATTACAATTAAGATTTCACAGTCATCACGAGTCCAATGAACCAAGGATCATAACCACGGTGAAATATCAAGGAAGAGAATCTTATACCCTGGGCGTAATATCACATGCTCTCCTGACATGCAACCCTTACAACTACTTTAATGTCTTCATGTAATATTCCATGGAACATTAATAAAACATTTCCCTATATCTATTTATGATAGCATGGGCATGCATCTTAATTCAGGCATAATCAAAGCTACTACTCTGTCATCTATTATGCACATGCAAGAATACCTACACCATCCCTAGCCAAGACCAGGATGAGGGTGTTTAGATCCAGTTGTCAGAGTTTATAATTCAATCAACCACTTATGTTTTGATCCACTTAATAGATTCTACTGCTACATCATAATGCAATAAGAACATATGCATGATAAGAATCCATCATTTTCATCATAAATATTACTCTTAAGCAACAAAAAGAATGAAGATTTACCTTATTGAGTATACATATCATAGATCCTTTGACCATCATAGACTATTTTGTTAAAGGCATTATACCATCTGATTCACATGTAGCCACCACTATCTGCCATGTTAACTAGAGTCATTATATAGCATTATATACATACTCTGATTCATTAAATGATGATTACCTTTAGATTCATTTGATATTACACACATCCACATGCATAAAATGAGATTAATTACAAGGATACAGATAGAAGCATCAATAGATATCTTATGCCATGCAAGTACAGAAGTGGAATACATCAAGGAAAATAACTCAGCTTATAGTACCTTAATGCATGGATTAAATAACAGGATGATCTGGCTTCACGATTACAGACTTAGAACCAAAATCATTAATCAGGTATAGTTACCATTCTCTTATACAATGATCACATACGTTAAAGGCATACTATTTCCTTCATTAAATTAAGGGAGCTAACTTCCTACTATACTCTTGAATTGAATGATCTAACCATTTCAACAGTAGGAAAATAAATTTAGAGTTAAGAGCCAACATACAACACAATTCCCGCATATGCAACCAACTAAAACCTCACTTGGAGGGAGGAGCACCACCACCCAACCATGAATCACCTCTGATTCCCCCCAAGCCGAAGATCTTGCCAAGGATCAACTGTCCTCAATTGATCAATGCACTGGGTATTTAATACCCTCTTTCATGATTTAGTTACCATTAGCGGCGTCCCACTTTTATGGATTTTTCCATTTGCCTAGATCTTTTTCGGAAAATCTCGGCTTTATCTCCCACAAGGCTTTTCCACATAAAAGCTTGCCTTTATCTCCTGTGAAGCTTTTATGTCTGATGGATCTTTATCTCCCATCCATCCGATGGATATCCAATCCATCCAAGCTTATATAGAATCACATATAGAAGCTTTATCGTCAAATATTCATCTCTATCCCATTCCTCATGGGATTTGGAAAGAATCTCCTCTTTCTTGGTGCTCCACCCTCCAAGTGATTTATTTAATTAATTAATTTAATAACACATTTGATTTTCATATTATATATCACATAGCTTTCCTCTGCTTAGGTTTAGAATAGTTTAACCCACAAAGGAGGGTATCACACCTAGCTTTAACCCAGCTTAGGTTTGCAAACATTTAACACACAAGGGAGGATATCACACCTAGATTTATCTTAGCTTAGGTTTACAATAATTTAGTACACAAGGGAGGGGTGTTACATACTCCCTCCCTTAAAATTTTACACCGTCCTCAGTGTATCACTGCATCATGTCCTCATTCACAGGTAGCTGGTTTTTGAATCAACAGCTCTCATGGTTCTTCCATCTGATGCAATTTTTCCGATGTACATCGGTCACAAGGAGTGCTCCTCTTCCATAGCTACATTGGCCACCAAGAGTTCTCCTCCTTTCATAGCTACATGTAACATTGTTCAAACCATTTGTGAGAATTTATAGATGCATAATTTTAACCATGATATATATCATAATCAGTTACTTAATATTATTATTAAAGCAACTATTGCTTATCATTTATTTTATTTGAAGAATGCATGTTCTCTACTTGCATTCTTTCAAGCCTTTGTGTTCTTATCGAACACCTGCTTCTTGCAGTCTCTCTGATACAATACATCAGTTAACATATTTTCCACATTAATATGCCTGCAAGGTCATAAGAGATTAATTCACATAACAATATATATTCATCATATATATTCATTGTAGTTGTATGTATGTCAAACCGCGATTAACCATGGTTAGTTATACCAATCTTAATTTCCTTTTTTTGTGTAACCTCCAGGTTGGTTTCCTGTCTAGACATATACCCAATGTCTTTATGCATACTTGCACACAAGGTATATTATACACACCAATACACATATCATTTTTTTTAATCATGTAACACATGTAATACGGCAATACATAGTACCATATGTGCTACAACCCATCACACCATTCCCATGGTATCACCTGCATGACGAAACTTTGTCCACATATTTTCCTACCATGTTAGTATCATACCAACACATTATCAATGCAACCCAATAAGAGGACCTCTCAAAATTTCTTGATACAATTTATGCATTTCAATTGATATGATATCAATCTGTTTTAAATAGATTGTTGGATGCCATTTAATTGACCGAGTGGTGTATACCATTTGTGTTACTTCATCAATTACTATGGTTTGTACTCAAGGACACTTATAGGTTCCATTATGCATATCCATCAAAAGATGCATATGTCCTAGAAATCTGTTTAAGTTAAATTTCCCCTTAACCATACTTTCTTCCAACCGAAGAACAAATCACATTGTATGTAGATGCATTAATCAAAAGATTAATTTGAATGACAATTTGTGCAGGTTATATAACCTTATACTATAACATGTTCTCACCATCCTTTACTTTGGTATAATACTTTCATAGCAATTATACCATTTATAAGTTGTTTTTATAGCATGATGACCATAGTTTAATCTCTAACCAAAATCACAGTCTAGTTTTATGAGAATTGTGATTCTTGCATTCATGAAGGCAACATATGTAAGTGTGCCACTCGAGAAATGATATCTTCCTCCCATATGCATTACAAAATCGAACATCATTACTTTTAAGGCATTTGCTCCGTATTGCATGCTATAACAACTTTAGTTATAAGATTTTTCCTATCAGTAAGATTAATAACCTTCAATTTCCTTGTCCAGCCTGACTCTTAACATAGTCATGCATACTTTGCCTATTTACTATTGGCACATAACAAAATCCCCTGCATGGAGAAAGACCAAATTTCTACATGCTATGCATATTTCTAAGTATTGATAGCAACATAACATTGATTCTACAAGTCACAAACCACCAATCCTTGCTCAACACCACTATGCCCAACATCTAAGCAACAAAACATACAGTCTATCACAACACAACAACAACTCCACACTACTTTACCAATATAATTATTAGGTCAATCAAGTTCTTTCCTTCTACAAAACATACTCCCCTTTAATAGGCATTGGGGTAACCAACATCTTTATGATTGTTGAGCAATGACTTTTACTTTCTTTCAACATGTAAGAGACTATCAATACCAGAATTCATCAGGAAGTGCTTACATGGAAGATTCGTATGACTCATTACTATGCATGGATATTATGCATGATCCTTTTTAAAACATGTTTATCTGAATAACCACTCAATCAAACTATGGTAACACATACAATTCATGACAATGCATGGGTATATGTATCATTACACAACAATACATCAATGATACAACCATGTTTTTCTTTATTATCTAAGCTTCTTTTCCAGGGTTAGGTGATTTTATTTAGCCATGCATCTATACTGCATTTGTACCAATCACCATTTAAATCCCTTACCTATTGGAACATTCAATTCCAATATAGTTTCCCACACGGTTCATCAACCAGTTTATGTCATGATTTGGAATGTTGATCCAATGGTAAAAATTGTGTTAGAGGTTTTAAGCAAAACTTTCTAATTTTTCTTCGTCATTCATCATACAAATTTTTCCCAAGTTTCCTTTCATGTACATCTAGTTGCTATCATGCATATATATGTATTTTATCTTCACTTCTAATACCACAATCTCCACATGCTTAAGCATGACTATTTGAAGATTTACATGAAATAAATCAACCCACTAAAATAAATATAATTGCAAATAGAAAATTGCCATTTCTCATATACATAAATCATAACACATAAGGATTTAACTCTTCTATGCAATTTCAAATAAGCAGTTATTTTCTCAAGCTCATGCAAACTATTTTTTTCCCTGTAGGATTTCCAAGTCTTTCCAAAAGAGTTTTTTTTCAACAATTCTAAATTGTGATATACCATTAAACAATTAATAAATTCATTCATGGAGCTTTATGCAAAATTTTCCCTTACAAAGAAAACATTTTTAGAAACAAATTCTTCATGTTTTACATTCTTGACCATACCAAGGAAAAACGATATCAAATTATTTTTTAAAACCTGTAAATCTAAAGGATCTAGCTAGGCAGCATCCAAATAGAGATTTTTGAAAGCTACATTGTAAAGTTGTATCGTGGTGTGGTGAATACAGATACGTATGGTGATATCATGGTGTGGTGAGTGTAGCTATGTTTGCACCGAAGTGTGGATAAGTTTGATCATAACCTACAGACAAAAAAGAGCATTCGAAAATCTTACAGGCAATGAGATATTATATGATTGGATTTGGGGGTTGACCATTTTTAATAACTCTTTTACATTCACAACTTCATAATTTGATACATTCCCAACTTCATAACTTGATGTAAAAATATTTCCGATATTTTTTCATAACATCATAACTTTTCGACTCATTTTTTTATTTTGAACTTTCCCATATCACCATGAATAATACTATAAAGTTGAGATTGTATCGGCATCACTTTGATTTTATTAAAATAATAATAATAATAAATAAATTCCACTTTAGAGTTTACTCACTTGCCCATTTTACTAATTCTGCCATTTAATATAAGTATGTGCACTTACATATCATATTACAATCTATAATTATGTTGAAAATTGTGCTTTTATCATCCTACATTTCTCAATGTGTGTGTTTTTAAGTAAAGAGTTCTTGTGACTCAAATAGAGAGTTTTGTTTTTCTAATTACTGAAAAATCTCAGTATACCCATTTCTCACTCGTATATGTTTCTCAAATTTGCGGAAGTGTGCATTTTTAAGTAGATGGTTTGTGTGACTGAAAGAGAGGGTTTTGTTTACACCATTTTAGACATAACTATATATACTAAGCATGATAATTCAAATAGTATACAATACATATGATAATTTGAAGCAATGTCACACATGATCGTATTTGGTCAATTAAATACGCACATACTCCTCTGCTTGGTTACATCTTTCCCCTCTCCAATTCCATTGGAGGCTTGAACATTCTCGAGCTTCAGAAAATGAGATGTTCAAAAACCTGCTTGTCACAGGCATGATTGCCTTCCTCGCCCATCCATACCATAGCATTCTGACTGTACAGAGGTCATAGGCGTTGATCTAACATCAAATATGAAATATCACGCAATACAGAAAAGCAATCTTCAATTGTTGAAACGAATACTGAAACAAACATTATAGAAGCAGAAAGCAAAGTAACCAAGATTTTGTATGACACAGAGACATACAACCCTTCCAAATCCTAGCAATCTTATTGTACAGAGGTCATAAGCACTGATTCTACAACAACCTTACGGAAGTGTTGACAAATACATACAAATAGAGTCACCCAATGGCCACCTGAGATTGCACAAAATTTAAAAACAAAGAACATAACAAAACCACCCTAAGCATAAACGGATGCCTGGAACAATTTGGGAACCCTAAAAATGAATAGAGAGATGTATTCTGGGGAAATATATGAACTCGTAGTTCCAGATTTTGACGTAACGCAGACATGGACCTGCAGGGAAGGAACCTTCATTGTCCCTCTTCTTATCATTATTTTTTTCTCTATAGCCACGATTGTTGAAAAGTGTGCAACAAGAAATGCTTGTTGAGAGTGCAACAAGATGATGGAGCTTAGTGAAAAGAGTCGCCTTCACTAAGTGGGCCCGCAGGCTATTTTTGGTGCAAGTCTATTTTTAGACTATGTCTATTTTTAGACATATGGATCATGTCTATGGATTGCAGGTTGTTGTTTATGGATGATTGGTCAAGTTGGGAAAAATAGATGGACTTCTATTTTTGATGAAAGTGTGAGTGATCACAGTGTGAGTGATCAAAGTCTATTTTTAGATTGGCTGTCAAAAATAGAAAAGTCAAATATTATTGTCTCATAATAATATTTGGACTATAAACTTGATCTTATTCTCTTGGAGCACTTCAGTTTGAGCTACAGAGGTGGCACATGTAGCTGTCAGAAGGAAATATGCTTTTCTTATGAGTCAGTTGAGTTGTTGCATGCATGACTTCAGTTAGAACTCAATCAGTTGAGTTTGGTGGAGTTGATTGTGGAGTTGATGGAGTTGTGTTCAGTTTGACTTGGTTAAACTAGTTGTAGTTAGTCTAACTGCAGATAGACTAATGATGAGTTGTTAAACTAATTATTAACTCATGATGCAACTAATGAATACATCAGTTAACTCAGTTGCATGTCAGTGCATGTTTAGTTCAACAGGGACAGGTGGTAGAGAATCAGATTGCTATCAGTTGTGACTATAGTTGTGCACCAGATCTTGCACAATCAAGGGATTGAGTATGCCAATGAGTTTGCTCACGTATTTTCCAGTATTGTAGCCTTTGCTCACGTCCAACAAAGTGTGAGTGCTTATTTTGAGGTGAAATACGATTTTGGTAAGCCATTCTCATCAGTTCTTGAGCAGGTATTGAGCAGTGCAGGCAGGCAAGCAGTGGAATAGATTTGGAGATCAGATCTGAGCTGTATTGTGTGTAACAAGTGGAGCTGGTACTGGATTGCTTGTGATAAGCATTGTACTTTGTAACGTTACATGATTCAATCAATATAATATACAGATAGTGTGGGGTTTTTAGCGAGATGCTTTCCCCGGGATACATATTGTGTTAATGAGTTTGATTGATGCTTCTATGTGTGCCGTGAATGTTTCTGCTTCTGTAAATTGATGATCAACGTAGAGGAGATTATGTATTATACATGTTCCACTTATAATTGTATGATTAGGATAATCTCTGTGAATATGTGTTAAATTATTCAAAATTTCTACATGGTATCAGAGCTAGATGATTTGTAGAAAAAATTTCTACATGGTATCGGAGCCGCTTGATTTGTAGAAGAGATTTTTACAGGATATCAAGCGAGGATTGATCATCAGATCTATTATTCAGGAAGTGTTTACATTTTATTTCTTCAGGCAGAGACTGTAATCGGGCCAGGTAGCTTCTGGATTCATCCTTCTTTTGGAAGGTGAGATATCCGGTGAATGCCCATACAGTCGATCTCTGTACAAGAAATACTTTGTTCTCACGAATTCTAGATCGGAAGCGGTTGAGTTTTTGAGCTGGTGGAATTCGAATTTAATTCCAAAGCAAGAGTGAAACTCTGAAACATTCAGTTTGAGAATGGAGATAGTATGCCCCAGTATCTCAGGAAGTTCACCCAATGCCGGGATGAGCTGGGAAGTGTGGGGGTGACTGTCGGATGAGGATGGTAAGTCTAGCACTCCTTGACCTTCCTAAGAGTTGGCATAGCTACCAGGACTCGGTGAATGGAAGGGAGAAACTGCCAAATTGGGAACGAATATGGTCGGATTTGATGCAGGAGGAGATTAGACGAAGCACCAGAGACGGTTCTTCATCCATGCAGGATGAGGAGAATTGTGCCTTAGCGAGTAAGGCGAAGAAGGGGAAGGAGAAGGTTTCTCTTTCCGAATCTTGTTCTTCCAATGATGGGAAGAAGGTTGACAAGGCGAAGGTGAGATGCTTTCGTTGTCATGAGTTGGGTCATTATGCTACTAATTGCCCAAAGAAGAAGTCCAAGAAGGGATCCCAGGAAGGATCTGAAGGTGAGGTAGCCTCACTTGCTTCACAGTTTGAGTTGGACTTCACACTCTTCGCATGCATGGTTTCATCCATGGTGGGAAGTGGTTGGTTTCTTGACAGTGGAGCTTCTTTCCACATGACCGGTGACAAAAGTTTGTTCAGTACTTTGGAGGAGAAAGATCTCCAGATACTCATAGGGATGGGTAATGATGAGAAGTATAGTGTCTCAGGTCTAAGCACGGTTATTTTTCAGAGGGAGCATGGAGCTCGCCTTACCTTGACCGATGTCAAGTATGTACCAGGACTGAAGAGAAACTTGGTGTCGATCGCGATGTTGGAAGACAGAGGCTATGATGTGGTCTTTAGTAAGGGAAAGGTTTTCCTTAGACACATCATCACTAGACAAGTGAAGCAGATTGGTTCACGGGTCAAGAACCTGTATGCTCTTAAGGTTCAAGATGCATGCAAAGCCTTGAGCAGCGAGGCAACTGATGGAGACTTGGTGGTTGAGAGGGAGCGTATATTACCTCTCAACATGCAGAGCCAGAAGAAGTCTCAGACGATTGTGGAGGAGCCACGATTGGTGCAGCAGCTTCAGGGGATTGTGGAGGAGCCACAACAGGGGAAGCTGAGAGGAGATCGAGTAGAGACATATACTCATCCAGAGACCTCCAGTAGGGGGAAACTTCAAGCCAGGTGGGCTGAGGGATCGCATGCAGCCATACCTCCAGGTAGGAGGTGGGGTGATGTGGATTGATTGTCCCAAGGAGGAGGGGCAGGATCCTTGAGGTACCCAACCTCTTGGATGAGACCTTGCTACGAGAGCCCCAATGTGTAGTAGCAGGAACTGACTGATTGGGTAGAGACAGATGCGGATGGAGCAGCAGAGAGAGCGACAGTGCAGGGAATCCCAGGACAACGCATAGCTAGCAGGCTGTAGCAATGCGAGAGGCACAAGTGTTTTGCACAGTGCTAGGTGGCACAGAGAGGTGTGCAATGGTGCGAGATGCATGGAGATGTTGCAGTAGCGCAGATGTCAGAGAGGGAGCACTTGTCAGCAGCAGGTAGAGCTTCAGCATCAGAGGGTGTTTCTATCCCAACAGGGAGGTCAGTTGGGAGGTGCAGTGCGGATGAAATGCTGGGAGATAGAACCAGCAGCAGCACGGATGCAGTTAGAGATCAAAGTGACAGAGGCTAGAGCAGTCAGATACTGAAGAGCACAGAGATGCAGAGTTTCAGTCGACAGAGGCAATAACAGTCAGAGACTTTGATGACAGAGCAAGTGGACCGGCCAGATGTGTTGCATGGAGAACATTCCAGAGTTACAGGATCGGGTTTGAGAGGAAGCCTTTCTTGTTGAGAGGGAGTGTTGAAAAGTGTGCAACAAGAAATGCTTGTTGAGAGTGCAACAAGATGATGGAGCTTAGTGAAAAGAGTCGCCTTCACTAAGTGGGCCCGCAGGCTATTTTTGGCGCAAGTCTATTTTTAGACTATGTCTATTTTTAGACATATGGATCATGTCTATGGATTGCAGGTTTCTGTTTATGGATGATTGGTCAAGTTGGGAAAAATAGATGGACTTCTATTTTTGATGAAAGTGTGAGTGATCACAGTGTGAGTGATCAAAGTCTATTTTTAGACTGGCTGTCAAAAATAGAAAAGTCAAATATTATTGTCTCATAATAATATTTGGACTATAAACTTGATCTTATTCTCTTGGAGCACTTCAGTTTGAGCTACAGAGGTGGCACATGCAGCTGTCAGAAGGAAATACGCTTTTCTTATGAGTCAGTTGAGTTGTTGCATGCATGACTTCAGTTAGAACTCAATCAGTTGAGTTTGGTGGAGTTGATTGTGGAGTTGATGGAGTTGTGTTCAGTTTGACTTGGTTAAACTAGTTGTAGTTAGTCTAACTGCAGATAGACTAATGATGAATTGTTAAACTAATTATTAACTCATGATGCAACTAATGAATACATCAGTTAACTCAGTTGCATGTCAGTGCATGTTCAGTTCAACAGGGACAGGTGGTAGAGAATCAGATTGCTATCAGTTGTGACTATAGTTGTGCACCAGATCTTGCACAATCAAGGGATTGAGTATGCCAATGAGTTTGCTCACGTATTTGCCCATTATTGTAGCCTTTGCTCACGTCCAACAAAGTGTGAGTGATTATTTTGAGGTGAAATACGAGTTTGGTAAGCCATTCTCATCAGTTCTTGAGCAGGTATTGAGCAGTGGAGGCAGGCAAGCAGTGGAATAGATTTGGAGATCAGATCTGAGCTGTATTGTGTGTAACAGGTGGAGCTGGTACTGGATTTCTTGTGATAAGCATTGTACTTTGTAATGTTACATGATTCAATCAATATAATATACAGATAGTGTGGGGTTTTTAGCGAGATGCTTTCCCCGGGATACATACTGTGTTAATGAGTTTGATTGATGTTTCTATGTGTGCCTGTGAATGTTTCTGCTTCTGTAAATTGATGATCAACGTAGAGGAGATTATGTATTATACATGTTCCACTTATAATTGTATGATCAGGATAATCTCTGTGAATATGTGTTAAATTATTCAAAATTTCTACAACGGTCGCCTGGCTGGCCATCCCTCGGAAACTACAAAACAAATTTATATATCATCAATTTCAGGTTTATTTTAAATATCCACGCCTTCAATGAAAGGTTGGAACGTGATTTGTAGTATACCTTCCTAAATGGGAATGTGGCATGAGGATCCCATTGGAGGATTCATATTGTACCGCGCCAATGCTACAGGGCTCTTTCATGTTGAAGCCATGTTGTTGGCGAGTATTTGCGCATTGACCCTATTCGATTATACTCGGGACTTCTTCGCACCTCAAATCAATGGCAAGATGTGTGAACTTCTACATTATGTTCAGACAATATCTATCCATATATATCGATCGAAAAACATATGATGTCCACATTCATTGATGGATAGAGCACTAAAAGAATGGCATATGCATTATATTATTGCTTTTCTCCTTTGCATCGGATAACCTTATCCTTCTGCTTTTAAACATTTCTTAAATCAAACTATTGATCGTTATCAAAATCCCGCCTAAAGGTTTGTAACATCATCTGACTTGATGCTAACTCACATGCAAGCTACCTTTTTAAAAAGGGAAACCGCAATCATGATTACCTTCCACCTTTAATTTGCATGCATGTTGTTTTAACTATAAAACATGTCCTAAAACATCCCAACCGGTGTACCTTCTAATTGTAAAAGAAATCGCTTCTTTCTGTGAGTATATATCATAATTTTTGGAAGGAAAGATAATGATTTATGACTAAATTAATCCGGATAAAAGGCAGTGATAAGGATAGTTACTATCCCAATCTATCTATTGGATAGGCACATGGAACGTTATCGTTGTCTTTATATATATATATATATATATATATATGTACCATGATTAACCTCACTCGAAGCCTCCGCATGGTTTTTTTTTTGGTGCCTATCTGGCGACATGATTTAGCTGGTTTCGAACCATTCACGTCCCGTGTTTATTTGATTTTACTATTTATTTCGTGGTGGTCGTGCCCAGTGCCTCGACATCTACTGCAGCTCCACTCTAGTTCTGTCATCGTCAGGCTCAGCGATAGTTACACGGTGTTATCTTGGATAACGCTCTAAAAAGAGCACAACAGTCATGATAGGTCCAGTCACGGTGAATCACATGTTTCATCAGGTATGAATCCAAATTGAATGCTGGTGTATTCCTACAGGACGAAGTTATCAGTAGTTGGCAACGGTGGCTGATCAAACAACCAATATCTTGGGGACATTTTGTGGTTGAAGGTTGATGATGGGTTTGCCATAGGATATGCACAAGCGAAGAGCCTATAAACGAATTGTTATAGGTATTCGTATGAGCACGAGAGAAAACTGGAAAGGTGTTCATGATGAAGATTAGGCTAGATAATAACTATAACAGAACTCACAACATCGGCTCGCCAAGCTCTTTCTTCGTAAGTAGTTATAGATACTAGTTGTTTATAAAAGGAAACACCACAATACTTGCTAAAATACTCGATGTCACATAATCTTCCATAGATATCCTCATATATATATATATATATAAGATTAAAACCACATATCCTTTGGACTGCATATAACCCCATTTTTTAAATTATTAGTTTCGTATAAGGAACATTTCAAGCAGTTTTATGTGATCATATTATTTTATATGGAGTGGATACAAATGTTAGCTTCCTCATTTCCCAATAAGCATAATGCACTAAACCCAATTCGGTTTTTATCTCAGCAGGATTAATCAATTTATAAGGATTGTATCAAAACCTCATTGAAATAATATGTTATATAAACCTTTATATATTATTGACTCTTCAATAACCCGGTTAATATTTGAATTCATCATTAATGAATCTAACTTTCTTGGATGACAAGAAATCATGTTCTATGTTTCAATATTTAACTTCTGTCTTTATAATTTTGGGTTATTTTTCAGTGAAACTTTACGGAGGTGGATGAGTCCATAGGCCTCAGTGTTTGAACCTATGCTCTGATACAATTTGTAACAAACCTCCTTAGCCTACCCCAGAAAATAGCCTCTAGGCCCCATAAATTTTAAAATTTTTGTCTTGATTACAATTAAGATTTCACAGTCATCGCGAGTCTAGTGAACCAAGGATCATAACCACGGTGAAATATCAAGGAAGAGAATCTTATACCCTGGGCGTAATATCACATGCTCTCCTAACATGCAACCCTTACAACTACTTTAATGTCTTCATGCAATATTCCATGCAACATTAATAGAACATTTCCCTACATCTATTTCCGATAGCATGGGCATGCATCTTACTTCAGGCATAATCAAAGCTACTACTGTCTCATCTATTATGCACATGCAAGAATACCTACACCGTCCCTAACCAACACCAGGATGAGGGCGTTTAGATCCAATTGTCAGATTTTATAATTCAATCAACCACTTACGTTTTCATCCACTTAATAGGTTCTACTACTACATCATAATGCAATAAGAACATATGCATGATAAGAATCCATCATTTTCATCATAAATATTACTCTTAAGCAACAGAAAGAATGAAGATCGACCTTATTGAGTATACATACCATAGATCCTTTGACCATCATAGACTATTCCGTTAAAGGCATTATACCATCTGATCTACATGCAGCCACCACTATCTGCCATGTTAACTAGAGTCTTTATATAGCATTATATACATACTTTGATCCGTTAAAATGATGATTACCTTTAGATTCATTGGATATTACACACATCCACATGCATAAAATGAGATTAATTACAAGGATACAGATAAAAGAATCAATAGATATCTTATGTCATGCAAGTACAGAAGCAGAATACATCAAGGAAAAGAAATCAGTTTATAGTACCTTAATGCATGGATTAAATAACATGAAGATCTAGCTTCACGATTACAGACTTAGAACCAAAATCATTTATCAAGTATAGTTACCATTCTCCTATACAATGATCACATAAGTTAAAGGCATACTATTTCCTTCATTAAATTAAGGGAGCTAACTTCCTACTATACTCTTGAATTGAATGATTTAACCCTTTCAACAATAGGAAAATAAATTTAGAGTTAAGAGCCAACATACAACACAATTCCCGCATATGCAAACAACTAAAACCTCACTTGGATGGAGGAGCACCACCACCCAACCATGAATCACCTTTGATTCCCCCCGAGCCAAAGATCTTGCCAAGGATCAACTGTCCTCAATTGATCAATGCACTGGGTATTTAATACCCTCTTTCATGATTTAGTTACCATTAGTGGCGTCCCACTTTTATGGATTTTTCCATTTGCTTAGGTCTTTTTCGGAAAAGCTTGTCTTTATCTCCCACAAGGATTTTCCACATAAAAGCTTGCCTTTATCTCCCGCAAAGCTTTTATGTCTGATGGATCTTTATCTCCCATCCATCCGATGGATATCCAATCCATCCAAGCTTATCTAGAATCACATCTAGAAGCTTTATCATGAAAGATTCATCTCTATCCCATTCCTCATGGGATTTGGCAAGAATATCCTCTCTCTTGGTGCTCCACCCTCCAAGTGATTTATTTTATTAATTTATTTAATAACACATTTGCTTTTCATATTACATATCACCTAGCTTTCCTCAGCTTAGGTTTAGAATAGTTTAACCCACAAAGGAGGGTATCACACCTAGCTTTAACCCAGCTTAGGTTTACAAACATTTAACACACAAGGGAGGATATCACACCTAGCTTTAACTTAGCTTAGGTTTACAATAATTTAGTACACAAGGGAGGGGTGTTACAATGCATATTAATGAGATGTAAACACATAGATTAACTCACAAAACCAGAGGATCACAAAACCACCAAAATTCTGACTCAGGAATCCCTGCAAATTTATCCTCTATATTTCATTCATTCACTTGCAAAAGTCTTCAAAAATATAGTGCACAAAGTCTTATCCTCTAATCTCAAGCAACAAAACCATTTACAATGTTTTTGATATCTTTATACATCATTAAAGATTCGATCTCCTACCCTAGGTGGTCGAATTCATTGACCAAAACCAACTTTAACTAGATACATCCAAATACTAATGCATATACTGAAAAATAGGATTAGTTTCACCTACTACCAATCACTGCCTAATACATCATTGACTTAGAATATTTTCAATTTAGCTTTAATTACATCTCCTAAAACATTATGCCACCTATCCATATGATCTAACTACTTCTAGGAGCCAAAATTCAAAATTTGAAACCAAATAGAGTTGATTGTCCAGACTCGCAGCGCATTGAAGTGGCTTCCATTCCTTTTACGGTTCAACCCCTGTCTATAAAAAAAGAGAGCAAATGGGTATGCTTCAAATATCCCTGTGATGGTGCTAGTCCTCCTAAACCAGATTCAAAACGCTTGTAGACATCCCTTTGACCTGTACCCCATTTTTGCAGCGCACTGGTTTGTTTTTGCAGCGCCTCCAAACTGAAACACATGGTGACTTTTCCTTAATGTGAAATGTTGGAAACATCAAAATGAGTTCTGGAACCTTCATCGAATTCCCTCATGGCAACAAAACTTCCTACTTCACTATATTACCACAATTGTTAAAATTTATATATGAAAAGAGAAACAAGCTCCTTGTTGCGTTTTTTCAATATCATCAAAATTTTACCTTTTTTGATATCCTGAGCCAAAAATAAGGTTTCAGAGTTGGGCTAAGGTTTCCTGTTGGAGATTCACCTTTGTACTAGCCTCTGCAAGTAAGTCCAACTTACCTCTCTTCCTCTTCCTTCCATCTTTTTTTACTTTAGTGGGATTTCTCTTCACCAACCTGAGTCTTCTTTTGAGGACGAGGTTTTGTACATATAAAATTTTACTTGCCTATGCAGAGGAAAGTTCCACTTCATTTTATACTTAGCTTTGTCAAGCACTAGCATAAGAACCTCTACCTCACTAACAAGGCCAACTTGTCCCTATGATCTTTCTCTGCAAGTTGATCTACTTGATATTATATCCCTTCAAGTTGTTCGAGTAGTTTTTCAAATTCCTTTTGTTCATCAAAAACCATAGGCTGAAGAATCTCCTTTTCTTGCATATGCATATTAGCAGCATACCTAGTCCTAGGTCTTCTAGAATGCTCAACTGTCTCCTTCAGCTCCTTGACATCAATGACCATCTTACCTTTGCATTTGGAAACATGTGCCAATGTTTCCTTTTTTGTCTCCTATCTTATGGGTTGGATTGATCCAGGTGGATATTGGTGGCTACCCACCTATTCCACCTAGACCCCCCCGTCAATGTCATTTGTTTCCTTGTTCATTTCAACATTTACTATTTTTAGCAGTTTTTCGGGTCCTGAACTTACAGAGTAGTTTTGACCCCCTAAACGGTGTTTTTTGGGGTTTGCAACAAGCCCATTTTCGTAGGTGCCATTCCTTTTGAGGTACAAGTTAAATTCGATATTCCCATATTCAAAGGCCTGATAGGTGCAGATGTCGTAGATAAATGGTTAAATCTGTTGGAAGGATATTTTTTTGTTCATGACTTTTCCAATCGGGAAAAGATTGCTTTTGCACTTCACGAAGCTGCCCCGCACATCGAGGTCTAGTGGGAAACCTACTGTGAATAAAAGGACGAGAGTGAACCCTCGCTATTTTCAACCACACCCACTTCGAATTCTTTTGGAGACAACATCAAGGAACAATATTACCCTATTTGGAGCTATGAAGACAAATACATAAAGTGGACCACGTTACGGCAGGTAAGGGACTACGATGTGCCAGAGTTCACAAATATTTTCCATACTCTTCGCACAAAACTGGGTATTAAGGATACTGAGCGGAATTTGGTGCTCAAGTACCATGACTATCTACACAAGTACATCCAGGACGAGATGGAGTTCTTGGACATTTCCTCGCTCAACACGACATATCAGTACATTGTCAAGATTGAGCAGAAGTTTAAACAGAAGAAGCAGGACTTTGGATATGCAAATCCAAAGCAAGGAAAAGGAGCCCCCAAACCACAGAACAAAGGACCAGGCCAAGGCTGGGCTACCCAGTACAGCTCGTCGAAGCCACAAGCAAAGAACAACACCACAAAGATGAAGAAGGACATTGGAAAATGGTGTGAGTTCCATAATAGCTCCACTCACAATACAAGTGAGTGTCGGGCCAAGCAGTCACTAGTGACCGAGCTGAAGGCTTTCGAATCAGATGCAGGTTCTGAATCTGAATCAAAACTCAATAAGGGAACAAACAAAAGGAAGTAGATCATTGATGTGGAGACCAGTGCCACCATGGCCACCACCAAGATCCATAAGATTGAACCTGAAGAACCAGAGAAGGGGGAATGCCTCTTCCACACATAGATGTGGGTGAAGGGTTCTCCACTATAGTTCATTGTCGACAGCGGGAGCCAAAAGAACCTCATTTCAGTAGAGGTTGCGAAGCGGTTGGGCCTAAAGACTACAACACATCCACAGTCGTACGCCATTGGGTGGCTTCACCAAGGATGAGATCTTTGTGTCAACCAGCAGTGTCGCCTTCCCTACAACATCAAGCCCTTTAGGGATGAGGTACTGTGTGACGTTGCTCATCTTCAAGTTTGTGATGTATTATTAGGACAACCATACTTGTGGAAGTGACATGTTGTATATGAGTCTGGGCCTCTCTATATGATTATTACTTTAGCTAATAAGTTTTACAAGATATCGAAGGTAGCCCCGCCTACTGCCATCTCTTTGATCACTGTAAAGCAATGTTGTAAGATCATTTCCCAAACCAGGAAGTTTGTTTTCCTTATGATTCACCTCTAGGGCAAGAAGAAGGTTGTGGCCACGACTTCCAATCAGGGCTCATCTGCGCATCAACAACAGATGGACAACGTCGTGTAGGAGTATAGGGATATTTTTTCCTCACCCACAGGGGTACCTCTGCACTGTCAAGTCAAGCACTCCATGGATCTGACCCCGGGCGCGCCGCTGCCCAATGGACTGATCTATCGACGCTTTGTTCTGGAGAACGATGAGATCAAGAGGCAAATCCAGGAATTATCGCAGAAAGGGCATATCAGGCTAAGCTCATCACCTTGTGGGAACCCGATTGTATTGGTACAGAAGAATGATGGGACTTGGAGGCTCTGTATTGACTATGGGGTGCTAAACAAGATCATTGTCTAGAATAGGTACCCAATCCCGCAGATTGATGACCTTCTGGACCAACTCAAAGGGGCCAAATATTTCAGCAAGATTGACTTGAAGTCAGGTTATCACCTGGTGCCTATTGAAACCTCTGATGTGTGGAAGATTTCCTTCAAATCCAAGGAGGGCCTTTCGAATGGTTGTTCATGTTGTTCGGATTAACAAACGCCCCTGCAATCTTCATGATACTAATGGATGATGTCTTGCGACCCTTCACCAATGCATTTGTGGTAGCATATTTAGATGAGATATTGATCTTCAACCAAAGTTGGGAAGAGCACCTCCACCATATTCGACAAGTCCTTCAAACCCTAAGACAACACAAGTTGTGTACTAACTCGGAGAAATTCACCTTTGGCCTGACCCAGGTTCAATATCTGGGATACATCATTGATGAGCAGGGTGTACATGTGGACCCATCCAAGATACAATTCATTAAGGATTGGCCAGCCCCAATCACTCTAACAGAGCTCGCAACTTTTTGTTTCTTTCCAATTTCTACTATAGGTTCGTGTCGGGGTTCTCTCATATCACTTGGCCTTTAAGTAAAGTCACCAAGGGCAGAGCGAAAGCAAAGTTTTTTTGGTCGGAAACCCAACAAAAAGTATTCTCCTAGTTGGAGATCACCTCTATTTTGTACCAGTGCTCACACTACCGGACCTGCAACAACCATTTGAGATTGAGACAGACGCATCCAACTATGTTGTTGGTGTAGTTCTTACTCAGCATGGGCATCCACTGGCTTAACTCAGTGAGACACTTTCGGACATAGTCCGAAAATACCCCACTTACGACAAATAAATGTATTCCATTGTGCAAGCCTGTCGTCAATGGAAGCATTACATTCTACGGAAGGAAATGGTCATCCACATAGACCACCGACCTCTACAGTTCATACAAACACAAGGGAAGTTGTAGAACGATTGCAATCAGAAATGATCCACCTATCTGCAACAATTCCATTTGAACATTAAGTATAAGAAGGGAAACACTAGTAACGTCACTGATTGCCTTAGCCGACCACCAGTCATGGCACTGATGACTGTGCTCGACTCTTGTGGGCACGAGACATCGGAGTGGCTGCATCTTTACAAGAGCGATCCAAAATTCGGCAGCATATACCACACACTCCTGGAAGGAAAGCAAGTTCCAAATTTTAACCTTTAGGATGCACTATTATGCCACTTGGGATACATTTGTGTTCCTTCAAGTGAGCATGCCAAGATGATTTGGGAGGCGCATTACAGTCGGGTCGTTGGACATTTCAGATTAGAGAAAATAGTGGCGTTATTGCAAAAGTATTTTTATTAGACGAAACTTTGTCAGGATGTTGGGAAGTACATTAGATCCTGCACCGCCTACGTCATTGTCAAACCAACCATCAAGAAGCAAGGCATGTATACTACTCTACCTACTCCTAGATGGCCTTGGGAATATGTCTCCATGGATTACATGTCGGGCCTTCCTTCTACTAAGCACATCAACGATTGCGTTTTTGTGGTCATCGAAAGATTCTCTAAGATTACCATCATGGCGGCCTACAAGAAGAGTATCACAGCAGAGGCCACTGCTAAGATCTTCTTTGAGCGAGAGTGGGTACACTTTGAGATCCCACAGTCCATTGTCTCAGGTTGGGACAATAGATTGCGCAGTGCATTTTGGTCAATTCTCTGGTTGATGCTGGATAAGAAACTTACTAAGTCCACGACTTTCCATCCCCAAACTGGTGGTCAAACAAAGGTTGTCAACAGGATGATTGTACACATTCTTCGCATGTACAAACCGAAGCATCCATGCATGTGGGATGAAACATCCCCTACGTCCAACACAACTACAATAGATCTCTCCACAACTCAATCGGACATAACCCCTTTCAGGTAGGGCTGGGATTTCAGCGAATATGCCCCATTGATGTGGCCATACCATTTGCAGCCACTCAGTAGATTCAACTCATGTTCAATCCAAAGCTGAAAGGGCTAATAGCTTCATTGAGTGCATTCAACACATCCGCCAACAGGTCCATGATATATTTTACAGATCCAATGCTAAGTGCAAGCAGGTCCATGATCAACATCGAGTGTCACACAAGTTCCAGGTGGGTGACAAAGTTTGGCTACATTTGCAGAAGGAGCGTCTTACTGGACCCCACCGCAAGCTTCGCCTGCTCTGATATGGGCCATACAGAATCACTAAGGCCATCAATGACAATTCCTTCGAGCTCAACATCCCACCGTTCCTTGGTATGCACCCAGTGTTCAATGTAGATCGCCTTCGGCCATACCTTCCACCATTGTTGGACACATTTGACATTGCAGAACAACTCACACCAATAGAGCTCAACCCGGACTGCATGGAATATGCCACAAATGATCAGATCATGGACACACAGATCAAGAACAATCGCCTACAGAGGATACAGTTATATCGAGTTGTCAAAGTAGGCCAACTCCTTCACTAGGGCAAGTGGTTCACCATGGACTAGGTTCAACAAAAAAGTTCCTCACCTCATGGAGGCTCTACACACAATGGGGACCATTACTTCCTAAGTGGGGAGGAATGATCTAGGTGGATATTGGTGGCCACCCACCTATCCTACCTAGACCCCAGTCAATTTCATTTGTTTCCTTTTTCATTTCACCATTTACTATTTTTAGCATTTTTTCGGGTTTTGAACTTCCGGAGCAGTTTTGACCCCCTAAACTATTTTTTTTTGGGTCTGCGGCAACCCCATAGTCGTGACCAGAGGCTTGTGGCAGAATATATAGTACTCGACGACACCTTTCCAACAAGGTGTTTTACGCACCAAACCAAGATAATATGACCAAGTTACGACCCTAGGAAGTTGGCTACCCAACTAACCCCAATGGGGCCAACAAACTCTTAGTATTACATCTCATGGGGTTATGGTTTTGGTTGTTTAGGGTTTTTTCATGTTTTCCAATAATAAATAGGCCCTAGAGCCTCATTGTAACATAGTTCAGAGGCATGTAGCCGCCACATCTCTTCTCATAGATAAGTTATCATTGCCCGAGCTATCTTATTTCCATTATGTTTGGAAGCATAGTTCAATATTTTTCTATTAATGAAATGAAGTGTTTTTTGTTGCATCTCTGTGTTTATGATTATATCTCTAAGTTGTTGCATTCCTGTTTAAGTTCGGATCATGGATAGTCTCTTTAGACACTTTGTGCCTAATCTCCCTATTCTCCTGCTGCAAGGAAGCTATTGTCACATGAGCCTTGTCCAACTAAACTTGTAAATCCCCAATTTTTTGGTCCTTTTCATCAATTTCCACTTCTCATTGTGTGCTATTGATTCCATGACTTGAATTGGTGATGATGGAGGAACCACAGGTAATCTCTTGGTTGCATCTCTAGTTCTTGGTACCCTTACCACCTTTTCTACCTCAGGGGATGCCACTTTTTCTACCTAAGGGGAAAATTGTAGCTTCTTAGCACTTTTCTTACCAACCAATTTTCTTTTAGTCAAAGACTTATTGATTGAGCTTGTTGCTACAGGTGAAGCTTCTTTAATCACAACTGAAGGAGTGACTTTCTTAGTCTTTTGATTGTTTGAAGATTGGGTTGCCCATCTTGAAGAAACCAATAAATCCTTACATGAATTCTCTTTCTTCTCAAGCTCCTTCATTACAAGCAATTTAGTTAATGAAAAATGGAACAAACTGGCCTCAACTTGACTTCCTTTAGTTCAAACCCTATCAACCATTTTACATAAACTCCTAAACAGATAACAGGTAATATTCAAAAATTTCTTGGCAGTAATATGCATTAAGAGCCTAATGTGATAGTGATACACCCAACTGAATCCCTCCTCACATGTGAAGTACCTTTGGATGACCTCCAACAATTTGCTATGATGATCTTGTAAATAGCTCCTTAGAACAAATGAACCATACCCTTTCCTATGTTTTGGATTGGGGAAGTCCTTGAAAGCAACCAAATCAAAATCCATTCCTTTAAACCATTCCTCTCCACTTAAATGTATCTCAGCGGCCTCAGCTATTGATTGAGCTGAGACTAGAAAAGTCATACTTCCCACCTTTTCTTATACACCATCAAAACCCCTAGCAAATTCCTTTGTCAATTGCAAATGATATCCCTGAATTCTCTCACAGAATCTCATGCACCCTACTTGTTCAAAATCCATCCTAATGGCTAGATCTGCATTAATGGTCGTGATGTCATGTGGTTCAAAACGTACAATAGCACCCCCTTTGTGTTTTTTGCCTTGTGGCGTTGACATGGTTTCACTTTTGGAGCAATGTATATTTGAATATATGAATCAACTTGTTTGGGCAATAATCGAGGTGTTATGGTTTTTAAATCTTGTAACAATATCTTAAAACACAACCCAATTATTTCACCAAGAATCACAACCACGGACATTCTCAGGCAAACCCTAGAGAACTAAGAATTTTGTAACTGTTGGCAAAATATTAAACTAGGGATAGTTGCAGCGCATAAGTCAGAAATGCAGCTCTAAAGAAAATTCGACCTCTAAACACCCTTGAGCATAATTTTTAAGGGAAAAAACTTAGTTACAGCCTTTGGACCAAGGCAAAAATTTTCATGCAAAGGCCCTCAGTGTGAAAAGGAAAATTGGCAACGAGAAAAGAGAGAAAAGTCTCATTGTGTGGATTCACAGTGGGTTGGGATGAAAATGTAGCGCGGAAGAGGAAAAAATACAGTGAATCTCAGAAAGGCAGCGATGGAAATTTTATCCTATTTGCAAGCTCTAAACGGTGTGCGTTGGCTTCAAAAATGCAATTTCAAAGTTCTATCATGATTGAAGGACAAAGGGAAAACCGAATTTGCACCTGTGAGAGGATTTGGACCGTCGAGATGCGAAAAATTGAACATTGTGTGGATTTAGAATGCCCCTGCCTCCCTTTAGCAGCGAAAGAACTGGATCTCTTGAGCTTTCTAATGCCGATAATGAAGAACTGAGCACTAAGGGATAATAATGCAGGTTCAAATGATCACCTTGAATGGCCTGGAGTGAGAGTGAACGTGCTAATTATGATTTGGAGAGAAACATCATGAGTGCATGATCTACCTGTTGGCATGATTCGGAAGTAAGTTGGGTTCATAGGCGAGAATGGGTCAGGAGCTGCTGGACCAACTTCTGCTGCTGGATCAAGAACTGCTACTCGTGCTAGTGGTGCTGAAACTACAACCTCTACTGCTGCTACTAGTGATGGGGGTGCTACCTTTGGCTTTGCTCCTGCTCCCCGGTGAATTTTATGAAAACACAACGCATTGGGAATTTAAAAGACATCCAAGCTGACATAAGAAAGCCTCCAAAACTTTGTCATGATCATTGCATGATTGCTTTGATGAAGACATTATTACCAAACTTAGGTGGCCTACTAACTCTGACTTAAGATGGGACTAAACCACTCACACTAACTAAAGACTTGTGACATGATTTTTGTACCCTTTTACAAGTGACCAAAGACCTTTCATGATTTCCCTTTGTAAGGAAAAACATAACTTTAGACATTAGCCTCTTAATCAAAATTACAAGCCTTACATGACACCCAATCTAGACCTAGACCTTTTAAACAATAATACTTAGTTGATTCATGACTAATATTTACAATTTTGACCTTAGATACATAACAAGACTAATCAAGACTAAGATTCCTAGACATAGGACGCTAAAAAACATCACAGGCACCTCTGAAACCATCTATGTAACCACCATCTATGCACCCCACAGGGTGGACGACAGGATTCAAATGTTATCTACGGTTATGAAAATCCTTGAAAACATACCTCATCTCTTCAAAATTATAGGAGGGGACTTTAACGTGGTCCTAAATATGTCAAAAAATAAAGGAGGGCTTCGGAGGCTGGACAGTGACTCGAAAATATTCTAAGACATCATTGACAAAATGGCTCTGATTAACATCTCACCTGTGAATGGCACTTACACATGGAATAATAAAAGAGGCAGGGACAGACAAATTGCCTCAAGGCTTGATTGTTTTCTGATCTCATAATCCATCTATCTGACCTCCTAGGAAATTTGAGGTCGTATTCTACCCCAAACAGGATCAGACCACTGGCCAATAGCTCTAAGGGTGCATATAACCTCTACCCCCAAAAATCAACCCTTCTGATTTGAGGCCTTTTGGCTAGAGCACCTGGATTTCCTTGGAAACATGAAGAACTGGTGGGAGGTCTCTCCACCTAAATCCAGCACCAGAATGTATCAATTATAGCAAAAATTAAGGCACCTAAAAAACAAAATCAAAATTTGGAACAAAGAACTCTTTGGTAAAAATTTCAAGGATAAGAAGGATTTGGAGCAACGCATGGAAGAAATTCAAAAATGAATCGTCCATAATGGCATCACTAAACAAATGAAAGAGGAGGAAATGAGCCTTCACAAATATGGGAAGACAAATTTTAGTAGGAGGAAAAACTTTGGCAATAGAAGTCTCGAATTTGCTGGCTCCGGTGTGGAGAACAAAACTCCTCATTCTTCCATCGCTCTATTATTCAGCACTTGAGGAAGAACAAAATCCTCAACCTAAAATCTAGAGATGGGAGAATTGTTAACACCCATGAGGAAATTTCAACTGAGCTAAATGATTTTTACAGCAAACACTTGGAGGAGCCTCGAGTGACAGATCCTAAGCCATTAGAGAAATCACAAGCAATATTCCATCCATCCATCCATCCTCAACTAGGAGCACAAAAATTTCTCCTTAGGGATGTCTCATTTTAGGAAGTCAAGGAGGAAATAAGGTCTATCCCCAATGGGAAAGCTCCTGTTCCCGATGGCTTCACCATTTATTTTTTCAAAATCTGCTAGCCTTTCATAAAAGTTGAAGTGCGTGCCCTTGTGGATGACTCCAGGATCAACAAAACTGTTATGAAATCTCTCAATTCCACCTTCCTCACTCTCATTCCGAAGGAGGAAGGAGTTGATTCTCTAGATCGCTTCCGACCTATTTCCCTGTGTAATGTTATCTACAAAATCATATCCAAGGTTTTGGCCAATAGAATCAAGACTATTCTCCCCCTCCTTATCTCATCCAATTGAGTAGGGTATGTCGAGGGCAGACAAATACTGGATAGCATTATCTTATCGCATGAAATTATTCACTTTTTAAAAACTCAAAATAAGATGGGCATGATGATGAAATTAGACATGTCGAAAGCTTTCAACAAACTCGGATGGAAGTATATGCACGAAGTCTTAGCTACCTTTGGTTTCCATCAGGATTGCATTAATTAGATTATGGCTCTAGTCTCAAGAGCCTTCTTTTATATCTTGGTCAATTGTTCTCCCTCCAAGCCTTTCTTCCCCTCTAGATGAATCAGACAGGGATACCCTCTGTCCGCCTTCCTTTTTATCATTATGGGCAAAGGCTTGAGTAGAACCCTCAAGGCTACCAGTACCAGTAACACGCTCTCTAGCCTGAAGCTCCATAACTATGCCGCTACCTCAACCCATCAACAATTCGTTGATGACACTCTCTTGATGGGTCTCCCCATGGTTAATGAAGCAGTGACCTTAAAGCACATTCTCAATTCTTTCTCGAAAGCCTATGGTACTTCCATCAACCTTGAGAAATCTAAAATCTTATTCTTCAATACCCCCTTGGCCATTCAAAGGAACATCACCAAAATTATTGGCTTCCAAAGGTGCTCTCTTCCCTCAAAATACATGGGTGTTCCTCTCACTAATAAACCCTACAGGAAATTCGATTGGGAGGGCCTCCTCAACAGGTTGCGCAAAAGACTCTCCAACTGGATCTTTCGTTCCTTCAATCTGGTGGACAAATTGGTCCTTGTGAAGTCAGTCTTGAAATCCATGCCCCTATACCTATTCTCAGCTCTGGCTACCCCTAAGTTGGTAACCAACGCCATCAGAAGCATTCAACATAATTTCTTATGGAGAGGTCCACATATCAAGAATAAATGAGCCCTAGTAGCCTGGGAACAGGTCTGCAAGCCCAAGAATGCTAGTGGGTTAGGTTTAAAAGAACTGGAAATTCTACGAAAATCCCTTGGGGCTAAAACCTAGTGGAGATGGTTAGATAACCCACTCACACCTTGGGGTCTTATTTGGAAGGTGAAATATGTGCCCAACTACTCAAATGGAGATCTTATCAAGCTTGTAGGCAACATTAATGGCTCTATAATATGGAACCAAGCCTAGAAGAATAAAGAAATCATTCAAAAGCACAACTTTTGGGAAATATGCAATGGGGAAAAGGCCCTCTTCTGGGATGATGCATGGCAACAATTACCAGTCTTGGAAAGGGATCAATACGCCTCTCTCTGGACGTCCATGCAAGCAAGAGGGAAGCTTCAGTTTTCTCACCATTGGAAGCCTAGCACTGGGAACGATAGGTGGAGAGATTGGATGGGTACCCAAGATTGCGAGCCCATGTTTGACAATCTCGATGGGAACGATTTTGCCCGAACCATTCAAGAAAGGAAAATTCAGTTCGATCAGGAGGAGGATAAGACAAGATGGGGCAAGAACTCAGTTGGGCTCTTCAATCTCAAAGAGGCCTATGGCTATATCACAATCATGATAAACTTCAGCAACATAAAAAATGGAAAATATTATGGGAGAGACAGTTGTGGGCCAAAATCACCTTGTTTATTTGGTTGGTCGTGCAGGGTCAAATTCTCATCTGGGACAATTTGTGGAGAAGAGGTTTCACCGATCCATCGAGATGTCCTCTTTATGAGTCACACGAGGAAACCATTAACCATATTTTGAATACCTGCGACTACACCAATAAGATATGGGAGTGGGTTGTCGAAGTTTTAAGAACCTTGGACATGGATAGAGCTTCCATTCATATCACTCTAGAAAATTGGCAATCTACGATTTCGCCCCTTCCCGTGGTTGACAGAGCTTCGAACATTTTACCCGGAACCATTTGCTGGATGGTATGGAAAGAGCGCAACACCAAAACTTTTAAGAACAAAAAAAAAGCCAGAGGAAAGCCACCTTACCTTAATCAAGTAGGTGGTCCACGAAATTGTAGCCATCTCCAAAATTCCCAGCTTCAATGGTCCCCTTCCCCAACCCGTTGATCGGTGAATTTTGCTCCTTCTAGACTTGCATTTTTCATCTCCTTCCAATGACAGTGTGACGAATGTTAACCCTGAAGCTCCCACACACTAGTTCCCCCCTGAGAAAGACATGGTAAAGATGAATTACTATGGGGCAGCAAAAGGCAACACCGGGGCTACGAGTTTTGGTGGTGCTTTTAGAAACGCAAAAGGGGAAATCATATAGGTCTACACCATTCGCCTTGGCACAACCACTAACAATGCTGCTGAGCTCTAGGCATTGGAGCATGGTCTCACCATTGCCAAAGAACAAGGCTTCAAGCCCCTGATAGTTAAAATCGACTTGACATTGGTTACTCTGGCCGACCGCAAGCTCTAGCAAGGTACCATTGTGAACAAGGTCAAGGAAAATTGGAGCTTGATCAAAACACCACATCGCATTAGCCAACACGTCAGTGAACTTAGTGGGCTCCATTTCCAAGTGGTCAAACATAAGGCTAACAACTTGGCTGATAGACTAGTTAATGAGGGTATAGTTGGCAACATTAGGTTGCGCTCCCTTGCATGGAAGGACTTGGAGGAAGGTCCTCTTAGCAAGGAGTGTAAGGTTATAAATTTCAAGGATAATGGAGTATGGGATAATCTTAGTGCTACAGGAACTCGTGATCTCTCAGACCAGACCGGTACGCTTCCCCTAATTTTTTATCATGAAATCCATCGCAGACATCAATTCCAATTATTCGCATGAGGGAATGAAAATCTTGATTACAGTATTGTTATCTAATTGTTGCCTCCCTGACCTGTTGTGCAGTAAACTCCTTCGCTCACCCACGATTTCTCTCTACCTAGTTTTGGCCATATTCAATGGTGCATATATAGCCTCGTCCCTCCCTTTCCTCTCTTCCGCCTGACCTTCCTATGAATACCCTGATCCCCCAGCTCATCTTCATCATTCTCTTCACCCTCGCGCCTTTGCTTCCCTTTTTTCCCCACCCTCCGCTCTGAAGCCTACCTGGCTTTACCCCGACTCCCCCTCCCTCTCCATGGCCCCTTGACACAGATCAGCTCCTGCACCCCGCCGAGGAAGAGGCCAGACCAATGAACGTTGGAATGATCCCAGCATGCAGCCTAGGACATGCTCAAAAATGTCATCCAGGAGAGTAGTGCTCAACTTCAATGTTTCAGTCGCTCCGAACACCTAAGATCTTATTCAAAATCTAGAGCTCCAGGATAGAACCATCCATCGCTGCATTAACACTGAGGATATTGACGCCCAATTTGAATGGATCCTGAATCTCGACCTCACCAAGGCCAAGGAGAACCTGTACATTTGGACTATCGATCTTTTTTGGCATCTTAAGACCATGCTTGGTTTAGATCTACAAGAGGAAAGCAAGAACACCAAGACTCTAGAGTCCAAGGTAGATATGTTGAATGACAAATGCATCGTTTACGTGGATATTGTTCATCATCGCCGCTTTTTATCAAGGATTCACCTCACTACACGTTGTTGAAGCGTCGTATGGCAACTATGCAGGAAAGCGGAGAAGGTTCGCCGAGCATTAAACGAGAAACATGTGGTGCTTCCACCAGTCACTAGGCCTCCATGGACGAAGATGATAAGTTTGGAGGAGGAACAAACAGATAATTAAGTTTGATGAATTGTGCTTACTCTGTGTTTTGGATACTCTCTGTGTATTATGTGTTTTGAATACACATCCTCCTTGGGACTCACTATATAAGGATATCCTGGGTAAAATGCGACACTATTGTGAATCCCCAAGTTGATGTCAACGTTGAAAATTTTGTAAACAGTCATACCAACAATCACCTCGATTTACATGGATAATGTCGAACCGCTCAAACCAGGTCAAAAGATATTTTTTGTAAATTTGATAAGGACAGTAAGCAAAATATCTGTAAATTTTGTAAGTGCAGGAAGCTCAGGAAACTCTATTTTCTGTCGATGTTCAGAGCATGGCTCCCTTGGACCAATCACACACCATACTGATTTTAATTACAACATTTTAATATAATATAACTTCTATTACTTACAAAAAAAAATAATAAAGAAAGAGTTCCTCCAACTGTCCTGCATGAAAAATGAGAGTTTGTGATCTTTCACTCACATACAAACACAATGGTCAAAGAAAGACAAATACTACATGATTTGTTTTCATGTAAAAGTTTCTTATTTCTTATAAACCTTTATTTAACTCCCAATCGACCAAGACACACAACACAAATATCAAACAAATTTTGTTGTTTCACCTAAACCCTTGCCATCTTGAGCTATTTGCTTCAAATAATTGTTCCATTTCAACATCTGAATTGATACTAGTTATCCTACACATATTCATGAGACCAATGAGGAAAATTTAGATTAAACTTGAGCAAATATTAAATTTAATTGCATAAATAAATAATAATTAAAAGGACTTGCATGAGATCCTCTTAGTTTCAAGAATAATTTGTTGGATTAGTTTAATCTTGGAGCAAACCTCCCTCCACTCGACAAAGCAACAATGAAGTCAACATTGAATTTGTTGTTGCTCTGTTAGATCGAGGGTGATTTTCTCCAAGATGATCCAAATCCTAATTTATTCTCTACTGAACAGAGCCAACCATGTGAAGGTGGAAGCTCTCATGGCCCCTCCCCCACTCACATCACTCTCAATCCCCCAGTACCCAATCTATCTACTATATTGGAAAGAGTTGAAAGCAAGACATTAAGATAAATAAAAAAACAAATATCAAACATTCATTAATTCGTAAATCCACAACATATTTCATCTCAATAAATTTTATCATTAAAAATATGTTTACATAATATGAAACAAGGTCGTGTACATAAAGAAACACATAACAATTATTCATTAACATATAACATCCATTCATTCATTCATTCATCATAGACACAAAATATTTAATCGCAAAAAAAATTATCATCAAAAATATGTTTTTGTAATATGGTACGTGATGTTTCTAGTGATATAACTAGTACAATCATTTCTTTTATTTTTTTCTTTTTTTTTGACAGCTTGGTCGTGTATTCATGACATTGTCAAGGCTACCACAAGAGGGGTGGATCATCAGTTGTAATAAGAAAGAAATGTTAATTCAATATTTTTTGTTATTATTCATTAATAAAAATAGCATTAGATTTTCCTTTACCTCGTTCACTAGTCGACATTGTTGGGATGGCTACCTTGTGCTCCTCTTCTGGTACATGATCCTCATGTATGACACTCTCTTCCATTAAAAGTTGGCTCATGGTGTATGTATGTTGTGGTGTGAACTCTGCCAAAAAAATCCTATATAAGAAAGAAAATGTTTTTTTGCTTAGACAATGTAAAAGTTAAAAATCAAACATTCATAATTGAACTTACAAAAAAAATAAATAAATAAATAAAATAAAAATAAAAATCACTTTAAAATATGGTTATTACGTAACATCTCTGAACATGTTGGTTGAACATATTGGTCCTGTATTTAATATGAAGACTTTTATTTCTAATGTGAATCAAATGAGCAAGTTCTTCATTCATTCTAACCACAAGCTTATTGATTGTTGTGATTGGGTCAAGAGATATGTACAACTCATCATCATCAACCCAATCAAGATCACTAAGAACCTCCTCGACAACATTTGTGGAATGATTTGAGGATGGGGCCTTCACCTTATCACCTTGTTTATAAAACAAGTGTAATTTGTAATTTCATTCCACCATCCTCAGCGATAAACATTCAAATATTTGATTTTGATAACAAACAAAAATTAGATAAATAAAAAAAATTCAATTTAATGAGTTAGCCCAATTGGAATGGGAATCATTTGGCAGAGAACCATCACGAGGTGACTGGACAATGGGCTATAATATTTTTTTAATTGAATTGACTAGGATTAGTTGTATATTAGGAGGCCTATTTAGTAGTACTAAGCGAGTCAATGTCATATTTCAATGAGAAGCTTGTCTTTCGTGGATCATGATCTTTTCAAATGGATAGTTGAGTAAATTATCACATGAGTTTAAACCATTATGTAATTGAAAGGGGCACATGAAGATGAACAACTCACTCACTGAAACTTCGAGGATTAAACCCTTAACTATTCATTTCGAAGGTTCATTGAGGCATCACAACTAAGGGAGTAGTTCAGGGAGAAGAGAAGATGGGTATTATTCAAGGAAAGGAAGGCATTGATTCTTTTATTAACAAGAACATTAAAAGTATTGTAACACAATATTGTGGATGGAAAATACTAAAGGTCATGTAAATACAAACTCAGAATTGGATTTACGCAAATCCTTCACTAGGGAAATGTTTATAAGAATCTCATCCCCAAAACTAAAATGGGTGGTTGATTTAACAAATGTTGGTATGTTAGAAACGAATTCAATGCATGGTAATTCTAATTATAAAGCTTATGGGAACTAGTTTTATAACCTATGAAATCTTCCTTGGTTTGCCTAGTAGTCATAAGGGTTGTACATATTTGAAAATGACTTGTATACCAAGATGTTTAAAATTCATAAAGTTTATATGAGACAAAATATTAGAATGCATCTTCTAGATTTTTCCCCTTGTTTAGTTTACATGGGTTTTGGTCGAGCCTCTATAAACAATTCCTTGCATTATAATTTAATCATAACCTCAAACTAGAGTTGGATGAAGAAATATCACAAATATATGATGCCTTAAAGGGTGTCATCATTCATTCATTCATTCGTACATCCACAAAATATTTTATCTCAATAATTTTTATCACAAAAAATATGTTTACAAACAAGGTCGTTTTAATTTTTTTCCAACAGAAAAATCACAAATTTTTATTAAAATAGTCAAATTTCTCATGTGCATATGCAATGAGGCATTCAACCTCTCAGTGAAAAATGTGGTACTCAAAAAATTAGACTCTAAATAAACAAGTGCATTCATTTTTTGTCAAATTTATTTTTCTTTTTAAATATGTAGTTAGCAAGGATGTATTGATCTTGGCCCCCTTCAGTTGTTGTGGGATCTAGTGTATGTCTTACCGCTGAGCTAGTCCTACGACTATGTTGCTGCAAGTGGGGCGAGAATCAACTATAATAAGAAATAAATGTTATATTCATATTTATAGTCATTAGTACTACAAAAGTTTTATTAATAAAAAGAGTGGTAGAGTGTTCTTTCCCTGCTTCAGTAGTGAAGGGAAGCAAAATATTTTCAGATGTGGCCATATGTTCCTCCTCTTCTTTGGCCTCATCTTGTACATGCTCTGGTGTAGAAACAAGAAAGATTATAATTAATACACCATTTGCATTTAAATATTTTTAATTGTATTCCATACTACAAATTTTTTTATAACACATGAAATACCTCCAGTACTGAGATCAACATCAGTCTCAAAAGGCACTCCACCGTCAGTAGGCTCATGTGTTGTATCCACATTGCTTACGTGCTTTTTACAATAAGACACATTACTTTATGGCCAAAAGTAATAACCAATATATTGTACAAGTAATCATTTATAAATGTTATTCGTTGCTTTTATTTGCCTAAATGTTAGGGTGGGTGTTGGAAGACTGTGAAGACGTCAAGCTTGTCCTATGTTCAAGTCGTGCTTGAAAGCAAGATTTAGGTCTTCCTCTCTAGAAGCCTCTTTGAATTGCGACCCCTGCAATTTTGCATGAGAACATGAATTTTTCTTCTTCTGTGACATTAAATTAAAATTGTTGAGAATTTATAATTTGGATGCAAATTATTTTTTTAAATACTTACAATTTTATAGGACAGTTTTGAGTAACCACCTGGGCCAAGATGATGCTTCCAATGATTAGCTATTCTAGGATCCTATAATTAAAGTATTTGGGAGCCTATATTTAAAATATTGGAAGCCTATATTTAAAATATTGAGAATTTAATTATATGTGGAAATGATGATAAAGCATCATAATTACATTATTAAAAGTGCCTCATACCTTCTTGGTCTGAGTGGTGTCTTCCCTACTTTTCAAAGTGCCTTCTTGTTTGCATTTGCCACGAGCGCTTTCCACTCCAACTCTGGAATTGTTGTTGGGCGCTCATGCGCCCTTGTCCTTTCCAAATGAGACCTATATTGGCCCCGCAAATAATTTTAATGTAAGCCAACCTTGGAGGTAACTCACATTCTGTTGAAGGTACCCTCACCGAACAGGGGACCATCCTCGTCATAAGTTCATCTTTCAACAGTGAACTTTGGAATTTCCAGTTTGTGCGAATGGTGGGACCAAATATTTCAAAGGTTAGGTGATACAAACACCTATAAAATACATCATTTCCTATAAAACGATATTATGATGTTGGTCAAATTTTTCATTCATGTCAATATGGCATTGTTGGAGATGGAAAATGTCCTAACCCTTGTGATAGATGAATAACCCTTTTGTGATGTTGCCACAATCTCATGCAAACCCTAGGAGAAAACCCTAAGCATGAAAATGATCCATATTTAAGTCACATGATCTGAACTTAAACAACAACGCAACAAATTATAGATATAACCATAAATACAGAGATGCAACAAACATAACACTTCATTTCATTAATATCAAAATACTGAAATATGTGTATAAAAAGAATGGAAATAAACTAGCTTGGGCGATGGTATCTTATCTATGAGAAGAGATGTGGTGACTACATGCCTCTAAACTGTGTTCCAATGAGGCTCAAGGGCCTATTTATGATTGAACAATGAGGAAAAACACTAAATAAGCAAAACCCTAACCCCACGAGATGGAACACCAAGAGTTTGTGGGCCCCATTAGAGTTAGTTGGGCAGCCAACTTCTCAAGGTCATAACTTGGTCATATTATCTCTGTTTGGCACATATAATACGATGACCTCAAAAAACGTCATTTACGGGGTCAAAACTGCTCTGGAAGTTCACGACGTGAAAAAACTACTAAAAATAGTAAATGCTGAAATAAACAAGGAAACAGATGAAATTAACTAGAGGTCTAGGTGCAATAGGTGGATGGCCACAAGATCCACCTGGATCATTCCTCTCTCCTTAGGAAGCAATGGTCCCCATTGCCTGCAGAGTCTCCATGAGGTGAGGAATTGTTTGTTGAACCTAGTCCTTGGTGAACCACTTGCCCTGGTGAAGGAGTTCGTCTGCTTTGACAACTCGATATAGATGTATCCTTTGTTGGCGATTGTTCTTAACCTGTGTATCCATGATCTTATCAGTGGTGGCTTGTTCTATGTAGTTTGTGTTCAAAGTTGTCGGCGTCAGTTGTTCTGCAATGTCGGATGTGTCCAACAATAGTGGAAAGTATGGACGGAGGCTGTCTACATTGAAAATTGGGTGCAGACCAAGGAATGATGGAATATTGAGCTTGAATGCATTGTCCTCCACAACCTTGGTGATGGTATATGGCCCACATTGGAGCGGCTGAAGCTCACGATTGGGTCGAGGGAGGTGCTCCTTCTCCAAATGTAGCCAAACTTTGTCGCCTGCCAGGAACTTGAGTGAAACTCGATGTTGATCATGGCCCATCTTGTACTTACCATTAGCTCTGTCCAATATATAATGGAGCTACTAGTGGATGTGTTGAATGCGCTTAATGAAGTTGTTATCCCTGTCGGCTTCGGACTAGATGTGAGCTAAATTTTCATTAGTAGTTGCAAATGGTATGACCACATCGATGGGACATAATGACTGAAATCCCAGCCCTACTTGAAAAGGGTTGTGTATCGTTGAGTTGTGGAGAGCTCTTTTGTAGTTGTGTTGGACATAGGGGAGGATCTCATGCCATGTGCATGGATGCTTCGAGTTGTAAATGTGCAGAATGTGTACGATCATCTTATTGACTACCTCTATTTGGCCATCAGTTCAGGGATAGAAAGTCATGGAATTAGTAAGTTTGATATCCAGCATCGACCAGAGACTTGACCAAAATTCACACAGGAATCTGATGTCCCGATCTGAGGCAATGGACTGTGAGATCCGAAACTGTACCCACACTTGCTCAAAGAAGATTTTAGCAATGGCCGCTGCTGTGATATTCTTTTTGCATGGCACCATAATGGTCATCTTAGAGAATTTGTCGACAACGATGAAAACGCAGTCATTTCTGTGCTAAGAAGAAGGAAGGCCAAACATGTAATCAATGGAGATGGATTCCCAAGGTTGAATAGGAGTAGGAAGAGGAGTGTGTAGGCCTTACTTCTTGATGGTTAGTTTGGAAATGGCACAGGCAGCGCAAGATTTAATGTACCTCCCAACATCCTGACGAAGGTTCAGGCAATAAAATTACTTCTACGGTACTGCCATTGTTTTCTCTACCTCGAAATGCCCAACGAACCGACTGTAGTGTGCCCCCCAAATCATCTTGGCATGCTTACTGCAAGGAACATATATGTGTCCCAGGTGGCATAATAGTGCATCCTGGAGGTGAAAATTTTGAATTTGCTTATCTTCTAGGAGTGTTTGGTATGTGTTGATGAATTCTGGATCGTTCATGTAAAGATGCGGCCACCCTGAAGTCTCGTGCCTAGAGGAGTTGAGCACAGTGATCAGCGCCATGACTGGTGGCCAGCTGAGGTAGTCTACAACATTATTGATGTTTCCCTTCTTGTACTTAATGTTCAAATGGAATTGTTGCAAGTACGTGGACTATTTCTGATGGCAATCGTTCTGCAACTTCCCTTGTGTCTGTATGAACTGCAGAGGTCGATGGTATGTGTGGATGAACGTTTCCTTCCCCATAAAGTAATTCTTCCATTGACAGAATGTCTGCACATTGGAATACATTTCTTTTTTGTAAGTGGGATAGTTTCAGACTGTGTCTGAAAGTGTCTCACTGTGGTAAGCCACTAGATTCCCCTGCTGAGTAAGAACTGCACCAATAACATAGTCAAAGGCATCTGTCTCAATCTCAAATAGTTGTTGCATGTCTGGTAATGTGAGCACTGGTGTAGAGCAGAGGCGGTGCTTCAACTTGGCAAATGCCTTTTGTTGGGTTTCAGACCAAAAAAACTTTGCTTTCTCTCCGCCCTTGGTGACTTGACTTAAAGGCCAGGTGATATGAGAGAACCCCAACATGAACCTACATTAGAAATTGGCAAGACCCAGAAAGTTGCAGAGATCTATTAGAGTGGTTGGGGCTGGCCAATCCTGAATGACTTGTATCTTGGTTGGGTCCACATGCACACCCTTCTCATGAATGATGTACCCCATAAATTGAACCTAGGTCGTACCAAAAGTGCATTTCTCCAAATTGCAACACAACTTGTGTTGTCATAGGGTTTGAAGGACCTATCGAACATGGTGGAGGTGCTCTTCCCAACTCTAGCTAAAGATCAAGATGTTCTCTAGATACATCACCACGAATGCATTGGTGAAGGGTCTCAAGATGTCGTCCATCAATCTCATGAAGGTTGTGGGGACATTCGTCAACCCAAAAGGCATGACCAACCATTCGAAAAGGATCTCCTTAGATTTGAAGGCAGTCTTCCACACATCGGAGGGTTCACTAGGCACCTAGTGATAACTAGACTTGAAGTTAATCTTGGTCAAACATTTGGCCCCATTGAGATGGTACAAAAGGTCGTCAATCCATCGGATTGGGTACCTATTACGAAAGTGATCTTGTTCAGCGCCCGATAGTCAATACAGAGTCTCCAGGTCCTGTACTTCTTTTGTACCAATACAATCAGGCTCCCACAGGGTGATGAGCTTGGCCTGATTTGACCTTTATGAAAAAGCTCCTAAATCTGCCTCTTGACCTCATCATTCTCTAGAACAGAACGTCGATAGATCTGTCCATTAGGTAGCGACACACCCAGGGTCAAATCGATGGATTAATTAACCTGATAATGTAGAGGTACCCTTGTAGGTGAGGCGAAAATGTCCCAATACTCCTCCACGACCTTGTCCATCTGCTGTTGGTGTGTGGAGGAGCCTTCTCAGGAAGTCTTGGTAACAACCTTCTTCTTGCCCTGAGGGCGAATCATAAGGAAAACAATCTTCTTGGTTTGGGAAATGATCTTACTGCGTTGCTTTGCAGTGATCAAAGAGATGGCAGTAGGTGGAGCTACCTCCGATATCTTGTACAACTTATTGCCCAAAGTAATAATCACAGAGCTAGGTCTAGGCTCATATACAACATGTCGCTTCCACAAGTATGGTTTTCCTAATAATACATCCCAAAATTTAAGAGGAGAAACATCACATAGTACATTATCTGTGAAGGGCTTTATGATGTATGGAAGGTGACACTACTAGCTAACGTGAATATCTCGTCCTTGATGAAGCCACCTGATGGTGTGCTGCACATGTGTTGTTGTCGGTAAGCCCAGCCGCATCACAACCCCTGATCAAATGAGGTTCTTTTGTCTCCTGCTGTCGACAATGAACTACAGCGAAGAACCCTTCACCCACATTTCTGAGTCGAAGAGGCATTCCGCCTCCCCTGGATCTTCAGTCTCATTCTTCTGGATCTTGGCAGTGGCCAGAGTGGCACTGGGCTCCCTGTCAATTATCTGCTTCCATTTTTCATTCCCCTTGTCGGGTTCTGACTCAAATTCGGAACATGTGTCTGATTCAAAAGCCTTCAGCTCAGCCACCAATGACTGCTTGGCCCAACACTCACTTGTATCGTGAGTGGACCTCTTATGGAACTCACACCATTTTCCTATGTCCTTCTTTGTCTTCAAGGTGTTGTTCTTTACTTGAGGCTTCAGAAATTTGTGCTGGGTTGTCTGACCTTGGCTTTGGCATTTGTTCTTTGTTTGAGGCCGCCTTTTCCTTGCTTCAAATTTGCAGATCCAAAGTTTCGCTTCTTCTGTTTAAAATTCTGCTCAATATTGACAGCGTATCAGTATGTCCTGCTGAGCGAGGAGATGTCCAAGAACTCCATCTCATCCTGGATGTACTTGCGTAGGAAATCGCAGTACTTTAGTACCAAATGTCGCTCATAATCCTTGATACCCAATTTTGTGCGAAGAGTATTAAGAACATTTGTGAACTCTGACACATATTGGTCCCTTCCCTGTCGTAGTGTGGTCCACTTTATGTATTTATCTTCATAGCTCCCAATAGGGTAATATTGTTCCTTGATGGCATCTCGGAAAGAATCCCAAGTGGGTGCGGCTGAAAACAGTGAGGATTCCCTCTCGTCCTTTTGTTCACAATAGGTTTCCCACTACACCTTGACGTGTGGGGCGACTTTGAGAAGTGAAAAAGTAATATTTTCTCGATTGGAAAAGTCATGAACTGAAAAATATCATTCCAACAGATTCAACCATTTATCTACGATGTTTACATCTATCTGGACCTCAAATATGGGAATGTCAAAGTTAACTTGTACCTTAAAAGCAGTGGCACCTCCAGAGTGGCTCTTGGATGAAGATGCGTCACTTTTGGGTAATTGTTGAAGGATCTGGACAAAATTATCCATCATCGTGTTCCTCTGACACTCGAGGGCTTCCTTGAGCATTATTTTGATAGAATCTCCTACCCCCCGTCTTTCTTTTCTTCCGCAATAGGAGGTCATCAGGGTTTGCAAGGTTGGTCTTGTAAAGGTTCAACTAGATCGAGGCCTAACTCCTTATACCCTAACCTCGTTGGGAACATGCAAAGAAAAACAGAGAAAGAGCATACCACTCTAATATCATTGATCCGAACTTAAACAAGAACGCAAAAAATCACAGATATAACCATAAATAAAAAGATGGAACAGACATAACACTTCATTTCATTAATATAGGAATACTGAAATATGCTTACAAACAAAATGGAAATAAACTAGCTTGGGCGATGGTAGCTTATCTCTGAGAAGATGTGGTAGCCACGTGCCTCTGAACTATGTTACAATGAGTCTCAAGGGCTTATTTATTATTGAACAACAAGGGAAAACCCTAAACAACCAAAACCCTAACCCCACGAGATGGAATTCCAAGAGTTTGTGGGCTTCGTTGGGGTTAGTTGGAAAACCAACTTCTCGGGGTTGTAACTTGGTCATATTATCTCCATTTTGCATGTATAATACCTTGTTGGAAGGTTCTCTTTGCGTACTATAGGATTTACAACTAAAAGTGTGTTGCAGACCTCAAAAAAACTCCATTTAGGGGGTCAAAATTGCTCTGGAAGTTCAGGACCCGAAAAAACTGATAAAAATAGTAAATGCTGAAATAAAAAAGGAAACATATGAAACTAATTGGAGGTATAGGTGGAATAGGCGAGTGGCCACCAAAATCCACTTGGGTCATCACATGATTCATATGCCAAATTCCTTGGCTACATTTATATCCCCATCTATATGATGACAAGCCCTATATTGTTGATACATGATCTAATGATGAATGAAGAAACCCTTGCCATGAAACCCTTATAGGCACGTGTATGCATAATAATAAACATTGATGAAACCCTTCTCCTTGTCCTTGTCCTTATGTGATAATAATGCATGGATAAATGTTGATTGGAAAATAGGATGCCCTAAGCCCTAAATACCTTGTTGAAAGATGCCTTAATCCTGATAACCTTGAAGGCCCAAGTCTATGAAGAAGGAGCCCTAACACTGTCCAAAACATAACAAACGAAAAATGAAACCATGGAAAAACATATAATAAAACCAAGATTTCCATGATGATGATAGTTCACAAAAGTAATTTTATTGGTGGTAAAATGACCTTATTTAAGGATGAAACTACCATAAGCTTGTAGAGGAAATAAGAAGGAAAAGTAAATCAGTTGTTGGAGTGATAGAATTTTCACATGGTATCAGATCGAGTAATTAGAGACAAAGGGAAAATCAGTTATGGGTCAAGACCACGATACAGAGGCATCCACCTCAGGGGACTCATGCAGATTTTCAGAAGATTGCACAAGCAAAAGAGATTTCGATTTCTCTATGTTGGCTTCCAGGTTGGAAGAAGAAGTGGCATGCATGACTAGTGCTGCATCATCAGAAGTATGGTATATAGACAATGGAGCCTCATGGCATATGACGTGAATTAGGGAGTGTTTCTCAGAATATCAAGAAGAGAAGATGAACTTTCAGATCACCATGAGGAATAAGGCAAAGTGCACTCCAATAAGAAAGGGTACCATAGTTTTTCAGACAGAATCGAGAGAGTCGTTCCATGCCACAAATGTGTTGCATGTACCAGGATTGGGGATGAACTTACTTTCCATGTCACAACTACAAGGCAAGGGCTGTGACGTCTACTTCATCAAGGAAAAGGTATACGTAAAACACCCGAGCTGGAAAAAGAAAGTGCAAATCAGGATCAAAAGTAATCGGTTGTATAGATTACAACTAGACTCTCCAATGGCACTAATAGGCAGTCATGGGGACAAGGACTTGAATGAACTATGAACAGAAGGATGGGTCACTTGCACCATGGAACTCTGAGAATTCTCAAGAGCACTGTAACATGAGTTTCGGATTTGAGTATGGAACGAGATTATGTATGCAGGGGATGCGCTCTAGGAAAGTATGCCAAGGCGGCATTTCCTAGGAGCAAACACAGTGCCAAGAGTGTACTAGGATTGATACAATAAGATATCTGCAGACCTATGTTCGTCAAAGCTCTCAGCGGTGCCGAGTATTTCCTTACCTTCCTTGATGACCACACGAGGAAAACTTTGATTTATTTTCTAAAAACCAAGGATGAGGTTTTCTGTCGATTCAAGGAGTTCAAGGCTCAATGGAGAATCTGACTGGTAAGAAAATAAAATTCTTGCACTCAGATAATGGTGGAGAGTATGTTGATGACGACTTCACTGATTATTGCGCTAAGGAGGGCGTTAGAAGAGAGTGGACAACTCCCTACAATCTAGAGAAGAATGGGGTGGCAGAAAGGAAAAACATGACTATTGTAGAAGCAGTTAGGGCCATGCTTTATCATCAGGATATAAAAAAATTCCTATGGGCGGAAGCATGCAACACAGTTGTATACGTTCAAAATAGTACTCCTCATCAGGCATTGGGTAATATTACTCTAGAGAAATTCTTCACTGGGAAGACACATGAAGTCAGTCATTTCAGGATATTTGGGAGTTTAGCATATTGTCGCATACCCGAAGAAAAGAGGAAGAAGTTGGATCAAACTGCATAAAAGGGGTATCTAGTGGGATATAGCAAGAACGCTAAGGCATATAGAATCTATCTTCCAAGGAGCAGGAAGGTAGTAGTACGACGAGATGTAAATTTCGTGGAGGACAGAGCTTTTAGAAGATGTCGCGAAATGCCTTCCTAGGAGCAGTCGAAAGAGGATCCGTTGGTCATGCCTCTTCAACCAACAGAAGTGAAGAATTCTTCCTCAGGTCAGGAAGATTCTTAGGATGAGGAGGAGGATTGAAAAGAAACACCTGCTGGTAGAGGAAGAACTAGCAGAGAACTTCGTCAGATTTTGCATGATGCAGAGAACTTCATCGATGAGCCAAGGAACAGTAAGAGGGAGTAAAAACAGCCAGACAAGTATCAGGCATTAGTAGCTCAGGATGGGGAGCCTGCCAGTTTCAAGGAGGCAGCTTAGCATCAGGTTTGGCTAGATGCAATGGTGGAGGAGTATAACTCCATAATGGTGAACGATGTTTGGGAGGTGGTATCAAGGCCTCAAGACAGATTTGTGGTAGGTTCAAGATGGATATACAAGATCAAATATGTTGTGGATGGCAGTGTTGAGAAATACAAGGCTAGGTTTGTGACTAAGGGGTATGCTCAAAAGGAAGGGATTGACTATGAGGAAACCTTCGCCCCGGTAGCTAGGTATACATCTATTAGGATCGTGATATCTCTTGTAGCCCAGATGGGATGGAAGATTCATCATATGGATGTCAAGACGACATTTCTGAACGAGGTAATAGAAGAAGAGGTATACATTGAACAACGAGAGGACTTTGAAACTCATGAGAAGAAGTCTCATGTATGCAGACTGAAGAAAGCCTTGTATGGGCTGAAGCAGGCACCGAGAGCGTGGTATGGTTGAATAGATGGCTACTTGCAGAAGATGGGGTTTGTCAAGAGTGACGTGGATCCGAATCTCTACTATCTGGTCGTAGAGAACGAGCCACTTATATTAGTATTATATGTGGATGATCTCTTTCTGACAAGATCATCAAGACTCATTGAGGACTGCAAGAAGAAACTAGCCACAGAGTTCGATATGAAGGATCTGGGACGAATGCATTACTTCCTAGGGTTGGAAGTTTGGTAGCAGAAAGGAGAAATCTTCCTTCGACAAGGGAGGTATGCTGCAAAGATCCTGAAAAGGTTCGGGATGGGAGACTGTAGACCTATGGCTACGCCAATGATCACCAACTAGAAGAAGATTGATTCATCAAAAAACAAGGATGTCGATCCCACCCTATATCGATAACTCATAGGGTCCTTGATGTATCTGGTCAATACCAGACCAGATATTTGCTATGCTGTCGACACCCTTAGTCAGTTCATGGTCGAACCAAAGAGGGCACACTAGGCAACAGCCAAACACATTCTCATGTATTTACAAGGAACAATTGATTATGGGCTCTTATACACCAAGGGGAAGGATATCAGTTGAGTGGTTTTATTGATGTAGATTGGGCAGGAAGTTCAGTGGATCGAAAAATTACCTCTGGGTATTGTTTCAACATTGGATCAGGAATGACTTCCTGGTGCAGTAGGAAACAAAAGTTTGTGGCTCTAAGCTCATCTGAGGCAAAATATATGGTAGCAAGCACAGCTTCGTGTGAGGCCATATGGCTTAGAAAACTATTGGTGAACCTATTCAGAAGAAATATGGAGGCGACTATGATCATGTGTGATAATCAGAGTTGCATCAAACTCTATGAGAATCCAGTATTCCATGATAGGTTGAAGAATATTGATATCCTGTGCCACTTTGTCAGAGATTGTGTCCAACGAGGAGCTGTACAGTGGAGCTACACTCCTACAGGAGAACAAGTGGCAGATATCCTCACCAAGGCCCTTGGAAAGTCAAAATTTGACTACTTTAGGGAAAAGATGGGGATGGTAAGGAACCCCTTTCAAAAGTAGTGTGTTAGCAGCACGAATGAAGAGGGAGTTGCAATGCACATGCAGTGTTGGGAGAAAGGACCAGGAGCAGCACAGATGTAGAGGGAGTTGCAGTGCGGATGTAGTGTTGGGAGAAAGGACCAGCAACAACACGGATGCAAAGGGAGCTGTCGTACAGATGCAGCAATGGCAGTAGCAGAGTCATGGGCAGAAGTACAGGATGCAGTAGTGTAGAGGATGTTGGGCAGGGAGGCTTAACGTCAACATAGGGATTGATGTTGGATGATCAGGGTGATACTCAGTGAGGAGTATTACTAGAGAACAATCCTCGCAAAGAGGGAGTGTTGATTTGGGGTAGCATCAGATGTGCTCTATCCATGAAAGTTGGTGGAGAGGTTGGGGCACATGAGATCTCCAATACGCAGAAAGGGTTTGGACAGATTCTAAACAGTTCAGGAGATATTAAAATAATTAATATTTTTAATGGAGTCCCTAAGTCTAAACTTAGGGAAAATAAAATATTAATTTGTATTAATATGAAACTGTGTTAGAATGGTCCAAAAGACATGGATTAAGCCAGAACTAATCTTAGCCGTTGATTAGGGACTTAATCTTGGCCGTTGATTTGTCAACAAGAAAAGTATAAGAGGAGGCTTGATGGTCACTTGGAGAACACACTGAGGGAGACTAGTGGTTAGCTGAGAAATTGAACCAGTGATCTGGAGAGCAGTTAGGAGGCAGCAAGAACAGAACAAAGAGATGGGAGATCAGTGCAGAGGCAGATGAGGCAGACACAGAGCCAGAGGGAGCCAAGCAGAGGCAGCAGAGACTGTGTAGAGCCAAAGGGCCTGCGTCATCCATGCAGAGGCTGCAGGAGTGACGCAGAGAGCCAGAGAGGTTGCGCAAAGCCTCAGTAGGCTGACGCAAAGGGTTTCAGGCTAACGCAGAGGTCAGTAGGGCCTACGCTGGGTTCAGAAGAACTGCTGGAAAATTTTCCTATATGTGGGTAAGCCAATTTGGCACCCTGTTGTACTAGAAACTTGTTGAATAATAAAATCCTCCCTTGTTGCATAGGTTTTCCCACATTGGGTTTTTCTGGGGACATTAGTCCAAAATAACTATGTCAATGTGTTGATTCTTGTGCATATGTTTGTTTCTGTATTACGGTGTGATATCTGCAACAATATTTATTTTAATGTTTGTTGAAGTAATTTCAATCAATAACTTATGGTGAAATAAGTAGGAAAAGTAAATCAGTTGCTACAGTGGTAGAATTTTCACAAACAGAAGCCTACATGCACAAGTCGGCTCCATGGCCAAGGGACATGTCTCTTCGTCAAAGGTCAAAAAAATGTATAAATATAAGACTTTGACTCATCATTTGATCATCAATTCGGTGAAGAACATCATAGGAATTCAGAGAGGAGGGATAAACACATCAAGGAGGTCTAGAAGGACGTTGAAGAATAAATTTGGGCTAATTCTATTTCTGTGTTGGACTACATATCTCGGTTTTACAGTCACCTAAGAAGCTACACTTCATATGTGTGGGATAGTCAGCTATGAATGCTTGAAACTTGTTAAAATTTAGAATTGTGACTTCATCCATCTGTGATTCAAAATTGAGGATAGAAGAACAAACCTATTAAAGAGGCTTGAAACTATAGTCTTGTAGAGAATTGTAGAAGGAAACTCAGACCTCTTTTTCAGGATTTAGACTTGTTGATCTATAGCTCAGTTTTGTTGGACAGTAAGAAGCTCAGAATTGTTGAAACTGACCTGTTGGAGCTCGGACTTAACCTGAAGTCTCAGATATGAGGATTGGATTTGTGACAGTTATGTGAGTAGTCTGTCTATGGATCTCAGATTAGTAAGTGGAGGCTCAAATAATCAACAAGGCTTGGACCTTTGGTCAAGGAGCACGAACCTATAACATTGGAGAGGCTCGAAAAATAGGTATACAAGACTACAACAAACCTATGGAAGGGTCTCATTACAACTCGGATCTGTGTGTGGACAATCATCTAATAACCTGTGATACATTGGACCTTTAAAAAATTCACATAAGAACTCGGATCTGTGGAAGAGTAACACCTTTCATATCCTCAGTTTCAGGCTCGGTCTTGTGGAGGCTCAGGCTCAAACCTGTGGAATTTCCATGACATGTGAGGGCTAAGATCAGGTACCTTAATGCTTGAATTGTGTCATGTAGGTGAGCATCATTGAAGAATTCATTGAAGCTATTTTGAAGTGATATAGATACATCCTTTAACGCATTTTGATGGAGCCTTGAAGAAGAATTTAGAGCAGTCCAATGATGTCATTTGGAGCAGTCTTGAGGATAACCTTGAAGTGAAATTGAAGGTAGGACGTTGGAGTAGCTCTTTGAATTTGACATACATCTTGAAGTGTTTTGGAGTTGTCTTGGGGATATTCTTGAGAAGTTCTTGGAGTATCATCCTAGAGCACATTATGAAGCACTTGAAGAATTGTTCTGTGTAGACATTAAGGCTTAGTGCATCCTATTGAAGACATCTTGTTGAGAATCTTTAGCTGATCTTGTAGACTTTATTGGAGATCATGATATATTGAATCCATCATGAGGTAACCTTGAAGAAATTGTTTGGGTATCATGAAAAGTTGTGGAGACACATTCTGAGAAGAAAATGTTGTCATTGATGATATAAGTTCCTTGAAGATCGATTAAGGGCATTATTTTGCAAAAGATATTGGGATCCTTGACGAACCGCTGAATTCATATTGAAGATATGAAGCAGTGGGTTGGAGCCCTAGAGGATAGGAGTCCTCAAGAAAACCAGATTGGAGCTTGTACCAGTGAGAGGGTTGGAACCCTAGAGGTTGGTGCCTCATAGAAACAAGGTTGGATCCTTGAGAAGATAGGGTTGGATCCCTAAAGAGTAGAGCCTCGTTAAGTCCAAGTCGGTGCTTGGAAAAGTACAGGTTGGAGCTTGGTGATTTGATATAGGGTTGGAGCCCTGATCTATTATTGTACTTGACTCATCATAAAGAGGACTAGAGTCCTCGTCATTTATGATTAATAAAATTATTATTCTATCATTTTTCATTTTGTGTTCTAATTATAAGTGATCTTAACTGGCAAAAATAAAAATTGAAAAGAAATATTGATTCACCCCCCTCTCAGTATTTCCAACATATCATTAGTTTAAAATAATCACAAACTATGAGTTAATTTCAATTAGATTGTACTTTAAAACACTTCTTAAATACCTATAAATTTCTCTATTTTCATGGGGACATTGTTATCATCTACAAAAAATATAATTGGTAGTGTTTTCGTGCTAGTAACACGGGAAGATCCAAAAAACCTCACTTCAATTTGTGCGATGATATCATTCTCTACATCCACAGTATCATTTGTTGATCTTGACGTATGTTGTTCAAGAGGTGTAGATTTTTCCATGTGTGGTTGAGCGGGTGTACTGGTCTCAATGACCGGTGCGTCACTCACAGGCGAATCATCAACACTACTATCAACATCAACCCCCATAGTCGCAGCAAGAGGATCATACTCTGCCAAAAACTCCTATAAAATAAAGAGTTTTTATAAAGGATGAGATAATTAAAATCATAAACAAATAAATGGGATAATTAAATGAGTTGCTCACCCATCTGATGAATATTGCGCATCAAGGTTTTGATTTTCCCTCTTACCTCTTCTATCTGAGGCTCAATTAGAACTAAAGAAACAATTTCTTGTTTGATTTCATTTGAAGCTTCTTTATTGTTTGGATTGAATCAACAAACATAAAAAATGACTTCTTCAGTAAGCTCTTCCTCAGGAGCATCTATGGACTACTCAAAGGCTGGTTCCTTCCTCTTATCACCCTATTTATCAAATAAGTGTAATTTGCAATTCATCCACAATTAATCATAATTATATTAATAAGAAAACCACTACTGACATATGTCTAAATTTATATAGAAACTTCATGTTATACATGGCCAATATAAAATGTTCTAAATTTATTAAAAAAAATCATAATATTGGAAGGCTCTTGGAAGAGGCATTATGACAGGATCAATATATATTCCTTATTGTATAGAAACAATACTTTGAAAAGGATGAAGGAAGGCACTTTCTCAAGTTGGTCACATGCATACTGAATCTTTCATTTACTTATATGATGCCTAAAAATATTAATTTGCCTTACTCTATAATGGATAAAATAATACTCTAGAATAAATCTCGTGGTTATATTATTTTACGTACAACTATATTGATGTTTACCTATTGTGAGGTTGGTTCCCTTTGACTTTGATCAATCTGCCACAATATTATAACCATGATGTATTAAAATGTTTCCTCAACTTACAAGATGTGTGACAGATATATTGTAGTAAATGACAATCATAAGATATAATAGACATTGCTTACAAGTTGGGTAAAATTAAATACATATCGCCCCAAAATAGCAATATTTGTATCCATTCGATTAAAATTGTAATCAATGAGCAACTCTCCCCCTGCAAATATTGATTTAATGGCACATACAAATACACAGTTTCCTTCACGCCCCTTGAATATGCAATTGGGTTGCTTATTTGTGGTCGCACGTCGTGTACTATTTATAAACCCTGCAATATTCCCTGTTGCTTTTGGCCTTCCATCAATATACATAGTTACACATTTATTTTGATCATTGTCTTTTAGTTGTATATAATTTACGGCCACTCCATATCTTCACATACTTTTGGTATATTGGACTAGCTATACCCAATCATTGTAGTTGTAGCAGGGTCCCACGCACTCCATCAGTTTAGTTAATCCTCCATAGCATACCTTTATGCCATCCATGGAAAATAGCCCCAAACCATGTAATGACGATGGGGCAATGTGGTATATCCTTTCATTGACAGAAAAATTAGTGTTTATTTTAGGAAGATCCTTGGGTGCCCATTGTTTCACTAGAGGTTTGTACCTCAAGGGCACCTCGATGTCATTTATGCTCTCATTATCATAAGAACATGACCCCCCCTTTAACGAGAAAAAAATCCATGTATATATGGAATTTTCTTCTAATCTTTTCACCTCTAGTTGATCTTCGCCTACTAGACGACGTAGCAGATGTTTGGTCAATTTCTTCTATCCTACTTAAACTTTTGTCACTCAATGAAGATAGATCTGACAAATACCTGTTTGGTTGAAAGTCCTATAACACTCCATCAAATGAGAGAAACTGTTAGTGAGTGTCATAAGGGATGTTGAGAAATGTCTTGACGAAACTAAAAGAACATTATAATAGTACAAGTGAGTTAGAATAAAGTTCTTTGTGTTTAACCCTATGGAACTCCTCCCTCTAGCTGCATCACAATAAACATTTTCATAGGATGAGTCATAGGAGCCATATCCTTGACTATATCAATAACGAGACTCCCACTATCCACAAATTGAACTACTCTGGGCGAATTATCCTCATTCATGTCCTTGGGACGAACTTCTCCATTACATATACCCACCACATGATGTCAAGTAATGGAAAATCAAGAACAATCCACCATTAAGTAGACCACTGCATGGAATCTAGAACAACAAATGATACATCCATATAGTTAAGAACATGAGTATAGGGAATATCACCACTAACAATCTAGATTGATTCATATAAACCCTACCTAACATTTGATATCAACTAGAGTTTGGGCCATTAAACATAAGCTATTCTCTAGATACCCATCATCACCTATAATATAAGATCTAATTGCATATCATGTGGCTTTACTACCTACATCATTCCAAAGTTCAGGTAGGATACTCGGGAATTTTACCCAAATCAAAAAATTATATGATTATATGTATCCACACATCAAAAAAAGGGTGCCACAGTAGGAACCCAAGAAAACAATGATTCATTAACCACATTTTGGGCCAATATCTTCCATTCTCCCTGCTCATACCTGATCCAAAATGGATCCTAAAACCTCTAAATCTAAGTCTTTAATACTATTGGAAAACACTATCGCAGAAGAAAAACCATGAAGAATGGCGTAAAACAGAGCTAAGTGGATGTTCAAATGGTGCTGCACAGGAGCCATCGGATCGAAACGATCAACGGTCCAGATCAAATTGGCGATATCGCATCGGCGGAGGTCAGCGGGGCATATCAGCGCTAATGTTGAGTGAGTTGCGACTATGATCCAACAATATAACGTGGACCGTCGGACCGACGTGCAGATCAACGGTGGAGACCACGTATATCGCATCACAGATTTAAAATGGAAGAACTTACCGCAGGCCAAAGACATAAGCGATTTGCGATAGCGATCAAAGCAGACCCGAAAGGGTTTATAAATGCGGCTCTATAAAATTTGAGTTCTGATATAAAAGTGTTTTGTCGGGCTTTTTCTATGTGTTGGTGTATTCCGTTATAAAACCGAAATACAAAGGAGACATGGCATATGGCGCTACAGTGATAAAACACGGACCGAAAAGGATTTATGAATGCAACTTTATGTTATTTGGGTTCCGTGGTAAATGGTATTTTGGGCGGAATTCAGGCGGTAAGTGGTATTGGACGGGCTTCGCCCGATCCCATACACTGGCTGATACGTAGCATGCAGCAAGGAGAGAGAAAATTGTTTTTTCAGGCGGGTGATCTCCGTTCAAGTAAGCCATCCGAAATGCACATCAGCCGTCAGATCAAATGGTCATAGATCAACGGTGCAAAATGAACGAGCAGGTTGGAAGATTGAGATGGATGTGAACCATTGGATGAGAACAGATCTACGGTGTGGGATGCCAAAGGACCCATAACAGACGAGGCATAACAGCCGTCTGATTCCTATGTTTTAGAGTTTTTCCTGTGTATTTCTCTGTGTAAACAAAGAAACAATTCTTTGGGATTTTTCACCGCGCCAGCGTTTCTGTTTGAAAATAGGTGGCCACCATACCATAATTGTTTTACAATGATTGTTTAACGCTCGACAAGGAGTTGAAAGAACAGCGGTCGGGAGCAAGAGAAAGTAGAAGACAGAGAGCAAGGGGGAGAGTCTATGCACTCTTTTAGACTCGAGGATTTCGAGTAAATCCCTGTTGTGTTTGTTATTGTTGTGTTGAGACTCTGCTTGAGCTCACACTTGTAATATTTTGCTCTTAAAGACATAATATAGAGGTCGACACTGAAAGCTAGACGAGGAGACGTAGCCAGGAAGTCTGGTGAACTCCTTGATTATTTGTTGTGTTGATGTGTGTGTTTATTATGATTTATAACTGTTCATTGTCTATATTATTCGCAATCTTTTTGATCCGTTGCACCAAATAATATAGGCATTCCTGCACATGAGTCTGTAATACCTTATTAAGGTTAGACAAGCTTGTGCTGGATTTTGAATGTTAACTAGATTAAAGCTCAGATGTGGAGAAGGAGAACTTGTTGAGGCCAATCCAGAGATTGGAAGAGTCTTTTCTCAGAGAAGAATGGCAAAAAAAGCTCCATTGGGCTCAGAATCTCAATTTATAGAAAGTTTTATGACAATCCAAGCCATGGTGGAAGAGATGTATCTGGAATTTAATAAGGGTCGAGGTGAAAGCACTTCAACACCCAAACCAGACAAAGGAGCAGAGGAACCTTTTCTAGTTGCCCCTCCAGAAGGCAAAGGGAAAGGGGAAATGCATCCTCCATCATCAGCTTCATCATCCTCATCATCTTCTAGCTCTTCTAAGAAGAAGAAGAAAACTTCCTTAATCAAATTAGATGTGGAGTTTGATTTGCCAATTTATGATGGAGAACTTAACATAGAAAAGCTAGATAATTGGATAAGATAAATTGATATATATTACAGGGTATAGAATGTTGATTCAGAAGGAAAGAAGATTCAGCTGGCTAGCCTTTGACTTGGAGGAACTGCACTAATATGGTGGGAAGGCAAGACACAAGTTGATCTGCAAAAAAATGGTAAAATCATTTCTACCTGGGATGAATTTGTTTCTGCTATCAAAAAGAAATTCTATCCTTTAGCTTACATGCAACGGGCAATGATGAGTTGGCAAACTCTTCGTTAATTGAAGGGTCAAAGTGTACAAAGTTATACTCAGGAATTCAGAAAGAGAGCTTTAACTCTAGGTATATCATTAGATTCACCTGAGACTTTATTGAAGTATATAGGTGGTCTTCATAGCTATTTAAAGCATACTATTCTCATGTTTAATCCCACTAGCTTAGATGATGTATCAGTTCAAGCCACACATCTAAGTATTCTATAAGCAAGAACAAGGAAAATAAGAAACAGAAATGGAAGGAGAGGAAAGAAAACACTGTAAAGAAGGATAAACCTTCATGCACTCATTGCAAGAAAGAAGGACACGATGAGGCACACTGCTGGTCTTTACATCCAGAAGTGAAACCTAAGAAGTTCATAAGAAAGGAGAGAGAATGTTGTTGCTATTTAGAAGTACTTGGGATCAAATTCAGGCGATGAAACAACAGTTACAGCCACAGGTATTAAAGGTAAAGATTCTGAAGCATCCACAAGTAATTCTTCACAATCTGTTGATCTTTTTCGTATTAGAGTAATTTCCAAGCACAATAATATTGATACTTTGTTTGATAGTGGATCACAAGTAAATTTGATTTCTGAAACAATTGTAAAGAAGTTTGGATTACAAACAAAACCTCATGAGAAGCCATATCCATTAGGTTGGGTGTGTGATAAAACAAAGCTATAAGTAATGAGACAATGTAAACTTAGGTTTGCTATTGGATCAACATTTGTAGATGAGGTTGAGTTAGATATAGTTCCATTGGATATATGTGGTATTGTTTTGGGAAGTCCATACTCATATGATAGAAAAGTTATTTCTATAGAGCTGAGAATAAGTATCAACTCACTAAAGATGGAATAGAATATATTGTAAGAGATCATAAACTCAAAGATAACTATTCTCTCATAAACTCAGGACAGATGAAAAGAATTGTGAATTCAAGTAAGCAATTTTTACTAATGGTTGTAAAGGTAAAGGATCCTGAAAAATCCAATGCAGTTGCAGGCTGTGATTCTAAAAAAAAAGCTGATTTAGTTAAAGTTGTTTCAGAGTATGATGTTCTATTTCAAGAACCAAAAGGTCTATCACCCAAGCGAGAAATAGTACATGATATTTATTTGTAGCAAGATACTCCATTACCTAACACTGGAATGTACAGGTTGTCAGCTTTAGAGAATGTAGAGATAAAGAAGCAGGTACAGGAGTTGCTCGATAAAGGGTTTATACGACCAAGAACATCACCATGTGGATCTCCAATCGTGCCGGTGAGAAAGAAAGATGGTTCATGGAGAACGTGCATTGATTATAGAGCACTAACAATCACGAATCGTTATCCTCTTCCTCGTATTGATGATCTATTAGATCAATTAAAAGAAGCAGTTTACTTTCTAAGTTAGACTTGCAGAGTGGTTATCATCAGGTCAGAGTTGCAGAACAGGATGCATGGAAGACTTCTTTCAAGACAAAGCAAGGACTGTATGAATGGTTGGTTATGCCTTCTGGCTTAACTAATGATCCTGCTACATTTATGAGAGTTATGAATGATGTACTCAGACCATTTATTGATGACATTGTAATTGTTTATTTAGATGACATTCTTGTTTTTACTAAGACATGGGAAGACCATGTAAAGCCTGTAAAGCAGACTTTAGATGTTTTAAAAAGAGAAAATCTCTATGTAAAACTGTCAAAATGTGAATTTGGCATAACATATCTAAATTGTTTGGATCATATTGTAGGGGGCGGTGAATTGAAGATACATCCCTCTAAGGTTGAAGTCATTATGAACTGGCCCAAACCCAAATCTGCTACAGAGGTTAGGAGTTTCCTAGGGGCAACACAATATTGGAGAAAGTTTAATGCCAACTTTTTTTTATTGCAGCTCCATTACATGCTTTAACAGGATTGAAACAGGTGTTTAAGTGGGGAAGCAAACAACAGAAAGCCTTCGACAACTTAAAAGAAAAAATCAGTACAACACCAGTACTAGCACTGCCAAATCTTCAACATCCATTTAAGATTGAGATAGATTCCAATGACTATGCCATGGAAACAGTGTTGATGCAACACAGAAAACCCATATGCTATCATTCTGAGACATTTACTTCTACAGTGGTTAATTATCTCACATATGATAAAGAATTGTATGCATTAGTACAAAGTGTGAAAAAGTGGAAACATTACCTAATGTGTAAAGAAACAATCATACATACAGATCATCAACCACTTCAATATTTGCACTCACAAACTAAATTGCAGCAATCAAGACATTATAGATGGATGGGTTTTCTACAGAAATTTCATCTTATCATCAGATATAAGAAGGGCATACACAATAAGGTTGCAGACATGTTATCAAGACCAATCATAAATGCATCTACTACACTTAAGCATAACTCAGTAATGCATGAAAGTTACATTGAACAATATGCTCAAGATGTAGATTTTAAAGATGTATATGAAACCTTAAGTCATGGCAAGCAAGTACAAGAATTGGATTATTATGTAAAGGACCAACTCTTATATCATTTGGGAAAGTTATGCATTCCACAAACTAAAAGAGTTAACATAATCCAAGAAGCACATACTTCTCTCATATTAGGTCATTTTGGTGTAAGTAAAACAGTTGCACAATTGCAAAGGTTTTGTTATTGGCCAAGAATGCATGAGACAATTTCTAGATATATCAAAGGATGTACAATGTGTGCTACAAGAAAACCAAGTAATAGAAAATTAGGCTTGTACACTCCACTCCCAGTTCCTTCTCGTCCTTGGGAAAGTGTTTCCATGGACTTTGTTGGGGGATTGCCAAAATCTAGAAAAGGTCATGATTATTTGTATGTTGTTGTGGATAGGTTCAGTAAAATGTGTATTTTGATACCTTGTAACAAGCAAGTTACAGCTGAACAAACAGCAAAGTTGTTCTTTCAGAATGTATGGGTTCATTTTGGGTTACCCACTTCTATTGTATCTGGTCGAGATTCTCGATTTGTTGGGAATTTTTGGTCAAATATATGGGAGTTGATGGACACCAGGTTGAAGAAGAGCACAACATTTCATCCACAAATAGATGGTCAAACAAAGGTGGTCAATAGGATAGTGATCTAGTTGCTTAGAGGCTATTGCAGCAAGCATCCCAAGCTTTGGGATGAGCATTTGTGTTATGTGCAGCATGCTTACAACCGTGCCAAGCACACTTCTACTTAGAGATATCCTTTTTGAGACTTGTTTTGGTTTTATACCAAAGTCTCCCTTGGATTTTGTCTTTGGTAAAGACATAGCAGTTGATGGACACAATGATGTTGAAAAAGCAACGTTCATTGAACAAATCCAGGAAATTCACCAGGCAGTATAGGAAAAACTAGAAAGAAGTCAAGCCAAGTACAAGGTAAGACATGACAAGCATCGAGTCGAGCATAGTTTTCAAATTGGTGATCAAGTCTGGTTGTACATCAACAAAGACAGAATGCAAGGTGAAGGTAAGAAGCTAAAACCAATAAGGTATGGACCTTTCAAGATACTTAATAAAATTGGTGAAAATCCTTTTCACCTTAATTTACTAGCTTATATGCAGATCTATTCAGTCGTTAATGCATAAAACTTGAGATTGTATGAACCTTCATTGATTGAAGATCCTTAAGAGTAAAGTCAGTTTCCTTCTATTAAGGATCTGTTGCCGGAGTATCTCAATGAGTTACAGGAGGACACAGTTCTGGGCAGGAAGGTAAGAACAATGCGTCAAGGGGATGTTGAGTACCTGAGAGTGGGACTCAAAGGTTCAAATCCAAGCAAGGCATGATGGACAGAAATTGGACAAGTGAGGGAACTATATCCTCACTTGATCGATGCCTAAAAACCAACTTTTGGTGGTCCAAAAGCTTTTCAGTAGGAAGGCGTGATCCAAAATGGATCCTAAAACCTCTAAGTCTAAGTCTTTAATACTATCGGAAAACACTATCGTAGAAGAAAAACCATGAAGAATGGCGGAAAACAGAGTTAAGCGGAGGTTCAAATGGCGTTGCACAGTAGCCGTCGGATCAGGTCGATCAAATCGATGATATTGCATCGGCAGAGGTCAACGGGGCATATTAGCGCTAACCCTGAGTGAGTTGCGACTGCGATCCAGCGATATAACGTGGACCGTCGAATCGGCGCGTAGATCAACGGCAGAGACCACGTATATCCCATCACAGATTTAAAAGGGAAGGACTTACCGCAGGCTAGAGACAAAAGCGATTTGTGATAATGATTAAGGTGGACTCGAAAGGGTTTATAAATGCGGCTCTATAAAATTTGAATTCCGATATAAAAGTGTTTTGTCGGGATTTTTCTGTGTATTGGTGTATTTTTGTTATAAAATTGAAATACAAAGGAGACATGGCATATGGCGCTATAGTGATAAAACATGGACCCGAAAGGATTTATGAATGCAACTTTATGTTATTTGGGTTCCATGGTAAATGGTATTTCGGGTAGGCTTCAGGCGGTAAGTGGTATTGGATGGGCTCCGCCCGATCCCATACACTGACCGACACATAGCACGCAACAAGGAGAGAAAAAACCGCTTTTTTGAGCTGGTGATCTCTGCGCAAGTAAGCCATCCGAAATACACATCAGTCGTCAGATCAAATGGTCGCAGAGCAACGGTGCAGAATGAACGAGCAGGTTGGATGATCGGGATGTATGTGAACCGTCGGATGAGAACAAATCTATGGTGTGGGATGCCAAAGGACCAATAACGGACGAGGCATAACAGCCGTCTAATTCCTCTATTTTAAAGTTTTTCCTATGTATTTCTCTATGTAAACAAAGAAGCAATTCTTTGGGATTTTTCACCGCGCCAGCCTTTCCATTTGAAAATAGGTGGCCACCATACCCTAAGTGTTTTACAATGATTGTTTAACGCTCGACAGGGAGTTGAACGGACAGTGGCTGGGAGCCAGAAAGCCTAAGAATGTAGATGAATGGATAGAGTTGAGAGGCTTAAAAGCAACTCTATGGTAGACAAAGAGGACAGAGAAGGGAGCAAGAGAAAGCAAAAGACAAAGAGCAAGAGGGAGAGTCTGTGCACTCTTTTAGACTCGAGGATTTCGAGTAAATCCCTGTTGTGTTTGTCATTGTTGTGTTGAGACTCTGCTTGAGCTCACACTTGTAATATTTTGCTCTTAAAGACATAATATAGAGGTCGACATTGAAAACTGTACCAAGAGACGTAGCCAGGAAGCCTGGTGAACTCCTTGATTATTTATTGTGTTGATGTGTGTATTTATTATGTTTTATAAATGTTCATTGTCTATATTATTCGCAATATTTTCGATCCGTTGCACTAAATGATATAGGAATTCCTGCACATGAGTCTGTAATACCTTAATAGTGATTTAAGATCTCATTTTCATATCAATACCAAAGGATAAAACCATGCCATCCTCTCAACATGAAATGATTAATGGCGCTATACATTAAAAAAGGAAACCCAAAATATTACATACACAAAGAAAAATGAATTATATTAACACATCAATTTAAGAGCTTATTGACTAATATTTTATTGAGAAATTCCTTAACTTGATAAAGAGAAATGCCCTTTCCTACCACAAGAGAAATACTATTCCCATGGGATTTGATGGGCCTTGTCCTATACCAATGACTATTGTGGCTTGGGTTTGGAACATATAATGAACCTATATGTTTCTCAATCCTTAATCCCACTCCAATGGAGGGAAAGGATGAAGAGTGCAAAATGTAGAGTTTGACCCACCTTCCATTGGGATAGTGCTACATGTCATGTTATGGACACCCACACCCACAAAAACTTTCACATTAAGTGCCACATGAGAGGCATCACGCCTATTATTAATCTCAAATGATGGTGGATGTAGACTGCCAAATCCATGAGTGGAAATGTTCGGATTGTTAGTGAATACTTACTCGTCTCTATAATGTCACCATGATATAACTTTTGATCATTGTTAGAGTGATTTCCTGAGATTTGCAACAACATAATTATGATAACTAGCTATAAGAAAATATGATCATTGCAGAGAGATTCATCCAACTATCCTGTTAGCTATACATACTCATCATCTAAAGAGGGGCCCATGCTTGGATCAATAACCTCTTCCCTGATAAGAATAATGTTTTTGTAAAAATAAAAGAATCAACGTTAACCCCATTCTCAAGACACATCAAGACTAGATCAAGAGACTTTTGCATCCCTTTGGAAATCGATTCATTGAAAATTGCAAAGAATAGATAGCAAAACAATAAATTATACAATCAACTAATAACACTTTCAGATGATAATGATGGCAACGAGAATAATGGTGACGCCTCTTGGTAGTAGAGCAACAAACATGTCAATCAACACAAATCATTAGCTCATTAATGATAACTAAATATTATCATTTGTTAGTATCATGTTGCATAATCAATCAATTACAAACTGACTTTTCACAACTAAACATTAATTTAATCAAATTTCTAAAAATCATGATGATAGCCCCTTGTGGGAACTTTGCTGATGGCCAGTCATGGGCCTATCTTACTTCTTTTGTGCGGGTGTCCCTTGCCAAGTCGGGTCGACCCACCAACTCGTCACATATGCGCCCTTGGAAGATCAACACGCCATGCCCCCATGGGTTCCCTGATGCCCCGCCTTCGTGCGGGAGCGCCCAAGGTGCGACCGTTCGTTCTGTCATGAAAATTAGTCAACACAAACCACTAGCTCATAAATGACAACAAAATATTATCATTTGTTAGTACCATGTTGCATAATTAATGAATTATAAATCAAATTTTAACACCTAAACATTAATTTAGTCAATTTTCTAAAAATCATTATGAGACCCCCTTGTGGGAACTTTGTTCATGGGCAGTCATGGGCCAACCTTACTTCTTTTTTGTGAGCGCCCCATGCCAAATCGGGCTGACCCACCAACTTGTCGCACGGGCAACCTTGCCGGGTGGATTCCTTAGCGTGCCTCGCGCCTGATGCCCCACCTTCTTACAAGCGCACACAGTGTGTGGGCGTTCGCTCTGCGGTGCAAATTAGTCAACACAAATCATTAACTCATAAATGACAACAAAATATTATCATTTGTTAGTACCATGGTGTATAATCAATCAATTATAAATCGACTTTTAACACCTAAACATTAATTTATTCAATTTTCTAAAAATCATTATGAGGCCCCCATGTGTGAACTTTGTTCATGGGCTGACCTTATTTATTTTATGAAGGAGCCCCTTGCCAAGACAGTCTGACCCACCAACTCGTCGCACGGGTACCCTGGCGTGCCTAACAGGTGACTCCCCGTGGGCCCCTAGGTTTTCAAAGTATTTTGCTGTCCAAGGTTGCCCATTTTTTATCCCTCTTTTCCCTCATCTTCACCAACATTCTCCTTCAAATTTTCCCATAAAATTTTATAATCTTCCTCTCTAAAATCCCTAAAACCTACTAAATTCCCAAACCCTACTTCACCTTAAAATCCCACAATATTATGATTTCCCATGTTGCCTTCCCTAAATTCCTTATTTATGTTTATTGTCCCTAATTCCCTCATGTTCCCCTTTCCCTAACAATCCCCTTGTATTTATGTCCCCTTGGTGACAGCATTTGAAAAAGTCAAACAGCAGTTAATTGGGTGCAAAGTCAGCGATACATTTCAGCCATCTTGCCTTCAAAACCATGTCAAAAACCGAATCAGATTATGAGCAGAGTTATGATAGTGATTCGACACCGGAGATAGAAGTGCCAAGGAGGCATCATAAGGGTGGTAAAGGTGGTCGGCATGTCAAGGAGGAGCCCACTTCTTTGGCTTAGTTGCAAGCTTGTCCACTTGCAATGACATGTTTTCAGTATCAATCATGCTTTGGATATTGTGAGCGGATCTCGCAAATTCAACATCACAGAGAACTAGTCTGCTTGTTTGTCCTACATTTGCACAATGGTCAGGTGAACCTTGCAGGAGTGGACTTCACCCTATCACCCGAAATTGTTGCTCAAGCCACCGGGATACCAAATGTTGGGGAGGAGTGGAACAAGCGCCAGCAACTAGACAGATTTCATTATGAACCATATATCAAACCCGGGTGTATGAGACACCTAACTGCTGTTTTTCCCTTCAGATTCCTAAGGGATGAGTATGCACCCTTGATGAGGCTCATTATGCGCTATTTCACTTGTGAGGGCAGATTTTCATGTTTATATTCGTACCATATCCGTTTGTTGATGCATTTCACCCGGGTACGAATGATGAACATTCCATTTTTCATGTGCCGAAATATAGAGAGGATGGTGCCCTTAGTGCAAAGGAAGAACCCCGCACAGCAACACAAGAGTATATATCATTATGCATTGATCGAGATCATAGTGATGCATCAGTTGGCACAGCAGGGTATTGCTTGGGAGGATTTCATCTCTCGCGACTTCTTCACGGTGCCACAGCCACCCCCTGAGATTGTCCATGATGAGGGAGGGCCTTCACATCAGTTTCACATTCCAGAGCCCGAGCATGTCAGCACTCCAGCATGTGTTACATATCAGAGAGGCCACAGGGCCTTATTTGCATCTGCACGGCGAGTATTATCTCCACACCAGGTGGAAGGGGTCTCGCCTTCTTCATCAGCACAGCGAGTGTTATCTCCACATCAGGTGGAAGGGGCCTCGCTTTCGACAGCATCACAGGTATAGGAGAGAGGCAAGCAGCCCATGATTGATGAGGGACCATCAGGTGATCCGGACATAGACATTATTGACCTTGACATCAGTTCTCCTAGCGCGGAGCTAAAGGAGATCATTCAGCAACAGAAGGCTGAAAATCGCTTGTTGCAACAGAAATTGGAAACGGCCAATTGGACAATCAACTACTTGGAGCAGTGTAACAAGCAGCTAGAAGATGAACACACTCTTGATGAGTTGCGGTGAATTCGAGAAGACCGAAACTTGGCCCGCAAGAGACCCGGTGATTTGACACCTATTGAGCAAGGGTCTATGCTCATCCGGGTGAACACTCATTTAGAGAAGTTGCTAGCCAAGGCAAGCAGGGACAAAGATATGCTCCGCCACATGAAGAATCATTATTGGGCCCGCATGCATGTGTGCAAAGCGAAAATGAAGGTACTCAAAGGACGATTGGCCAAGGCACTAAAACGGAGGAAAAGGCCCGATCCACTTCAGATTTTGGCCGAATCCTCCTTGAAGGAGCATGGTGCTCAATGATATACCCCCAGCTCAAAATTCAGAAAATTTGGAGCAATTTTGATTTTTTTTTTTTTGCTAAAAACAGGTTTTTGCCCTCAACGCGTAGCGCGCCGCGCGCTACCCTGAAGATGGGGAGGTCCATTTCACAAAAACTCTGCATTTTTGGATTTTTCATGACAAATTACACTTTCTTAGCCACTACCAAGACATTTCATTGAGGTTTGGGCCCCCAAAAGGTCAAAAAACAAGCAAAAAATGACTTTCTGCCACTTTTTGGACACACAGGAAGCAGTCTTAGGAGATTGCATTTTTGGAGCGGCAAATGGGCACCAAATTGAGAAATTCCACTTGGGCTGGAGAGTAGACATCCAGACCTTTCCAACAAGCCTACTTGAGCCTCATTTGGATGCCAGGAAGTGCCCCAGAAGTGGGCTCAAAGGCGCGCTACGCATCAGGGAAATTTGCCAGTTTTTCATCTATAGCTCAGGACAACGCAACTTTTGACTAGTTTTGACTTTTCATGCGATTTTTCGCCCTCTTTGATGTAATTAATGTATTTTCATGATGAAATGACATTTTTTTACCTATTCTAGAAGATTCATTCATAAAATAGCAAAAATTTAATGAATGAATTGGTTTCCTAACCTATAGAGGCAAGTTGTTTTGACTGCCTAGATTGTAGTGCTCAGTTTAGAATTGGTTGAAACAGCTCCTAGGATGATGAGCTCGACCCCTAGAGGCAAGGAAATGTGTTAGCTTGCCTATATTATGTACTTTCTTAGTCATTTTCATGGTTGGACTCTTGGGGGATAAGCTTAGACTGTATTACACATTGTATCTCAGCAATTTTGGCAAAGGAAAGACCAGGGTTTTGCAGCACTATTTGGGATTCCTGTGGTTATTTGTGTTGATGATGTGTTTCTCTCATGTACTTGTAAGTTTGTTATGTGTATCATTTTCCTACTATTCTCTTCTGCAAATTAAACAAATGAAGTGTTAAGGTAGAATTCATAATCTTGTATGCTCTGCCTTTAAGTTTGTTTAATATCTATGTTTTCATCTGTTTAAGGAGAACTCCTAAAATTTTCTCACTCTCCTTAGCTCCTCACCAGTCATTTCTATCCATTCAATTCCTTTAAAGACATCAGGACGATTTCCTACCTTGCCCCAAAAAGACCTCTGCAAAAACTGTGTCACATCCCCGCACCCAAAATTGCCTTTCCTTGTTTTCCAACAAAACCCTAAAAATCTTAAATCAAACTATCTTATCAATTTACTAGCCTAAAATCAGTATTCATATAGGTCATCACAGCCCCTTTGAAGACCTCTTGCCGAGATAGACCCGGAGAGAGCCCTCTCCTGTCCTCGTAGGGCTAGCTACGAGGCTGAGCTTGGTTTGATGTTGCCTTGAGTTTCGCCTTCCTCAGCCTGAGGCAAATTCGAGCGCTAACATATTGGCGACCATACTGGGGAAGAACAAATGGTTTGCTGGTTGATGTCATTTGTTTTATAAGCTACAGACGGAGCCTGAAGTTATGCCAGGTAGCCTTCGAAACGCTTTTGCTTTGCATTAGCGAAAGTAGATAAACGCTGCTTCAGTCAATCTCCGATCCAGCTTGTAAACGTGACATTTAACTTGTTAATTACCCCAGTTAATTACCCCAGTACATGTCTCAAGTTTAGATCTGATTGTTGATGGTGGACAACGATCAGACACTGGCAAGGCTGAAATCATTCACCTGGCGACTCCTTTCATGAAGAATCCAGCAACCTGTGCTTCATGGTGACTTCACTGCAGAGAGATCAGTAGCTGTGAGATTTTCAAGATGGACTGAATCACAAGAAGATATGCTCCCATGAGCCGAGATCACATTCCAGGTTTTCCGAATAAAATTCTGAAAGTAGATTGGTCAAGGAATTTGCCTACATTTAAAGATGATGGTAGGAAGGACGCTGCTCTACATCTGGTTAGATTTCACATGCATATTCGCAAGTTGAAAGTTGATTTTCCTGAAGATTGCTTGATGAAGATATTCCTGGCCACTCTGGAAGGTGAAGCCCAATCCTGGTATGAAAATTTGCCGTTGGCCTGTATTTACTGTTTAAAGGATTTTCATGCCTTGTTCATTGAAAGATATCAATCATCTTATCCATCATTAAATTTAGTTCATGACTGTTGCAAACATGCTTCAACTTTTATTGAAAGCCTTGAGAAGTTTTATGAAGATGATAATTTCATGGATGAAGAGATCATGCAAGCCCTGTATGAAAATCCGTTTCAGCAGCACACAGAAATCTTAGAGGATACTTGTCAAGGTCAGCAGGCTGAAGATTTCCATATGGCTGTAATTGATGAAAGAGAAGAGCTTGTTTCAGATCTGCCCACAGAAGAAGACCAAATTGCAGAATGTGATAATGTTAGGACAACTACTTCAGAACTACATTCAGATTGTGATGACCAAGCATACCTTGTGCTGAATCCTGAAAAGGAGAGTTTTGTTGTTGAGATCATTGACAGAGTTTTGGATTCAAATGTTCATGAACAACAGAATCAGATCTTTGTGCAAGTAAGTGATGAATCTCCTTTCAATAACTCAGTAATAAATGATAGTTTGAATGCCCTGTCATATGAAGATAATTACTGTTTAAGGAGAAGAAAACAAAAGGCATTGTCTCCTTTGTCTGAAGAGGAGATAGATCAGCTCTTGAAAGGTCTTGTTACAGCTCAAGCTATAGCAGATTTGCAGTGCACACATAGTCAGGAAAGTGTTGGAGAAACCTCTTCCTCTGTTGAAAAAGATGACTGTCTTATAGATCAGCAAACAGATAATGTTTTCCTTCACAAAGATGATAAGGCTGTCATGTTCGATAATCTTGAAGACTGTTTGTTGTTTAAGAATGAACTAGATCATGAAGTTGAGGAATATATGCCCGAAATTCTCATGGTCAAGGAACCTACAATACTCAGATGGCAGATTTGTGCATTTCTATCCCTCAGAAATCAGTTGTCTTTTCAGATCAGAGTGGAGTGAATACTCGTATTTTTGCATTTGGATCTCTAGATAAGCCAGTGCTTCAGGATTTTCAAGACCCCTTCAGTATTCTTCTGCAAGCATTAGAAAGGATAAATATTGTCTGGTTTATTGTTATAAGCATTGGTTTCAGTGATTGTGTTGAGTTGCCTACAGGTTTAGCATTCTGCCCGCTCGACGAGAGTAAAAGCAGAAATATGGTACGCAGCCATCTGTTGGATTGGTTGCATTGGAAGGCCCATTATACATGATTGTATATATCATATCAGTATGCAGGTGGTTGCCATCATGATCTTAAAGCTTGATGGACGGCTGCCCTTTTTAAGAAAGTTTTTGTTTTAATTCAGTCATTTCACTTTGCATCGAGTCAGTTGATTAGTCTTTTTAGTTTTAAAATTGAGTCAGTTTTGTCAGAGTTGTATTCAATTTTCAGTCAAGTCTACAGTCAATAAATGTCTCAAAGTTTTGTGTCAAATGAGTAAATAATGACTCCATCCCCCAATGGTTGAACGCACTAGTCTGCTCTCCCAGAGGTCTGAGGTTCTTGGCATCTCCAAGGAGCTACCATCCCCATTGGAGCCAATGTTAGAGTCCGTCTAGTAGCCCTCCACCAGAGATCAAAGCTCTTTGCATTTCATGATTAGGTGTCCCATCAGTGTGATCATGTTGCATTCCGTTAGGCATGCCATAGCCCTGGTGGAGGAGTTTGTGGCTTTTATTCCCCTCCTGTTTGGCACTGTTGGTTCAGGTTTGTTTAAGTAAATAAAATCTTCAAAGGGTCATTCATCTTGTTTTAAATTTCGAGGTCTTAGGTCTAGGGTTGAGTCAATTTTTTTCTTGAGAGGTCATAAAGGACCAGCAGGCCAGAGGGATGTCCTTCATAAAACATCATTTCAATAATTCTCATTATTGTACAGCGAAATTTTCACCTTGTTTTCAAAACTCTGTTTTTGAAAAACAAAGGTCATTATCTCATTTTTGTAAAAAATTGTCAAAATTTCAAATTCTCCAAATGTTGAAGCACAGCCTTGGTCTCCTTTGCCAAAGAATCTCAGAAGCCATCCCTGCAAAAATTTTCAGAAGAAATCATCATTTCAACCAATTTTTTTCAAAAAAAGGAAACCAGAAGTCAAAGCCAATTAATTCAAAAAGTGTCAACACTCAAACATTATAAAGTGGGTTTTGGGCAAATAAAAATAAAAAAGGAGCCTATAAAAGCACATCACTCTTCATTAGCAACTCATTTGCCTCTCACAAGCCAAGTGAATCCTTGCAAAGGCGATTTCAAGAGTCATTGAGCAAATTGGGCAGTTTCAGAGGCGCGCTACGCATCAGCGCAACTTTTCCAGTGCATTTTTACTCAGGCGCTACGCACCAGAGGGGTGCTACGCGTTGGGCAAGGTGCGCTACGCGTTGGGTTTTTCGCCCAATAAACTGCCAGCAAGCTACCAAATCCTCTTTTCTCTCAAGCAAATTTCAGGTAGGCCTCTCCTCCATGGCTAGTTTTGGTTTTGCAAGATGAATGAGAAATTAATATGTTAAAAATGCCATGAAAATAGAAGTTAAAACCCTACATTGCTGTGGAAATTTTAAAGACTTAGTTGTGCTAGGGTTTCAAAGTATTTTGCTGTCCAAGGTTGCCCATTTTTGATCCCTCTTTTCCCTCATCTTCACCAACATTCTCCTTCAAATTTTCCCATAAAATTTTATAATCTTCCTCTCTAAAATCCCTAAAACCTACTAAATTCCCAAACCCTACTTCACCTTAAAATCCCACAATATTATGATTTCCCATGTTGCCTTCCCTAAATTCCTTATTTATGTTTATTGTCCCTAATTCCCTCATGTTCCCCTTTCCCTAACAATCCCCTTGTATTTATGTCCCCTTGGTGACAGCATTTGAAAAAGTCAAACAGCAGTTAATTGGGTGCAAAGTCAGCAATACATTTCAGCCATCTTGCCTTCAAAACCATGTCAGAAACCGAATCAGATTATGAGCAGATTTATGACAGTGATTCGACACCAGAGATAGAAGTGCCAAGGAGGCATCATAAGGGTGGTAAAGGTGGTCGGCATGTCAAGGAGGAGCCCACTTCTTTGGCTCAGTTGCAAGCTTGTCCACTTGCAATGACATGTTTTCAGTATCAATCATGCTTTGGATATTGTGAGCGGATCTCGCAAATTCAACATCACAAAGAACTAGTCCGCTTGTTTGTGCTACATTTGCACAATGGTCAGGTGAACCTTGCAGGAGTGGACTTCGCCCTATCACCCGAAATTGTTGCTCAAGCCACCGGGATACCAAATGTTGGGGAGGAGTGGAACAAGCGCCAACAACTAGACAGATTTCATTATGAACCATATATCAAACCCGGGTGTATGAGACACCTAACTGTTGTTTTTCCCTTCAGATTCCTAAGGGATGAGTATGCACCCTTGATGAGGCTCATTATGCGCTATTTCACTTGTGAGGGCAGATTTTAAATTTTTATATTCGTACCATATCCGTTTGTTGATGCATTTCACCCGGGTACGAATGATGAACATTCCATTTTTCATGTGCCGAAATATAGAGAGGATGGTGCCCTTAGTGCAAAGGAAGAACCCCGCACAGCAACACAAGAGTATATATCATTATGCACTGATCGAGATCATAGTGATGCATCAGTTGGCACAGCAGGGTATTGCTTGGGAGGATTTCATCTCTCGCGACTTCTTCACGGTGCCACAGCCACCCCCTGAGATTGTCCATGATGAGGGAGGGCCTTCACATCAGTTTCACATTCCAGAGCCCGAGCATGTCAGCACTCCAGCATGTGTTACATATCAGAGAGGCCACAGGGCCTTATTTGCATCTGCACGGCGAGTATTATCTCCACACCAGGTGGAAGGGGTCTCGCCTTCTTCATCAGCACAGCGAGTGTTATCTCCACATCAGGTGGAAGGGGCCTCGCTTTCGACAGCAGCACAGGTACAAGAGAGAGGCAAGCAACCCATGATTGATGAGGGACCATCAGGTGATCCGGACATAGACATTATTGACCTTGACATCAGTTCTCCTAGCTCGGAGCTAAAGGAGATCATTCAGCAACAGAAGGCTGAAAATCGCTTGTTGCAACAGAAATTGGAAATGGCCAATTGGACAATCAACTACTTGGAGCAGCGTAACAAGCAGTTAGAAGATGAACACACTCTTGATGAGTTGCGGCGAATCCGAGAAGACCGAAACTTGGCCCGCAAGAGACCCGGTGATTTGACACCTGTTGAGCAAGGGTCTATGCTCATCCAGGTGAACACTCATTTAGAGAAGTTGCTAGCCAAGGCAAATAGGGACAAAGATATGCTCCGCCACATGAAGAATCATTATTGGGCCCGCATGCATGTGTGCAAAGCGAAAATGAAGGTACTCAAAGGACGATTGGCCAAGGCACTAAAACGGAGGAAAAGGCCCAATCCACTTCAGATTTTGGCCGAAGCCTCCTTGAAGGAGCATGGTGCTCAATGATACACCCCCAGCTCAAAATTCAGAAAATTTGGAGCAATTTTGGTCAATTTTGATTATTTTTTTTGCTAAAAACAGGTTTTTGCCCTCAACGCGTAGCGCGCCGCGCGCTACCCTGAAGATGGGGAGGTCCATTTCACAAAAACTCTGCATTTTTGGATTTTTAATGACAAATTACACTTTCTCAGCCACTGCCAAGACATTTCATTGAGGTTTGGGCCCCCAAAAGGTCAAAAAACAAGCAAAACATGACCTTCTGCCACTTTTTGGACACACAGGAAGCAGTCTTGGGAGATTGCATTTTTGGAGCGGCAAATGGGCACCAAATTGAGAAATTCCACTTGGGCTGGAGAGTAGACATGCAGACCTTTCCAACAAGCCCACTTGAGCCTCATTTGGATTTCGGGAAGTGCCCCAAAAGTGGGATCAAAGGCGCGCTACGCATCAGGGAAATTTGCGAGTTTTTCATCTACAGCTCAGGACAACGCAGCTTTTGACTAGTTTTGACTTTTCATGGGATTTTTCGCCCTCTTTGATGTAACTAATGTATTTTCATGATGACATGACATTTTTTTACCTATTCTAGAAGATTCATTCATAAAATAGCAAAAAATTAATGAATGAATTGGTTTCCTAACTTATAGAGGCAAGTTGTTTTGACTGCCTAGATTGTAGTGCTCAGTTTAGAATTGGTTGAAACAGCTCCTAGGATGATGAGCTCGACCCCTAGAGGCAATGAAATGTGTTAGCTTGCCTATATTATGTACTTTCTTAGTCATTTTCATGGTTGGACTCTTGGGGGATAAGCTTAGACTGTATTACACATTGTATCTCAGCAATTTTGGCAAAGGAAAGACCAGGGTTTTGCAGCACTATTTGGGATTCCTGTGGTTATTTGTGTTGATGGTGTGTTTCTCTCATGTACTTGTAAGTTTGTTATGTGTATCATTTTCCTACTATTCTCTTCTGCAAATTAAACAAATGAAGTGTTAAGGTAGAATTCATAATCTTGTATGCTCTGCCTTTAAGTTTGTTTAATATCTATGTTTTCATCTGTTTAAGGAGAACTCCTAAAATTTTCTCGCTCTCCTTAGCTCCTCACCAGTCATTTCTATCCATTCAATTCCTTTAAAGACATCAGGACGATTGCCTACCTTGCCCCAAAAAGACCTCTGCAAAAACTGTGTCACATCCCCGCACCCAAAATTGCCTTTCCCTGTTTTCCAACAAAACCCTAAAAATCTTAAATCAAACTATCTTATCAATTTACTAGCCTAAAATCAGTATTCATATCGGTCATCTCAGCCCCTTTGAAGACCTCTTGCTGAGATAGACCCGGAGAGAGCCCTCTCCTGTCCTCGTAGGGCTAGCTACGAGGCTGAGCTTGGTTTGATGTTGCCTTGAGTTTCGCCTTCCTCAGCCTGAGGCAAATTCGAGCGCTAACAGTGGGAAAATTATTCATGGGCAGTCATGGCCCAACCTTACTTCTTTTTTGCAAGCCCCTTATGACCCCGAGAAGTTGGCTGCACAACTAACCCCAACTGGGCCCACAAACTCTTAGCGTTCCATCTCCTGGGGTTAGGGTTTTCCTTTGTTGTTCAATAATAAAAAGACCCTTGAGCCTCATTGTAACACAATTCATAGGCATGTAGCCGCCACATCTATTCTCAAAGATAAGATACCATCACCCAAGCTAGTTTATTTTCATTCTGTATGTAAGCATATTTCAGTTCTTTGTGATTAAACAAAGGAAGTGTTGTTTTTGTTGCATCTCTATATTTATGGTTATATTTGTATTATGTTGTGTTCTTGTCTAAGTTTGGATCAATGGTATCAGAGCGATCTTCTCTTTCTCTATTTTTCATTACATGTCCCCAATGTGGTTAGGGTATAAGGAGTTAGGTCTCGAACTAGTTGAACCTTTGGAAGACCAGCCTCGCAAATCTAGACAACCTCCCATGGCAGAATAAAAGAAAGACGAGAGATCGAGAGATCCTTTCAAAATATGCTTGAAGAAGCCATCGACTAATAGAGGAATGCAATGATGGACAACCTTTCCCAGATCCTTCGGCGGATACCCATAGGCGACGCATCTTCCTCCAACAACCCCTTTAGAAGTGCCACTCCCTTTAAGGTACAAGTAAACTTCGACATCCCCATATTTGAAGGTCATATAAATGTGGATGTCGTAGATAAATGGTTAAATATGATGGAAGGATATTTTTCAGTTCTTTATTTTTCCAACCGGGAAAATATTACTTGTGCACTCCTTAAAACCACCCCCCACGTCGAGAACTAGTGGGAAACCTACTGTGAGAAGAGGAATGAGAGTGAACCCTCTCTATTTTCAGCCATACCCACTTGGAATTCTTTCCAGGATACCATGAAGGAGCAGTGTTACCTTGTCGGGTACTAAGAGGATAAATACATAAAGTGGACCATGTTGCGGCAGTGAAGGGACCAAGATGTGCTAGAGTTCACAAATATTTTTCATACCCTTCGCACGAAGTTGGGTTTCAAGGATTTATAGAAACATTTGGTACTCAAGTACCACAGTTGTCTACGCAAGTACATCCAGGACGAGATGGAGTTCCTGGGCTTCTCCTCGCTTGGCCCTGCCTATCGAGACGTTATCAAGATCGAGCATAAATTTAAACAAAAGAAGCGAGAATTTGGATCTCCGAATCTAAAGCAAGGAAAAGGCGCCCCAAACTGCAGAACAAAGGACAGTGCCAAGGCAAGGTAACCCAGGACAACCCGTCGAAACTGCATCCAAAGAACAACACCACGAAGATAAAGCAGGACATGGAAAATTTGTGTGAGTTCCATAACAACACAAGTGAGTGTCGGGCCAAGCAGTCATTGGTTGCCGATTTGAAGGCTTCTGAATCAAATGCATGTTCAAAGTCTGAGCCAGAACCCGACAAGGGGAATGACAAGGGGAAGCAAATTATTGACACGAAGCCCAATGCCACCGTTGCCACCACTAAAATCTAGAAGAATAAGCCCAAAGATCCAAAGGAGGGGGAGCGCCTCTTCCACTCATAGATGTGGGTCAAGGGTTCTTTATTGCAATTAATTGTAGATAGAGGGAGCCAAAAGAACCTCATTTCAGCAGAGGTTGTGAAGCTGTTGGGACTACCAACCATAAGACACCCGCAGTCGTACACCATCAGGTGGTTTCACTAAGGACGAGATCTTCGTGTCATCCAGTAGTGTCGCCTTGCCTATAACGTCAAGTCCTTCACAAATGAGGTGTTGTGTGATGTTGCTCCTCTTGAAGTTTGTGATGTATTATTAGTCCAACCATACTTGTGGAAGCGACATGGTGTGTATGAGTCTAGGACTCACACTGTATTTATTACTTTGGGCAATAAATTGTAATAGATACCAGAGGTAGCACTGCCTAACATCATCTCTTTTATCACTGGCAAGAAATGCAGTAAGATCATTTCCTAGACCGAGAAATTTATTTTCCTTATGATTCGCCCTCATAGAAAGAAGAATATTGTGGCCACGGCCTCTAGACAGGGCTTCTCCGCATGGCAGTGATAGATGGACAAGGTCGTGGAGGAGTACAGGGACATCTTCACCTCACCCATAAGGGCACCTCTACACTGCCAGGTCAAGCACTTCATAGATCTGACCCCAAGCGCATCACTACCCAATGGATCGATCTATTGATGCTCTGTTATGGAGAATGATGAAATCAAGCATATTCAAGAGCTATTGCAAAAAGGGCACATCAGGCCGAGTTCACCACCCTGTGGGAGCCCGATCGTGTTGCTACAAAAAAAATAACAGGACCCAGAGACTCTGTATTGACTATCAGGCGTTGAACAAGATCAATGTTCGGAATAGGTATCTAATCCTAAAAATTGATGACCTTATGGACCAACTCAAGGGAGCCAAATATTTCAGCAAGATTGACATGAAATCTGGTTATCACTAGGTACCAATTGAACCTCTAATGTGTGTAAAATTTCCTTCGAATCCAAGGAGGGTCTTTTCAAAAGGCCAATCATGCCTTTCGGGTTGACGAATGCCCTTGCAACCTTCATGAGGCTTACGGAAAACATCTTGTAACCCTTCACCAACTTATTCGTGGTGGTGAATTTAGATGAAATCCTTATCGTCAGCCATAGTTGGGAAGAGCATCTTCGCCATATTCGACAGGTCCTCCAAGGTCGACAACAACACAAGTTGTGTGCCAATTTGGAGAAATGCACTTTTGGAATGACCCAAGTTCAATATCTGGGTATATCATAGATGAGAAGGGTGTGCATGTGGACCTAACCAAGATACAAGTCATTCGAGATTGGCCAGCCCAACCACTCTAATAGAGCTCTGAACTTTCTGGGTCTTGCCAATTTCTACGCAGGTTCGTGTTGGGGTTCTTTCATATCACTTGGCCATTAAGTCAAGTCACAAAGGGCAGAGTGAAAGCAAAGTTATTTTCGTATGAATCACAACAGAAGGCGTTTTTTGAGTTGAAGCATCACCTCTGATCTCCATCAGTGCTCACATTACGAGACCTGCATCAACCATTTTAGTTTGAGACAGATGCCTCTGACTATGCTATTGGTGAAGTTCTTACTCAACAACGGAATCTAGCGGCATATCATAGTGAGACACTTTTAGACGCCATCTGAAAGTATCCCACCTATGACAAAGAGATGTATTCCATTGTGCATGCTTAACGACAATGGAAGCATTACATTATAGGGAAGGAAACGGTCATCCACACAGACCACCAAGCCTTGTAGTACATATAGACACAAGGGAAGTTACAGAACGATCGTCATCAGAAATGGTGCACATACCTATAATAGTTCCATTTGAACATTAAGTACAAGAGGGGTAGCACCAATAATGTTGTGGATTGCCTCGACTGACCGTCGGTCATGGAATTGACCATTGCGTTCAACTCTTGTGGGCACGAGACTTCGGGGTGACCGCATCTTTACAAGAGCAATCTAGAATTTGGAAACACATACCAGACGCTCCTGGAAGGAAAGTAAGTTAAAAAATTTCACCTCCATGATGCATTTTTATGCCACCTGGGACACCTCTATGTTCCTTCAAGCAAGAGTGAAAAGATGATCTAGGAGGCACATTATAGTCGCGGCGTTGGACATTTCAGAGTAGAGAAAATAGTGCAAGTGCTGTAGAGGTTTTTTTTTTTGTCGATCCTTTGACATGATGTTGGGAAGTACATCAGATCCTGCACTTGTCTGCACCATTTCCAAATCAACCATTAAGAAGTAAGGCATATATACTCCTCTGCCTACTCCTACCCGACGTTGGGAATTCATTTCCATGGGTTACATGTTGGGCCTTCCTTCTACTAAACATGGCAACGACTATGTTTTTGTTGTCATCGACAAATTCTCTAAGATGACCATTCTGGTGGCCTCCAAGAAGAGTATCACATCAGAAGTTGTTGCTAAGATCTTCTTTGAACGAGAGTGGGTACTCTTTGGGATCGACAGTCCATTATCTCAGATTAGGACAGAAGGTTCCTAAGTACATTTTTGTCAAGTCTCTGGTCGACGTTGGATACCAATCTCACTAAGTCCACGACATTCCACCCCCAAACTGATGGCTAAACAAAGGTCGCCAACTAGATGATCGTACACATTATGCGGATGTACATCTCGAAGCATCCACACACCTGGTATGAAAACCTCCCCTATGTCCAAAACAACTACAACATAGCTCTCCATAGATCAACTAGACACAACCCATTTCAAGTTGGGTTGATATTCCACCCACTATGTCCCATTGATATGGCCATACCATTTGCAGTTACTCAGGGAGATTCAATTCATGTCCGGTCGGAAGCTGACAGGGATAACAACTTCATTGAGCACATTCAGCGCATCCACCAGCAGGTCCATGACATATTGGACAGAGCCAATGCTAAGTACAAGCAACGACATGATCAACATCGAGTGCCATGCAAGTTTTAGGTGGGTGACAAAGCTTGGCTACATTTGTAGAAGGAGCCCCTCGCTGGGCCCCATGGAAAACTTCATCCACTTTGATATGGGTCATACACAATCACAAAGGTTGTAGGGGACAATTCCTTCAAGCTCAACATTCCACCATTCCTTTGCTTGCACCTAGTGTTCAATGTGGATTGCCTTTGACCATACTTTTCACCTTTACTGGGCACATCGAACATTGCAGAACAACTCACACCAATAGAGTTAAACCCATACTGCATAGAACAAGCCACAACTAATCGGATCATGGACGCATAGATAAAGAACACTTGCCAATAGAGGATTCAACTATATCGAGTTGTCAAAGTAGGCCAACTCCTTCACCAGGGACCAAGTTCAACAAAAATTTCCTCACCTCATGGAGGATCTGCACACAATGGGGACCATTGCTTCCAAAGGAGACAGGACTGATCCAAGAGGATATTGGTGGACACCCACCTATTCCACCTAAACCTCTAGTTGGTTTCATCAGTTTCCTTATTTATAGCAACGTTTAATAATTTTAGCAGTTTGCCCCCCTCAACGATGTTTTTTTAGGTTCGCAACAAGCACATAGTTATGTGTAAGGGCCTATGGAAAATCTTGTAGTACTCGAAGAGATATTTCCAACGAGGTATCGTACGCGCCAAACATAGATAATATGACCAAGTTACGACCTCGAGAAGTTGGCTACCCAACTAACCCCATTGGGGCCCACAAACTCTTGGTGTTTCATCTCCTAGGGTTAAGTTTTTGGTTGTTTAGGGTTTTCCCTTGTTTTTCAATAATAAAAATGCCCTTGATCCTCATTGTAACATATTTCATAGGCACGTAGTCGCCACATCTCTTCTCAGAGATAAGCTTCCATCGCTCGAGCTAGTTTATTTCCATTCTATATGTAAGCATATTTCAGTTCTTTGTGATTAATGAAATGGAGTGTTGTTTTTGCTGCATCTTTGTATTTATGGTTATATTTGTATTATGTTGTGTTCCTATTTAAGTTCGGATCACAGTCATGGGATGACATTACTTATTTTATGCGGGCGCCCCTTGCCAAGTCGCGACAATCCACCAACTCGTCGCACGAGTGCTCCTTGCTAAGTCGGGTAAACTCACCAACTCGTTGCACTGGCACCCTGTAATGCGTAGCATGCGACATTCCATGCGCGTCGCACCTTCCTATGGGCATGCCCAGGGTGCAGGCATCCACCTTGATATGCAAAAAAGTCGACACAAATCATTAGCTCATCAATGACAACAAAATATTATCATTTGTTAGTACCATGTTGCATAATCAATCAATTATAAACATTAAGTTAGTTAATTTTCTAAAAATCATTACGACACCACCTGGTGGGAACTATATTTATGGGTTTTCATGGGATGACCTTCTTTTCTACGGACTTCCCTTACCAAGTTGGGCTGACCCACCAACTCGTCGCATGGGCGCTCTAGGGTGCCTAGTACGTGATGCCCCATGGGCACTTTGCCTTCATGAGATCATGCCCAGGGTATGAATGTTCTCCCTGTTGTGTAAACCAGTCAACACAAATCATGAGCTTACCAATGACAACAAAATATTATAATTTGATGGTACCATGTTGGATGATCAATTAATTGTAAACCAACTTTTAACACCTAAACATTAATTTAGTCAATTTTCTAAAAATCATTATGAAACTCCCTGGTGGGAACTCAGTTCATGGGCATTCATGGACCGACCTTACTTCACACGTATGCCTGACCGTCGTGTTGCCTATTTCACATGTCGCCAAATTTCTCGGTATGTCTTCTTAACGAACCAAAGTTAAATTTGGAAATGATGGTATAAACGTAAATGAGATTCTCTTTGTTTCAAGGATATTATATTTTCTACTGAACAAGGCCAACCACATGAAGGTGGAAGCTCATGTGTCCCCTACCCACCCCCTCACATCACTCTCAATTCCATATTAACCATTCCATCTACTCTAATATATTTGAAAGAAACATAGTAACATTCAAACATTAAACTAGGAAAATAAAAATTTAAGGTGAACGAAAGAGAACAAACCAACTGAAAACATATAAATACATACCTCGTACTCTTCAAAATTTTGATATCATTAATCTTCTTCCTCATCCAATTCGTCATTTGTGTCATCCAGTTCAAAATTAAGGTTCAAAGGATTCACCATGTCAACATCATCATCATCTTCTATATCATCATCTGAAACAGGCTCTTCTACATTTGGTTCAACTTCATTAAGTTCTTTGTCCGACACAACTTCAATATCATCTACTTCATCCAAATAAACATTATCTTCATTAACATATATTCCTTGAACTCCTTCGACGTCTTCTTTTGACACTGAATGAACCCCCTTCTTCTCTACATCATCTCTTCAATTTCATCTTCATTCATTACATTATACTTTACGGGCCTTCCTCTGGGATCATATCTAACAACATATAACCAACCCGCTTTACCTGGAATGTCTGCGTAAAATACCTATTCACATTGGCTTGGAAGAACATATGAATCTGATCCAGGCTCAAGAGTCCTTATATCAACCATGGTAAATCTGTTAGCATGCTTAATAAGAGTTATATTAGGGTCACGTTCATGGATTCGTAGCCTAAACCAATTAACATCGTTGATCCAGATCTTGGGGGGGGGTGGAGATCTAAAAGATTGAAATGGATTATGGGGGAGAGGCCCCCAAGATCTGAAAAATTAAAATCCCAGAAGAAAAAGAGGAGAATGCCCAATAAACAAAACCACAACGATTTTTTTATTAAAATGAAGAATAACTGTAAAAGCTACATTGTGGCGGACAAACTATCCTTTTACAAAATGTGACTTGTTACTTATAGTATTTTTCAGTTACAATACCATGGTTGGATGTCACAATACCATGAGTGAATGAATATCATGGGTGGATGTCACTTACAATACCGTGGGTGGATGCCACTCATAATACCATGGGTAAATTTCATGGGTGGATGAATACCATGGGTTGATGCCATTTTCTATTCGGATCATTCCTCCCTCCTTAAGAAGAAATGGTACCCATTGCGTGAGGTTCCCTCCTGCGAAGCCTTTGTTGAACATGAAGATCCACTGAAGAGAAGGGTTTTATGTGGCTAACCCATAACCATGATGAACGAAGATCCGAGGATAGAGATACCCTGTAATGCTTGTGACCAATTGTGATACTGACAATGTGCGACCTAGCAAATGGACTTCGATGAAGTGTGGATTTGTGGATGACCCATAACCATGAAAAACGAAGATCCGAGGATAGATATACCCTGTAATGCTTGTGACCAACTGTGATACTCACAATGTGCGACCTAGAAAATGGACTTTGATGACAAGGATTTTGTGCGGTTGACCCATAACCGTGATGTTGGTTGTTGATGAAGTAGCAGGTGCCTACATAACCTGGGGCGGGAGGGCACATCTCCAAAGAACCCGAGCCGAATGATGCTATGTTGAAACTAATGAATGTGAAGCAGGTGCCTACTAAAGCGGGGTGGGAGGGCACGTCTCCAAAGGGAACCCACTCCAAATGTTGGTCCATAATTAAAATGGACATAACTCGATCAATATAACTCAGAATATTTACTATAACCTATTTTTGGAAACAGAATGACCATTTTGCATCTTCTTGTGTGTTGGAAATCCTTATCTGGACACTTTAGAATCTCAAATTCGCACAACAACTTTTTCCGTCGTCACAAAAGTTCTGAAAAATAACTAATTTTAAATATGCGATATCTCGCACATCCGAACTCTGATTCAACCCATTTTTTTTTTTAAATTGAGCGATTTTTCGAGAGGCACTCAGATCTACAATCATCTTTCTAAAATTCTGCACCAAATTGCAAAAAAAATATAAGAGATCTGTTGTCCACGAATTTTCGTCGGAAACATTTCTGCAATATAGCTGATTTTAAATCAGCGATATCTCCCTCATCCAGACATCGATTCAGCCAATTTTTTTTTTTGAATTTGGGTATTTTTTTCGCAAGGAATCCAAATATGTTATTATTTTTTGTAAAATTTTCACCAAAAAATTAGATCAGATCTTCAAACTCGTCGCCCAAAAACATTCCTGCAAAAAAATGAAAAAAGAAAAATTCTTCTCGCTTGGTGCAAGAAAATGCTCTGTGGAGGAGGTAGCACATGCATGAAATTTGTTGAATATTGCTGCAAAATTTGAAACTAAAATATGCATCAAATTCTCATTCCCATGGAATCATAACCTGCTCTGATACCACTAATCCAGATCTTGGGGAGAGGCCCCCAAGATCTAAAAGATTGAAATGGATTTTGGGGGAGAGGCCCCCAAGATCTGAAAAATTAAAATGCCAGAAGAAAAAGAGGAGAATGCCCAATTAAAAAAATCGCAAGGAATTTTTTTATTAAAACGGAGAATAACTGTAAAAGCTACATTGTGGCGGACAAACTGTCCTTTTACAAAATGTGACTTGTTACTTATAGTATTTTTCAGTCACAATACCACGGATCAATTCCATGGGTGAATGAATACCATGGGTTGATGCCATTTTCTATTCGGATCAAACGAACACAACTATTTTGAAGGATTCAAAGTCGCACTCAAGTATATCATGCATATATATATATATATATATATATATATATATATATTATATAGATATATATATATATATATATATATATATCTATATATATATAATAGTGATTTTCAAAGACTTTTGCATGTCTATTATCTCTAGAGGAAACATTGATAACTTGAAAATTTGTAGTTATACCACTATCAAAAGTTTTCATCCAACCTTTTGATGGGAAATTTGTGTCCATTGCACCACATTTTGTTGTGGTGTTTCAGCTGCAATATGTCAAACACATAAAAAATGCATTGCGAATTGATAAGCACATTTATACTTGCAAATTTTGCAAATTAAGAAAAAAAACACACCATATGCATCGATATAATTGTAAAATAAATCAAGTAGTATCGGTGGATATGCTTGCCTGATAATATTTTAAACCATATGCTAAATCAATTTCCCTCTGTGTAATTTTCTACCGGTGTCCCTTGCCAAGTCGGGTCGACCCACCAACTCGTCGCACAGGCACCCCTAGCAGGTGGGTGCCTTGGCGTGCCCAGTACGAGACGCCCCATGGGCACCTCGACTTCATGCGATCACGCCTAGGGTATGGGCGTTCATCCCGTTGTGTAAATCAGTCAACACAATCATGAGCTCATCAAGGACAATAAAATATTATGATTTGTTAGTACCATGATGGATAATCAATTAATTATAAACCAACTTTTAACTCATAAACATTAATTTATTCAATTTTCTAAAAATCATTATGAGACCCCCTGGTGGGAACTCAGTTCATGGGCATTCATGGGCTGACCTTACTTCGCATGTATGCCCGACCGTCGTGTCACCTAGTTCACTCGTCGCCAATTCGCTCGATATGTCTGCTTAACGAACCAAAGTTAAATTTGGAAATGATGGTAACATAAATTAGCTTCTCTTCATTTCAAGAATACTATATTTTCTATTAAACAAGGCCAACCACGTGAAAGTGGAAGCTCATATGTCCCCTACCCCCCCCCCCCCCATCTTCCTTGCACGTCACTCTCAATTCCCTAATACCCTTCCAATATACTATACTATATTCTAAAGAAACATAGTAACATTCAAACATAAAACTAAGAAAATAAAAATTTAAGGTGAACAAAAGAGAACAAACCAACTCAAAACATATAAATACATACCTTACACTTTTCAACATTTTGATATCATTAATAATATTCCTCATCCTAGTCATCATTTGTGTCATCCAGTTCAAAATTAATGTTCAAAGGATTCACAATCTATCATCATGATCTTATATATCATCATCTAGAACATGCTCTTCTACATTTGGTTCAACTTCACCAAGTTCTTCGTCTGACACAACGTTAATATAAACTAGTTCATCCATGTAAACATTGTCTCGATTAGCATATATTCCTTGAACTTCTTCGACGTCTTCGTCTGAAACTGAATGAAACCCTTTCTCGTCTACATCATCTTCTTTCGTTGCATTATACTTTACGGACCTTCCTCTGGGATCACATCTAACAACATATGACCAACCTGCTTTACCTGGAATGTCTACGTAAAATACCTATTCACATTGGCTTGGAAGAACATATGACTTTGATCTAAGCTCAAGGTTCCTTGTATCAACCATGGTAAATTTGTTAGCATGCTCAATAACAGTTATATCAGGGTCACGTTCATGGATTCGTAACCTAAACCATTTGGTATTGAACACGACTATTTTGAAGGATTCAAAGTCGCACTCAAGTATATCGCACAGATACCCATAGTGGCGATTTTCAGAGACTTTTGGATGTCTTTTAGCTCTAGAGGAAACATTGATAACCTGAAAAGTTGCAGTTATGCCACTATCAGAAGTTTTCATCCAACCTTTTGATGCGATATTTGCGGCCATTACACCACATTTTGTGGCAGTGTTTCAACTGCAATATGTCAAACACATAAAAAATGCATTGTCAATTGATAAGAATATTTATACTTGCAATTTTCGCAAATTAAGAAAAGAAAAGACACACCATATGCACCGATATAATTGTAATAAAAAAACTTAGTATGGTTGAATATGCTTGCATGGTAATCTAAACCATATGCTAAATTGATTTCCCTCTGTGTAAGATTGGTATCTCCACTATGTTGAGCTTCTTTAACCAATGTAGACACACCATAGCATGATAACCTACCATTATTAGCTTGTTTGCATCATTCAATCCATATCTTCATCCAATCAAGAGTGTTCACAATGTATAATTGTATTGCACACCACTCTTGACCCACTGTATTAAAATAAAACAATTCACATATATATAATTAGTTACCATGTTATACCTTCGTAATAATGTATTATGCAGGAAGACTAAAAACTAAATAAGTACGATATACATAAAAACAAAAATTCAAATATGCTATAAATCTCCACTATTTACTTACATCTCACTTGCGTTAGTCTACCTTTCCCCAATAGGTGCTACCCTTCAAATTTGTTCATTGAGTTGACATCCCAAATGTGATCCAATACATTAATAATTTTTGCTATTGCAGTACCATATTGACAAATATAAACCATGGTGTGATATACCATATATCCCTCTAACATAGAACCCTAAGGACGTGCCCTTTGTTGACCAAAGCCTTCAGTGATTTCAAGTGCCTCTCAACCATCCACATTGATTTTGCGTGTACAGGTCCACACTTTTCAATCTCCTCGACTTGGTGTATGAGGTAGTGTTCTTGTGCATTGAAAAATGTTGGAGGTAGATACTTTTGCATTTCACACATTAGACGAGGAATTTGTGTCCTCCAATACTTTATATCTTTTTTATCGATTTCTTCATATGACAACCATCTACAAATGAAGTAAGCAAATCACAGTTTTCAATAAAAAAAGGTATATATTACATGATGACGAGTAAAATACATGCAGTCAAAAATATGTGACACGACAACTTATTGAACAAATTACACTTTGCACATAAATCTCTAATTAACTTATGTATTTGCCAAGATCATATATAGCTTGGTTGACATTGATGTCAAAGTTTTATGGGGGAGATAGAGGTAGAACATACTATAACAAAAATAATGATCGATCATTGTTTTTTCCCAAATTAGTGATAAAAAAACACACTAATTAACAAAATGTTTCACCAATGTATAAATATATACACCAAAATAATTACCATAATGAACGTATTCCAATCGTGACTTTTTGCCCCACCTAATTCACTTTTCTTTGGTAGGATATTCTTTATGTTTGAAGAAAATCCAATTGGAAATTTAATTTTTTCAATAACCTATTTAACATCCCTTCTTTGTTGCTCTGTCAATAACTATGGAAGGGCGCTTATGTTTTGTCTATCTCTATTGCTATTTGAATGAGTCGCACTTTGAAATGCATGGTTGGCCTCCTTAATTTCATTACAAATATTGACAATTTTATTTGTTGCTTCTTCCATCTAAGATTCACCATAAGATCTCTGTTACATTATTCTCGATGTGCATTGTATCAAACAAATGAACAATTTCTAGGTGCTCATAGTAGGGGAGTCTATTTAATTGCTTGGTATAACTTTTCATTCCTCATGGAAATGCCATGTTATTAATGTCATGACGACCTACAACATGAATCATAGTTAAAGATATTATGACAACAATATAACCTGTTAATTAGCACAGTGAAGAAAATTCCATGAAAATATAAAATAATCCAAACATATCATGTATATTGATACATAGAAAATACGATCCATACCTTGAGAGACTCTATTATATTGCACCTTCCATGCACGAGGTGTTATTCTTCATGGTATTAATCTAGTCTCTTCTTTTCCATTGAAAAGAGGTTTTCTGGTACTTTGGTACCCATGGTTCTTAGAAAGGAGTCGCCTATACTCATAAAACACCTCCTTTCCTAAGCTTCTTGAACAACGAGATTTCATCTTAGGGCCACAAACTAGTAAAAAAAAATTACCCTTTGTGTGAAGGACTGAAGAGATGGAACATTTTTTATATCAATTATTTTATGTATGTACAATGAAGGTTGAACTATTTAAAAAACATACATGAAATGAACTTCAGAAAATTAAACATTATTAAAGTGCAGGGTAACATTATGGGGCATCATGAATTGTCCATACAAGCATTGCATGGAAATCAAATTCCCTTTGTGCATCTACTAGTCTGGAGATATCATACATAGTGACACAGTTCTATAACTCCACTAACTCATCGATAAGAGACTCAATATATACATTCATATCTTTGACATAGTACTTACCTAATTGATTGAACATACAATACATATTACTACATATATGATTAAATAAAAAAAATTATAAGACATAATTATAAGGCATAATTGAACATATATGAGTAAACAAAAAGATATAGGACATAATTATGAAACAAAAAAGACAAATGAGATGTTATTATGTTAAAAAAAAGTTATTCTAAATAAATCAATATCTATAACAATCATTGTCAACATTTTGTGCTCCCTCTTTATTGACTTCCACGGAGGAATGTTATTAATGATAAAAAAACGGGCCACGTCGAGTAAGCATATTTGGGATCTCCAAATAGATTAACACCGTCAGCTGCTAATGAAAGCCTAGGTTACGAGGTTCTCTTTTAAACTCTGACCACTTTTCCTCTATATTCCTAAATGCAGATCCATCTGCAGGCATTCAAAGAACGCCATTTTCACTTATATTCGTTGTATGGTAATCCATAAGTTATGTTATGCTTTCGCACCTAACAATTTTCGCAAACATGGAATTATGGGAATATAACAAAGAACCTTGCGAGGCACCTTTTTTGTTACTTTATTAGTTTGATATCTACTCTCATCACATTTTAGGCATTTTTCTTTCGACGCATGTTCTTTATAACAGAGAATGTCATCATTAAGGCATGCATGAATAGCTAAATACACCATTCCAATATCTTTCATAATGGGATGTAAATCTCGGTACGTGCAAGGTAAAACATTTGGTGGTGGTACAAAAATTTCATCTAATAATCTACAACCATTAAAATAATAATAATAATATATATATATATATATATATATATATATATATATATATATATATATATAATTAAAAATAAAATAATAAATAATAAATAAAATAAATAAATAAATAAAATAATAATAATAATAATAATGGTTAATGTACTAAACAATATTAATGGTACATATTGCATCCAAATGTTACAAATTAATTAAATGGTGATCAACGTACTAACATTAAAAACAACAACATAATTTTTTTTTTTCTTTATCGTGTATACTGTACTAAATGTCACAAAATATATTACATACCTTAGGAGTTATACCACAAATATGTTTGACAAACCATTCACCACCTTTAAGTTGACCAACAACAATACAACAAAGAGAAAATATGTTTTTGAGCCTTCATAAAGAGGTTTAATTTCCCTCTCAAGTACAGGTTTATCAAAAGCATGATCATCATACTGGTTTCCATCATCATCCATTCCAACATTATTAAATGTCTCCTAGATCAATATATTTGTCCCGTCTTCTTCAACTATGTTATCAGCATCATTATCTTCTTCCATAGGATCATTATCTTGATCCTCAATATTAATCGCTCCATGTTCTTGAACAGATGCTTGTACTACAACCACCTCTTCCTCGTTGAGAAATGCCCTAGGGGCCCATACTATACAATTACAATCAATAAAGTAATATTAGTATATATAGAAAATATTTAAACATTGATATAAAAATTGTTTATAAATATAATATATAAGGAAAACAAAGGCAACAAAGACAAAGAGAAAGACAACTTAGGTGAGACCAAGAAACAAAGATATCAAATCAATGATGATGCTTGTGTAATTTATCAAGATATTTAAGAATATGATGAATCTTTTTAAGAAAGATGTTACTTTTCTTGACATGAAGGAAGTGAGTCACTTTCTGAGATATATAGTCACAACCATAATAAAAAAACATATTGA